>JAECWU010000799.1:0-375924 GCA_018150985.1 Chymomyza costata | reverse complement strand
CTTTAAAGACGGCTGCTGCTGTAGCAAATAGCGGCACACCTCTAGCTGGCCACGTGTAGCCGCACGATGCAGCGCCGTCTGACCACTCTCATCTTGCAACAATAAATTGGCCTTGTTCGCGCTCAGTAATTTCACAATGTCCAAGTGGCCTGTAAAGTAAAGATGTATTAAAGCGGCGTCTAAGTTATTTACGTATATCCCAAAAACTTACCCATCATGGCCGCACGATGCAGTGCTGTGGCTCCAGCTTTCGTCACAGCATTTACATCCGCATGACCTTCTTTTAGTAACAGCTTGCATATTTCCGCATTACCATTACGCGCTGCATAATGCAGAGCCGTATAGTCACAGTCATCCCTTGCCATGGTCTGGCCCTTTTTGATGAATTCCCGCACACGGTCAAGCTCATTGTAGATGGCTATAAATGTAAATATGTATGTATTTATATAAGTATAATGGAACACCGTGTAAAAAATGATTTTTAAGTTAAAATTAAACAAGGAGCAAAGCCAATGCAGTCGCGGTATCCTAAAAAAAGTGATATCGGACAAATGTACAGAATATAATTTTGATCATTGGCAAGTTTTCTTTCTTGCTACTATTTACTCAACCCACCTGCATTCCATATGCCACGATCAAAGTCCATGTCGGTGAGAGTCTGCTGCGCCGGCTGAGTTTGCTTATGGCACTTGCAGTTATCGGCGCTATGTTGATCCATTTTGGTTTAAACAACTTTCAATTAATTTTCGATTTCGAATAACAATTTAAATTTTTCGAGTTTGCCAATAAAGTTTATATATTTGTATAAATTTAAAGTGTTTTGACGATTTACACTATGCTCAGATGCCGAAATGCCAATTTTTTTTTTTAAACTTCGCGTTGCAAGGTCCAACAGATTTCAGAGTCACCACAACTGCATACAACTTTATAGCTGAGCTGTGCCAGAGTATTTAACATAACCATGGGTGGCACAGCCACCATTATACCATTAACGCACTCCTTGACAGAGTTGACAAAACGCTTCGATACTGCCTGAACTTCTGTATGATTCAAGCCAAAGACCGTACAGGTATAGTCATGCAGAGAACCCTTAATAGTGATGTAGACAAAGTTTCCCTCAGTTGAAACAATGGGCACGGGTATGGTTACAACATTGGGTACGACACCAATAGAGGCGCTTGATTGCACAGGAGCAGGAATATCGCAAGTTGTTTGAGATTCCTTTGGCTCTGTCGTATTGGTATCAGTCATAGTTTGATATTTTTTTTTTAAGTTAATAGCAGTTTCCGGAGCAGAGCTGGTTTTTCTAAACTATTAGTCAGAAAATTGTTTGTTTGGGTAAAGTTTTTTTTGGTTGCTATAGTTTTTGTTTGCACTTACACAAGCACACTTATGCAGCACTGAATTTCACTTATAAAATGCACTTAAATTGATTGGGTTTTTTGGTTTTAGTTATTTTTTGTTTTGGTGAGATTTAGTTCTATATAATTTTACTCGGGTGAATCGACCTTGTGATAGTTGCCTAAACTAGCCGCCTCACGTCCTATATTTGATAGATTTTCGCGCACAACAGACTCGGCCTCCAGTGGTTCAGGCTCGTCAAACTCCTTGCGCATCGTCCACATGTACTCGTTGTAATCCTGCTTAACGGCGGTCGATGAACTGGCCACCACTCGAAAACCAAGTATCTGCTTGGGGGTGTTAAAAGAATTATGAGTAAAGCGAGAAATTTGTTAGGTAAAATGCTCATGACTTACCTCAAGCGCAGATAGAATACGACAAGGATGAACTAAATAGACTATAGTCGACTCATCACTGTAACCGCCGCAGGAAAACTTGTTCAACTGTTCGATGTCGTCAGCTAAAAAATATGTATATATATATAGTATGAGTAAATTTTACTAACTACCAACAAGAGGATTGGCTTATCGCATACTAATAATGATGTTACACATTTTAAGCCCAAAAGATATTAAAAAAGATAATTTTGGCGTGCCGAATTAAACATACTCTTCAAGTACATACATTTTAATCTTATACTGATAAATTTTAAAACATGCTTTTGTATAAAATAAGTAAAACATAGTTCTGTAATCGCTTTTAGCACATGGATGAAACGTAAAACTTGCGTAAATCGTCAGAATTCTTGGGAACTTCATACCGGTTTACGATAGCAACGATAGCGTTACATTAATGCGTTATGAAATTTTTTCGCATACTCAGAGATATTATTGTCGACGTAAAGAGTATTACAAATATCTAGTGGGTGGCGCTAGGCCTGTATCTGAGTTCGAGTGTTTTCCGTCGATGACGTCAGCCTACTCTAGAGAGACCTGTGCCTGAGCTTGTATGCATGTGTTAATTAAACAAAAGTTGAGACCTTTTTTTTATGTTTTGTAACACAAAACTATGCACTTTGTTTAAAATAGGCAATCCAATGATTTTGCATGTTTATTCAAAATACAAAAGTGCATTGACTTTTACTACTTATGTACGCATATAAGAGATACACCAGTAAATAAGCAGCTGTTTGATATAAATCTCTTATAGAGTCACTAACAACAACAAGGGGAACGTTTAAATTTAAAATGGAGTATATAATACTATTGAAAATATAAGAAAAATAAACTTTTTGCTTACTTTTGCAAGCCGTCAACTAACTGCACGCAGCGCTTAACCAAATGAAACTGAGACAAAGCGGTTGAATGAGAGAAAACAAGCGCGCTCAATAAATTGCACAGTGGGCGAAAATGCAAATTTTGCGGAATTGTGGACTTTTTATTCCCAAACGAGATTGTTTTCGAAATATGTATGACTCTCTTTTTTAAAGTCCTTAAAATCGCTAGTTTTTTAAAATATAGGGTGGGCCATCTATTGGTTTGTTTGTTTGTTTGTTAATAGCATTTTTCCAACAAAATTGGACAAATGTGTAAGCCTAATACAAGTTTGAAACTAATCATTTATTAATGAAAAATAATATCGCCCAAATAGCCGCAGCGGCTGGCTCTATACGCCCGTATGCGAACATCGTAATTTTCGATTACTTTTTTTTTGACAAAAACTCATCTGGCTGTTCTTCCATCTATTGAACGGATAAGCAGCAACGCTGATAATGGTGCGTGGGCTTCAATTGTTGCGTCATTTGAATCTTTCAAGCGTGTAATTGCAGATCCGCATGCAAACTTCGACGCAGTGTTCCTAGCAAGTTGTAATTCTTTCGAACGATGCCGCGTCCATGCATGTTCCCGGCGACTCGTCTACACTGACCTGAATTATGTTTTTTTTTCACAGAACGATTATTTTCATAGTACGCTCCTAATACTTTTACGCGTTGTTCAATTGTAAAAAGATCCGTGGCTTAAATTGAGTAGTTTTGAGCTTTTAACAACCAAACCAACAGATGGCTCACCCTATTCTATATTGTGTAAAATAAACCATTATTTATTTGTCTGCTTATGTTTTCTATACCACTAAGGACTATCTAGTCTGTGTGTGATTCCCCCAGGGGTCAACCGGTACAACCTATGTTTTCTATGGTAAATTAGAGTATAATTAACCTGATGTGATTTCTCTACTTTGTTTCCATCATTTTTTTTTTAAGCGTAACATGGTTTTCGAGAGACATCGGACTGAATCGATCAGCCTAACTAACCTAACCTTGCCTATTACAGCTTACCTTTTCTATTACTCACTTTTCTGTTTATATTTTATAGCTATTTATATTTATTGGACTCACTGGAGCACAATTAATCCTGCCATTTTTGAAGTATTTATAAAATTGGCTGATTGATTGATTGATGAAAAGCTACGTTTATAAAAATAGATTATACATTTTTTGTCCTAATATATTGTTATGGTAGATTAAAGTATCAATAAACTGATGTTACATCGCTTTTTTAGATGTATAATGTAATATCGATGCATCGATATAACATCGATGTTTTCTCCAGCACTAGTATAATGCAAATATCTGTAAAAGGAAGCTTAGCTAAGTTTACGTGTTGATCCTTAAAAAATCAAGTTTATTAGCTAAGATTGACTACTCTATCTGATTAGGAAATTTACGAGATGTTGGAAAAATTTCATTTTTCATCGCGTTGGCTGCATAATTACCCATTGAAGAAACTCAGTCCGTTTATAATTAATTTATTTGTATTTAGGAGAAGCAAAAATAAATTATTTCCAGCCCAGATATAATGTTTCGATTCGTTGGGCGTTTTATATCTAAAGCAAGCCAATAGTAAACCTTTTTTAAATCTTGTTCGCTTTAAATTCGAGAACCTGTAGACAACTACTTGCTTAATCTGTTTTCAAGCCACCATCAACTTGAGAGCTTCATCAGTATATTGCTTATAATCACCTACCACAAAAGTGTCTCAATAGCATATACAATGGGTTGCTATAATGTTTTTCTGAGAATAAGATCAAACAGCTATGAAGTCAAGAATAGAGAAGACGCCTTTATTGCTGTGCGAAGCTCTTGATTCTCTTTCTTTTGCTGCCTATGTACGTCACATTTTTTTGCGCGCTTTGTACGTACTAGGGCAGCCTCGTAATTCAGTGACTTTATGAATAGAAAAAATTTTTAGCAATTAAACGTTTTATTTCTCAACATAGTCTCCTTTAAGCTTGATACATACGCTGCCACTTTTTTTAAATTTTAATATTCCTTCCAATTAAAAGAATTCCTCAAGGCTCTTAAAACACTCATTGTTTACGTGCTGACCTCTCCATTTGATTCAAAACTCTCACCGTACAGCATTTTCTTTAGTAAATTGTCGCTAGGGGCTAGATCTGGAGAGTATGCTGGACGGGATAGAAGTTTGTAGCCTAAATCATGAATTTTGCCCTGGTTATTTGGTACATAAAATAGTGGACCAATTTTGAACAAAAGTAATGTGTAGACCAACATATATATGGGTCATTCTCTGTCAAACCAGTCACCCCCTCATCACACTTCAATTTTTAAAATCAATGTTTTTGGGCTTAAAAATTTTCGCCATGTGGTGATTTTTATACCCTGTACCGTATGGTACAAAGAGTATATTGTGTTTGTGCAAGCCGAAAATGTATGTAACGTACAGAAGGAGACGGCGGAGACCCCTCAAAGTTACCTAAATTATGATCAGAGTGACTAGAAAAGTCGATATACCCATGTCCGTCTGTCCGTATGAACGCCTAGATCTAGAGATGGAAAGAGCTAGAGCAACCAAACTTTCATATTAGATCCCTTATTAATCCATAGGAGACAAGTTTATTTTATTTTTTTGATATCGGGATTACATTATAAAGATCCCATAGGGGTGTTTCAGAGGACCTCGAAAAGAAGCAAAAGTTTTAGATGGATAATTCGTTTGTTTGTGAAGATACCGTAACCAAATTTGGCATTAAGAAGTTTTTTAGAGTTCCCAAGCACTCTAGCAAATTTGATCAAAATCGGTTGACTATATCATATAGCTCCCATAGGACCAATCGGTCCAAAAAACGTTTTTTTTTTTTAACAAAATTCGTTATGTTTCGTTTGGTTTTGAAGATATCAGAACCAAATTTGGCAGTCGGAAGTTTTTTATAGTTTCCAATCAGTGTACTAAATTTGATCAAAATTGGTTGACTATATCATATAGTGCCCATAGGACCGATCGGTTAAAAAAATTGTTTGGTGCAAAATTCGACTGATTTCTGTTTGTTTATGAAAATATCGTAGCCAAATTTGCCGAATTAAATATCTTTTGGAGATCTTAAGCAATATTTCGGACTTAATTGCAATGTGGTGGTACAGGGTATCCCAAAGTCGTCTGCGCCCGACTTTTAACGTACGCCATCTTTTTTGTTTGTTTATGAAAATATCGTAACCAAATTTGGAAAATAAAATATCTTTTGAATTTCTTAGGCAATATATCGGATTTAATTGCAATGTGGTGGTACAGGGTATCCCAAAGTTGTCTGCGCCCGACTTTAAAATAAAAATAGTCCAAATCGGGTCACGTAATTTGGGTATGGCCCCTAACCCCTTAATCATCATGGCGTTGTAAGGTTAGCTAACTCAAGATAAATTTTTTCAGTTTTTTTTTCGTAAACGTATTTTTTTAAGAAGTATTTATAATTCTTATATATAAAGGAACTAAGGTTATTCGTTGCCCTAGTGTATTGTATTATAATTAATATTTAAATAAATAAATAAATTATATATAACAGTTCAAATTGCGTTCTAGAATTTCCAATGAAATATATACCAAATTCAATACTAGGTTTTTGAACTTTCTAACGCAAAAAACTAACTACGTCACTAATGTACGCTATGAAATATGTATAGTTGAAAAGTTAGACTTATCATTTAATTAAAACTTTTAACATTTTTTCAGATAGTTTGACTACTTTGCCCACTGTGCAGTGGTAGCTAAAATAAAAACGTGAGAACGGGGTGTGAAGAGTGGTTGCCGCGCCAGTTATTTGTTTATCAGAAAGTAAATAGTTGCTTTTGTTGTTTTTTAAGGCAAAAAACGATGTAGATGCGAAGTGTGCACATCATGTGCTGTGCTTATGTTTTGCAGACGTACATCTATCTACACATACAAATGTATATATTAAATTTGGAAAGCTGGTTCGATTTTTGGTACGCCACTGTAACCAAAAACATACTCAAGGCCGGCGGCAGCAATAAATAAACAACCGAAAAGTGCGTAAAAAATATTGTCTATTGTGCTTGCGTGTGTGAATGTGTGCGCTTCAAAATTAATGGTGTCACAATAAAATGCTAGTAATAGACAAGCGTGGCTTAAACAAACAACCAAAAATTGGGTCACAAACTAAAGTGCAACACAAGCAGGTACGAACCAAAAAAGATTTGATAGATAGTTGGTTGCTTTTAGTTTTTACCTTTTAATCCAGAGACGAGTACACGCCATGGATATTTGTGACTGTAGGAGGCTAGATTGCCGCGTATGATAATGTACGGCATTGGTATGTGTTTATTAATATGCTTATTATTGCTTGCTAGCGTTTAATTGTAGCGGGCGTAGCCACAACGTTGTAATCGTTACGTTAAACAGGTTGAGGTTGACTTGCGCGACACCGGGCGTTATAATGGGCCTCAAATACCCAAAAAAAAAATCAAAAGCTAAGAGACGACAACGACAAAACTGCTGCTGCGGCACTGAAAGTTGGCTTGCGACTGACGACGATTGAATTTTGTGTTTTCTGAGCGCCAAACATGTAGTAGTTACTGCGGCTCAGCTTGGGGCGCTTTTTTCCACGTCAAACTGAGTAGTGGTTGTAGTTTTGTTTATTATTAATAGTTTCGTTGTGTGGACGCTCTCATGCGCTCTCTGAAAAAACGGTTAGCAACTTTTATTGGATTAACCTACAATGTCAAACAACAACAAAATGCAAAGAAATTAAAAAGAAAAAACACCACACATATACATTTATACGTTTTGTGGAAATTGCCCAGGATAATGGGATTTTCCATTTGGCAATTGGCGCACACATACACACCCACAGCAGCCACTGACCAGTTGCATGTTAAGCGTTAGTCAGAGCCCGCTTTTTATAGACGGGTCTACGGGCTATAATTACGCCAGCCATGTTAATAAATATTTCCGCTAGTCAACCAAAAATACAAAATTCTGGTTCAACACACCTACGCCAAAAGTATTACTAAAACTGTCACATATACACATTTTGCGCCCTATGCCATTGCCCCTGGGTGTATTATCCTTTGCGTGTTCTATGCACATACACACACACACAAGCACTCTACTCACTCATAGAGTAAATTATGATCAAATTTCTAAATAAATATGAAAGCGCTCGTTAAAACGCAGTTTGCCATTTTTTATACAGGTTCAAAAATTTTAGGCAACGCAATGATGTCATATGAATTTAATCAAATTTATTCTTGTTTTAGTGAACCAGTCACTTTTTTTGCACTTTTTACTGCGACTTTAGCACAACTAAGTTCATTTTAACACTATTGCGTTACTTGTGTTTTGTGCGCATAAATTGTAAAAGGCTGCGCTTTGCTAACAAAACCAACCTGTTTGATATTTGTAACTTACATTTTTTGTAAAACTTTTAATTATATTAAAAGTGTTTGCAAAAATTCCAGCACCGAAAATAAGCGCAGCATACAGCTGTGTGCGATAAACTAACTATCGTTGCCAAAGGCAGTGCTGCAAAATATCAAAGCTGCGTACTAATTTGACTATCGATAAAAGCTGTCAAAAATACATTTTGCAGCACTTTTTTGCTGTTTGTAATCGTTTGCTAAAGTAAAATTAGCTGCTAAAATTTTTAATTTTAACAATATGTGCTTTAAAATGTATTAAATAGTTGCAAAACAACAACGCTTTTGCGTTAAAGTTTAGTCTGGCATAATGTACGAATGCACTGTAAATTGCAAGGCGGTAAATAACGTTAATTGAGTGCTATTAAACCAGCAGCTGTTAGTCGCGTATATTTGTAGTAAACAAAAATTTAAAATTTGCTTAAGCGCTTACTAACAAGTTCTTCTATAGCATTACAGCTGATATAAATCAACGCCAAAAGGTCAACGAGTTCAACTAAAAGTTTTTGGCTAATACATTGCTGCCGCCGGCAAACCAAAACTACAAGTTCCACAAGGTTGTCTCTGCTCTTAGGCGTGCTTGTTGTATGTGTGAGCGTGCATAAAAAAAACCTATAAACGGCACAGCATCCAACAAAAATAAAACCAAATCGAGAGCGCTCTGCGTTTTATTCTTCTTCTAACCAGCAAGAGGCACACAACATATCGTGCCAGATTGCCACGCATTTTCAAGTGTGTGCCAAAAAAAAAATCTAAAAGGGAACACATAACTAACAGAGTGGCTGCTCGGTACATTTGAACAAGATGCCGCAGACAAATCTATTACCCTTGCTCTTATGCACGTTGGTCTTCATTATATCGGTAGCACCTTTGCCCGCTTATGGAGCCGTAACTACGCACAAACATGAAAAGCATTCAAGCAAGGAACGCGTCAAGGATGGCATTTATGCGCCGCGTGACGCACATCATCATGGCGAGCAGGGCGAGCACAATGTGGAGTTCGATCATGAGGCTATTATAGGTGAGTAAGCAGCTAAAACAGCGTTGCTTGTGGTACATATTGTGGTGATTTTTATAGCCCAAAAGCATAAATTTGTTTATTTTGATGTTGCTTTGGAAATCTTTCTTAATAAAATTGAGAACGCTAGCTAAAATCAAAGTGCCGGTTTTTCTATACTCTTTAGGAAAAACCAAAATGCAAACAAATACTTTTTGTTTTGAAAGTGACATCCTTAGTTATTATTTTGTATTAGGATTAGAAATGGAACAAATTCCAGCTTAACATATTTGTAAATAGCTAAATTTTAAATATTTTTAACATTTTATTAGACGTGCCTTCATACTTTGTGTTGTGTGCATCTCATTCAATTATAGTAAATGTTCCAATTTTAACGAGGTATAGAAATGACTTATGGGAAACATATACAGATCATAGTCTTTATATAATTTATGTATGGCAAGCTTCTTTAGAAGTCTACTTCTGCTCTTCTTCACTACAAGATTATAAAAAGCAAATCACCGCACATATTTTCCATATATACATATATATTTTTTTTGTATTATTAAGTTCTACACGTCAACGTTTCTATTATACGCACACGTGCAGCTCTTTGACTGCCTCATATTCTACAAGTGTATTGTTTTTTTTTTGCTTTAAATCTTACGCTTGCTATTTTATAATTCCATAGGCAACACAAAAGAGGCACAAGAATTCGACACGCTTAGTCCGGAAGAGTCAAAGAGACGCTTGGCTATACTTGTGAAAATGATGGATCTGAATAAAGACGAATACATTGATCGGCATGAATTAAAAGCTTGGATATTAAGGTCTTTTAAGTGAGTGTTGTTTGTCAATTAATACCCAAAAATGCTGCCAAAAAAGCTAATCAAGCCACTAAGCTTTTGCTTTTGCAAATATTGTTTTGTTTATTTTTGTAAAATTTTCTGTTTCGAATTTGTAAAATTGTTCAAATGTTTATTTATACGTTACTTACAGAAAACTATCCGAGGAGGAGGCCGCCGATCGTTTCGAAGAAATCGATCAAGATCAAGACGATCAAATAACATGGAAAGAGTATTTGCAGGATACTTATGCCATGGAAGATGAAAACTTTAAAAAAGAAATCATTGATTTCGATAGCTACGAAGATGAACAAAAAATGATTACACAGGACAAGGAAATGTTCAATGCAGCGGATACGAACAAAGATGGCGCGTTAAATCTGGATGAATTTGTGCTTTTCCAAAATCCAGAGGAACACCCAAGCATGTTGCCCGTGCTTTTAGAGCATACCATGCAGGACAAAGACTTGAATCACGATGGCAAAATAAGTTTTCAAGAATTTGTGGGTGATGCAGCTGCGCATCATGACAAGGAGTGGCTGCTGACGGAAAAGGAACGTTTCGACAAGGATTTCGATGCCAATGGTGATGGTGTTTTGACAGGCAATGAAGTGCTTGCCTGGATTGTGCCCAGTAATGAGGATGTGGCTACAGATGAGGTAGATCATTTATTTGTTAGCACCGATGAGGATCATGATGATCGTTTGTCCTATTTGGAAATTTTGAACAACTACGATACATTTGTTGGCAGCGAGGCCACCGACTATGGCGATCATTTACAAAACATAAACCATTTAGCGGACGAACTGTAAAAATAATGGCCATAATTTAAAAATGCTGTGTAGTAAAAATATTAGTATTGTGTTGCTCATTTAGTTGGTAAAATGTATAATTTATGTTTTTTATTTATGTATACATTATTGAAGTTCCGGCTAACACAAATTCCACAATTGAATGTCTTCGTAGTATTGTTTATTGTATTTTTGGACAAAATGCGCACCATTTGTCTCATACCAATTACCATTTAGTTACATATAATTTATGTATAGACACCAAAAAGAAACTACAATATTGTAATAAATAATTGTAACTAAATTATAAACGCGCGTCTGCTGTTTTTTATGCGTGTTATAACTTACATATGTGTTTATATGTATTCAAAGCTTAAAATAATATTATTTATTTTATTTAAGCAATTTTAATCATTGTGCTAGTTTGACTTTTGTTTAACTTTAATGTTTTATTACATGTATTTTTATTGTATAAGAATTTGCATATTTTTACAAGTGCTAGGCGGACTAATATTTTTGCAATGTGTACCCTATTAATATACAATTAGTTGCCACTAAGAAGGGTTACACAACTTTTGACTAGGTTTTACACTCTTACCAAAAATATGCTTTAACATAAATTTTCTCAGGCTTAGACATAATTTACATGTTTTGGATCTACTATTTTTATTCTTTTGACTAGTTTTCACACTCGTACCAAAAATATGCATTTACACATGTTTTCTCAGGCTTATTTCTAAATATACTTTTCAAGATCTTAAACTTTAAGCATGTTTTGAGACTTTGCTTGTGCAATTTTTATAGATTCCCGCATAAATATTCATAGAAGTAAATGCTTGTGGACTTTTGCACATAATAAAATTAAGTTGCATAAAACTTAAATGAACTTTTTCAATATCCCTTCAGCATGCCTTAAAGCATACGACTTATATCACAAATATTGCACCCAATTGGCCTATTCCCCTCAAATATTTTTGCTAATTTTAACTAAAACATAAAAACAAAATGCAAAATTAAAATAGAGCTTCGTAGCTTTTCCAAAAATTGCAGTTATGCAAACTTTAAATACAATTACAATTTACAATTTAATAAAAGTTGACTTGAGAGCTTGCTCTGCTTCTTTCCAAAAAATGTATGTATGGCACACAAAAGAACTCCACGGCTCATTTACATGGTATTCGCCAAACATTTGTTTTTTTTTTTTTGTTTCCTTAGTCTATGTCTAAATTCATAAGACGTACATCCGTCTCATTCATCTGCAACGTACATACGATATTATATCTAGCATATACATAGATTACACGCATATTTTTTTTTAATATTCCGCGCAGGTGCAGGTGTTTAGCCAATGGACACTCTGCGCGGAAAATCTAAGCTCTAGAAATCACACAAAATATCATAATTGTCTACCTGCCGCAACGGTTCCATATCATCAATGACCTCGCTTAAGTAGTCGGTGATCGGCAATGGCAGATTTAATTTGTCCAAAGCGCTGGTGGTGCGCACACGCTGCATGATGACGGCACGACAACGATCCTGTAGACTCACAAATTCACGACGTGCAGACTTTAATGTCATCTCGGTTTTTGCGGCTGTGGAACAAACAATGGGATACAGCTGTTCCTGGACCTATAAAGAGAGTGCATAAAGGTTTGTAGATTATGTGTTTGTGTCTTTTTTAAAAGATTGCCAGTAAAGACCATTTTCCTTTGGAAAAGTAACTAAATTATGGAAAACGGAGAAACTACTTGTAGGAAAGTGTATAAAATTACAAGAACCAAACTGTTTAAAAAACTAAGCCGCCTCTTTATAGTGCAGATTTCAAAAAGTCTGGCGCCAATTCGGACAACAAAGTTCTCATTTCAGCAACTCATTCTATCTGATAGTGATTTCTTAAATACCATCTATGAGAACAGCAGTTTGGACGGTCATGGTAAAAATTCCTGCTTCATAGCTTTACAAGATTAAATGTATTCGCAAGAAGGGAGATTATGCACTCCGTTGCTCACTCACCTTATCCAATCCTCGGAATGCTACACCTAAGCACTTGCCATCCTTATAGTACGTCAAGGTGCCCTCAATGCCATCGAAGAGTAGACCAATCTGTGTGGGATGATTCTCGCGAAAGCGTTTCGTGTACAACAAAGCCACACCCTTATGCCAGAGTACGCCTTTATGCGACAATCCCCAGCCGTGCTCGTTCTCACCTAGCATATTACGAAAGGCATTGGCATGAAGCCGCGCCTGGCGTGTGCCGATGCCAAACATAATGGAGGTGCCAAAAACTCGTTGCGACACATGCAATTCCCAGTAGTAACGTCCATTGTTTAGTGGACGCTTGCCCTGCACGCCAGCCGTACCCTTGCTCCAATTCGGATGAAACTGCACCGTACGATTATTGGGACCACTAAGCACTACTTCCTTGGAGCGATAACGCTTGCTCCACGTCCAGTTATCCTCCATGCTATGATCCAGTGGTCCTGCATATTGCAGTGCTGGCAAAGCTAACTGCTTGGCTTCCTGTCCACGACGACTTAGCTGACGACGACGACGTGGCGCCTGTAGTTGCGCTCGTGAAGCTAATTCTACCTCAAAGTCCGACATTTTTCTGACAATTTAGATTTGGTTGTATGAAATGCAAAATTGGCTGTTCCTGTAATTGAAAAAGTAACCAAGTATTTTTTCTGTGTAAATGTCGTAAAAGCAAAGCCTACTACCAGCTTATATTGACTATTGACTATTGTTCTAGCTGAAGTGCACGTCCTGAAGTGTGCATTAAGTGCTCGCCGGCTGAGTGCAGCTTGAGACGATAGCGTGGACTACAAATAGCTGGTAACTATGTGTGTGCGCACCAGGGGCTGCTGCATCTCCTCCGGTTGCGTCTGCTCCTCCTCAATATAAGTGCTGCATGTGTCAGGCGTAGCGGGCGGTGTAGCGGGCGGCGTTATTGTGTACTGCGTCTGCTCGTCCCAGGAGCCAAAGCCACTGGTCAGTGAGCTTTGACTGCTGGACAAATGCTCAGCTGGCTGAGCACGCTGATAGTTTTGATATTGTTGATAGCTCTGCTGCTGTTGCTGTTGCGTATTGGCACGCGGATGCAGCGTACGTTTGAGCTCACGTTTAATGCGTCTAAGCTGGCGGTATTCCTGAGCTACCTGCTGACTTGGTGGCCACTGTGGCAGTTGCCGTCGCTGTTGTTGTTTGTGCACTTGCAGCTCCTGCAAATGAAAATGATGCCTACAATAGCCCTGTGGACTGTTGGCACAAAAACGACAGGATTCAACGTTCGCACCGGAACCTAGTGGCAGATATGGCTCCAATAGACGGCGTTTATTTTGACGCTTGGCCTGCTCCGTCTGCTGTTGCTGTAGATGCTGCACAGCCTTACGATCGCCAACGGTTTCGGCCACTTCCACGAGCAAGCGTGCATTGGTGCGATTGATCCATCGGTCGTGTATGTGCAGCACCAGACGTTGACAGTAAACGCAGAGCGATTGGAAGAGCAACAACAGCACGATAATCATATAGGGGGTTGTTGCTAGTACTTGCTGCTCCTGGGGGTTGTTGTTGCCTGCTGCTGCTACTTGGATCTCCTCAGTGCGTTGCGCTTCCGGTGCTGCTACTTTTACTACTTCTACTTGGGGGTTGCAAGTTTCTTAGCACTTTGGAACACCTCATAGGCTTATCTTTTAACACTTTCTATTTTTGCCACTAGCACTTGCTATTTGTTTTTGATTTTTCACTTTAGGTATACATTTTTCCACCCAAATCTTCACCTTCAGCTGGCAGCAGGGTAAAGTAGAGTTTTTGCGTTTTTGTTGACGTGTCACTACAACTCCCACTGTCTGGGCTCCGCACTCGCCAACGACTCACTCAGTTCTGCAGCTCGCATTTCCAATTTGACTACTGCTGCCCAAAAAGCTACCCCTATTTTTATATCGTTTTGGAACATAAGCGTGCCGTTGCCCCCTTGCCTGATTTTCCACCCCCAATTGGAATTTCTGTTTTTATGCTATGGACGCAGCCACATATCATTATCATATGGTTTTGACTAGTGTCGGCTTCAGCTAGCATGCCACCCTCTCTGCCAACCGTCCTGCGCCAGACAACCAGAGCGCACACCTCAACGACATGCGCACAAGTGCCCAAGCCCAAGAGTTGTGGTGAATTTGGAAAAGACCTTGGCATTGGTTTCAAAGTGTGGTGTTTGGGTTCGAGAGCGAGCTAAGATACAGTAGTCAGTGATATGACTAAAATCCCTTATTACCGAACAGCAAACATCTCTTTCAATCGGATTTCAAACCAAAAGCATTCCGTCGATTTGCTGCCATATGCGTTTAAATATAGATATTTCAAATCAATGGCTTGAAAGTTTTGCTTATAGGGCTATAGGCGTATAGGGGCCTTATCAACTTAATTTGTCTTACTCTGAAGGAGAAGGGAAAGACTTGATTTATGGAAACTTTGGTTGGAAGAAATCTTTTTATAAAATAGGTGAGGATGCAGTTGTTGTCGATTAACTGACGAGTATGTTGTAGAAAAGACTACTTTTTAAAAGCCTAATGGAACTAAACCTACGAGGTTAACGTGCCTATTGGCGTACGTTTTCAATCGATCTTTATAACGACTAGAGAAGAAGGATACCTGCTCTTCCACCTGGTACCTGGTTTAGGTCTCCATGGAGTGTTGAATTACGGACGAGGTAGCCTTTGGACCATTCGTCGGTGTTTATGCAAGGACAGCTTACTTTGGCAGAGGAGCCAGTTTAATTGCTACAGCTCGTCTTGATCTACGTCAACTTTGGCTTGAATGTTCAAAGTGAGGCCCACAAATTTAACCTTTGCTCAGGACTGCT
This sequence comes from Chymomyza costata, assembly GCA_018150985.1. Classification (NCBI taxonomy): domain Eukaryota; kingdom Metazoa; phylum Arthropoda; class Insecta; order Diptera; family Drosophilidae; genus Chymomyza; species Chymomyza costata. Next base: position 360,371 of record JAECWU010000799.1, on the reverse strand, counting down.
CAAGATCTTCCTAGCTATCTAGCTTTTCTTAGCAATGAGCCTTACGTTACATCTATTAAGCCAGGCTGCAAGTGCCACAGCTATTTTGCATAGTCCATCATGCACACGTCGTTAGCATATGATGATATGAGCAGGGAAGTGACTGAAACTCCGAGATTAGAAGCGTCAGGAACAGTGAACAGGTGGATCAAAAAGGCCCCAAGGACGCTTCGGACGGGGAAGTGGGACGTCTCGCCCTGACTTTTACCCTGCAGAAACATCCTTCAATGGCAATCCCACCCAGCCCAGGAATTGCAGTACTGCAATGTGGTCGGTGAATCGTTAAAGTTGTTCAGGCATACCGTGGCCGGTGCGGAAGCCAAACTAATGGTTTCGGATAAAATTCCGTTCCGTGACTCAACAACGATCACAACCCTGGCAGCAATTAGCCTAAGCAAAATAGGCCTCATAAGCTCGAACACATGTATGCAGGGCCTTAGAGAGAAAATCCGTGGTCCGGGGGAAAAGGTACGAGCCCTTCTACTACACCTTTAGCTTGAATCACGACAGTACGACAGTAATTACACCGGGCCCCTGAGAAAACTGCCGGCCCGGGGGTATCGACCCGAAAATGAGCAACAAAGCCAATTTGGTTGTCAGACCAAAGTTTTAAGAATGTTCTTAACTTAACTGGTTCCTTTTTAAAAAACTATTTGGCGGAAGAACTAATTGCAGTTAAGATTTCTGAAACCTCCATTGAGTTTCGTAGAGCAAGCTTTGTGATTTTTGAGCAAATGCTTAATATAGAATCATGAGAACCTTATTTAAAGCTTTTCCTGCTTTATGCTTGAGAAGACTGTATTTGGACTCAATGTTCAAGGGGTTGCTATATTTGTGGATTTTCTTTATTTTTAACATTTTTGTGGTTCAATAACAATTTTAAAAGCGTGCAAAATCTAAATATACTTTTTTTTTTTGAATTCTCGGGATGCTAAGTTCCATTTCTTGATGGAGACAATCTTCAGCTAAAAATAAACGACAACTTGTAGGATATTTTTTTTTTTTAGTTTACACATCTTTACATATTACCAGGCTAATTTATTATTTCTTCATTTACTTAACTTACTCGTAACTTAAAAGCAGTTTACAATTGTTTAGACCCTTGGGAATAACGATAAATTGGCAGATACAAAAAATGGCATTGACCCGATTTGGGACATTTTTGTTGTTGGGTTAGTTTAAGGAATTTGTAGCAGTATTTGTTTTTTCATTTATAAATGTGTGCATATGTATAGTATGTGTGCGTGTGTGTGTGTGTTTTTTTGGCAGGTGTACTTTGGGTTGTTCGTTGGTACCTCTTGCAAATCGTAAATTTAAACATTACATTTAGATTAAAATTATTGCAGTTTGTGTTTCGTGCTGCGTCGTGGGTTTATTGATAGATCCTACGACGAGTTCTTTACGCAGACTTGACATCTGGAAACACGCGTCAGCAGACTGCCCGCCTTAATTGTTTGCTGCTCGGGCTTCTGGAATTGCTCGCTTGCCTCCAGTGTGACCATCCAGAAGCTGGTCATAGTCTCGTAAAAGTGGCAGTGTCCCTTGGCTCCATTACATTCAATGAATGGTGTAGCGCGGAAGTCCTCTAAGCAGGAGCCAGGCGATTGCAGCGCCTGTCCGCCGCCGCCATTGCCTACGGCTGTATGCTGTAGCAGATAATTGGTTTAGTAAAATTCAGGAGCAAGTGCAGTTCATAATTACCATGAGGAAACTGTAGCCAATCCAGAGGCCTTCCCAACCGTTCGGGCATGTTGGTATCTCCATTGACTGACTGTGCACGGCGATGACATTGGCAGGCGCCTCACAGACCACACAGCGTGAGATATACTTGCTAATTTCTTGGTTATTTACCGGCATCATCGGTATGGGCGCCGATGTAGATAGCCAGAAGCTCTTGTCGTTGCGAGAGGCGTAGTTGCATACGTTGTTTTGGCCGCAGGACAGCACTGGCAGTGTGGAGAAGCGTGGCACGCAGGAGCCCGGCGAGCCGAGATCTTGATTGTGTGCGTAGTCGTTGCCATCGACATAGAGCAGAGAATAACCAGTCCACAGCTCAACATGTCCTGGAGCACACTGAGGCACTTGATCGTTTTGGCTGTGACGTGTCAATAATATGCCAGTGAGATAGTCTTGCGACGCTGTGCAAGGCTGTCCTGGTTCACCCTTAAAGCCTATGGCACCTACTGCACCTTCAAGTCCCATCAAACCTTGCTCACCGCGGTCACCCTTAGGTCCAGGACGGCCGACGGGACCGGTAAGACCGATCAAACCGCGTTCACCCTTCTCACCTTGCTCGCCTTGCATGCCAATTAAGCCGGGTGCTCCGGGAGGACCACGTTCACCCTTTTGTCCATTGCGACCTGGATGACCAGGCTCACCTTTTGGTCCTGGTGGAGGCACCAATCCGGGCTCACCTTTTTGACCAGGTGCACCAGGCAGTCCATCTCTGCCATCAAGACCCTTGGGACCGGTGAAACCTTTCTCGCCTCTCTCGCCAATTGGGCCGGGAAGGCCATCCATACCCGGAAAGCCGGTATCACCTTTAAGGCCAGGTAGACCTGGCAGGCCTGGGGCTCCAGTTAGACCCTGTTGACCCTTATCACCCTTTTGTCCCTCAAATCCGGGCAGACCACGATCACCCTTCGGTCCTGCATATCCTTGATCGCCCTTCATGCCTGGGGCGCCAGGTAGTCCATCGTGTCCATCACGACCGGGTCCACCACTGAGACCGCGATCACCCTTGGCGCCGGCTGGTCCGATGGGTCCTGGCAAACCTACCAAACCTGGAGTTCCTGGTAACCCAGGCAACCCACGATCACCCTTAATTCCAGGTAAACCAGGAGCGCCTGTATTAATAGTAAATAAGTTAAGAAAGTATTGGTTTCGTTTATATAAAGATTATTATGGCATACCTTCACGACCGTTCTTTCCAGAGCGTCCAGGCAAACCTTTTTCACCTTTAATAGCAATGCCGGGCATGCCAATCTCGCCTGTCAAACCCATCTCACCCTTCAGGCCAGGCGCACCATGCAAACCAGGCATACCAGCGGGTCCGGGCAAGCCACGTTCTCCAGTTCTTCCAATCATGCCTGGTGGACCTTGGTCTCCCTTACTTCCGCTGTGTCCAGGCAAACCAATCAAACCCATCTCTCCATGCTCACCCTTTTCACCCTTGATAACAATAGGTTCAGCATTCAATCCATTAGGACCAGGGAAACCGCGGTCTCCCTTTACGCCAGGAACTCCAGCAAAACCGGGGAATCCAGTGCTGCCCTTGTCACCCTTGATTCCATTAAGACCGGGGATACCACGTTCTCCTTTAGTTCCCTTGGGACCAACATAACCAATGGGTCCAGGGGAACCAGGCTCTCCGGGCATACCATCCAAACCAGGAGATCCTGGAGCACCAGGTTGACCTAAAGCTCCTTTGTCACCTTTAGCTCCAGGTACACCAGGATAGCCACTGTCACCTTTTTCGCCAGGGGCACCATAAAGTCCATCTATGCCATCGCGACCACGGTCACCCTTTTCACCAGGGGCGCCAGGACGGCCATGCACTGCCAAACCAGGTAGGCCCTTTTCACCTGGCAAACCAGGAGCTCCAGGGAAACCATCTTGACCACGTAATCCTGATGCTCCAGGTTCACCCTTCTGTCCCTTTTCGGATGCATCTCCGGGTTCACCTTGGGGGCCTGTGGCACCAGGCAATCCTTGGTTGCCCTTTTCTCCGTTTAGACCAGGTAGACCGTCCTCACCAGGACGTCCAAATGGACCAGTGTCACCCTTAGCACCCATTAGGCCGGGAGGTCCTGGGGGACCCCTAGCACCAGGTAGTCCATCGTTACCAGTCAAGCCTCGAGCTCCCTTATCGCCCTTCATGCCTAAATTTAAAAATATATTGTGTTAATTGAAAACAAACTATAGTTATTACTGTTTACCAGAAATGCCTGGGGTTCCAGGTGGGCCACGTTTGCCAGGCGCACCATTGATACCAGTAAAGCCTTTGGGTCCGTCGTTTCCGGGTGCACCGCGTTCACCCTTATTGCCAGGCATACCAACAAGGCCAGGATTACCTGGCTCGCCCTTAGCACCCTCACGACCTCGTACACCATCGATACCAGGTCTGCCAGGTGGACCTGGTTGACCAGGTGGGCCAAGTGGTCCGAGTTCTCCCTTTTCGCCCACAGCTCCAGTAATACCAGGTTGGCCGGGCATACCAGCATCACCCTTGTCTCCTGGATATCCTGGACTGCCGTCAGGGCCTGGTTGACCATAAGCTCCAGTAGGGCCACGGTCTCCCTTCTCTCCGGATTGTCCATCGCGACCTTGTGGGCCAGGTGGTCCAGCAACTGTGATACCTTGCTCGCCCTTTTGCCCACGTTCGCCATTTCTGCCGGGGGGTCCTCTTAAGCCATCTTTGCCTGGATTACCTGGTGCACCAAATGGTCCAGCATTTCCCTTTTCACCGCGTGGGCCAGTAATACCACGAGGTCCAACGGGTCCACGGGGACCTTGTGGGCCAGTGAATCCCTTTTCACCGGGTCGACCAATATCACCTTTTTGTCCCATAGGGCCATCAATGCCTGGCATTCCTGGGTTTCCTTGATCACCTTTATTGCCTTTAGCGGGTACTCTAAGACTTCCAGCTTCACATGTGCCTGGTTCTCCTTTGAAGCCTACATATCCACTTTGACCTTTGTCACCCTTTAGACCATCCATACCTGGGCGGCCTGGCTCACCCTTGATGCTTAGACCGGGAATACCATCGTGCCCCTCACGTCCAGGGCTACCAGGTGCACCATCAGTACCGGGTTGTCCAGGGTATCCTTTTTCGCCTTTAATTCCAATTTCACCCTTTAAGCCAGGTCTTCCTGGAGTGCCCGGGTATCCGGCCTCGCCCTTCACACCAGCGTCTCCTTTGAAGCCTCTGTCACCTCTTTCTCCCTTTTCAGGCTTAATTTGACTTAGATCAACAATTGCAGGCCTTCCGGGTTGACCCTGAGGCCCAGGAGCACCGGGCAGACCGTCTAGACCTTTGTCACCGATTGGACCCATTTGACCAAGTATACCGTCATCACCGCGCTCGCCAGGGTAACCACGTTCTCCGGGGGGTCCTCGAACGCCTGGGTTACCGGGAATACCATCAAGACCACGTTCTCCTTTATCTCCTTTGGAACCAGGAGGGCAAAGGGAGCATTTGCCACCAGCATCACCTTTGATACCCATATCTCCTTTTTCGCCGGGTACGCCACTACGGCCGGGGTCACCCTTTTGACCAGGAACACCCATTGCACCTGGAGCACCAGGTCTACCCAGTTTTGAGTCACCAGGAACACCGGCGTTGCCCTTAAATCCTCGCTCGCCCTTCATACCCTTTTGGCCAGGGTAGCTATTGTAAATATGATTATAAATTGCAGACAGTATTTGAAAGTATAAAATTTAAATGAAGTTGACTTACCCGGGAATGCCATCATCACCTTTGGGTCCTTGAATACCATAGCCAGGAGTTCCTGCATCACCCTTTTGTCCCTCAGGACCTGGTGGGCCAGTGTGTCCAACTGGGCCAAGGGGACCTTGTGGTCCTTCGCGTCCAGCATTTCCTTTATCTCCTTTTGGTCCTGGAGGTCCTTCGACACCAGCACGTCCTGGCAAACCAGGACCACCTTTTTGTCCGACGTATCCCCTGGGTCCTGGCTGGCCATCAACACCATCTAAGCCTTTCGGACCTGGTTGTCCAGTGTAACCGCGTGGTCCTTTTGGACCTGGAGCTCCGGGCTGTCCTCTGCCGCCACCAGGCGGTCCTGGCGGACCGACTAAACCACGTTCGCCAGAATTACCGGGCCGACCAGGTTCACCCTTTTGTCCAGGTTTTCCAGCTAAGCCATTCAAACCAGTCTCACCACGGTCACCTTTTTGACCAGAAGGTCCAGGAGGTCCAAAGTTTCCTTGGCGACCCTAAAAAACAGAGAAGACTTTGTAAATAAAAATGTTTCCTTTGTCAAGCCACTTTTGTATGCTTACACGATCACCAGCGCCACCGGGTAGACCCTTTTCGCCCTTTTGTCCATCATGACCTGGCTCACCAGATGGGCCAACACCGCCTTTTTCACCCATGGGGCCAAATTCGCCCTTTTGACCAGTGTCACCACGTGGGCCCATTAATGATTCTATGCCCTTGCGGACCGGAACGACGCTAGCCGGCTCACCTTTATCACCCTTATCTCCTTTCTTGCCAGGCAGGGCTGTGGCTGTGCATGGAGCACCTTTGTCACCCTTGAGACCACGATCACCACGTGGACCAGGTGGACCAAACGGGCCAGTATCACCACGTTCGCCCTTAGGACCCTTAGGTCCCTCGGGACCGGGATAGCCTGAACGTCCGGCAAAACCTGGGTCACCCTTCTCACCTTTGGCATAATCACCGTTTTCCTTTGCAGGTTCACCTTTCTCGCCCTTAACACCAGGACCACCAGGATAGCCGCGTGGTCCTGCCATGCCTGCCAGTCCTTGTAGACCCGGCAAACCATCTGATCCATCGCAGCCATCCTTGCCGGGACTGCCTGGTAAGCCAGGGTTGCCAGCAGGACCTTGAATGCCGCTCACACCAGGCAAGCCGGGTATACCACGTGTTCCATGTTCACCTTTGTCGCCACGCAATCCAAATGGACCGGGATCACCTTTTTGTCCTTTATCACCTGGTGGTCCCTCTGGGCCACCATAACCTACCACACCTTTGGGTCCAGTAGGACCCTCGGGACCGGGCAAGCCGCGGTTACCCTTTTCGGCAATACATTTTGGTACACAGCCAGCAAACCCGCCTGTGCAATTTTTCGGCGGCTGTCCACCCCTTTGAATGGAAGCAGAGTCTACAATATCGTAACTATCGTCAATTGGCAGAACCTCTCTAGGCTCATCTCGGTTATAATGTCTAACTGAATCTTGAATCGAACCAGAGGTGCCGGCCGTTTTCCAAAATTGCTGCAAAAATATTAATTAAGTCAATACCGAAAATGGTACACCATAAAAATGATTAAATATTTACAGCGTTCGCAACACTTAACGCTGCAATGATCACAACGGCGAACAGCAGCCTGCAAATGAACGAAAATGGCAAAGATAAGTTTTTTTTTTTTTGTGGAAAACATAGAATTTGTATGATAGTGATGAGATGTCTGTGTGTGTGTGTGTGTGTACTATATGTGCATGATCAATACACGTCATGCATGTTTCCGCTCAACAGTAAAAGCTCTCTGAGAGCGCGCACTTTGAGCATAAATTCATGTGTGGTTAAAGAGCGCGTTACAGTTTCCAAAGAGCACGTCGCCTTAAGAGCAGTTAATGCTTAGAATTGTCTCTTAAAGTCTCACTTGTTCGGATATGCAGTACTTATGAAAGATTAAAAAAAAAATTCGCTGACACAATTTATTTTTAAGTTAGTAAATTTTATATTTTTTTAAATATAATTTTTGAATCTTTTTTTTGATGCCAGCTTTATTATAAACGAAATATAATCAATGGTGTGCTAGAATTAGCTTTGAACTAAATTTTAATTATTCAACAAAATTTTTTTTTTAAAATCTATCATAAAAGCATTTTAGCGACGGCTAACATACAAAATTTCAAACAAAATGTAAGGTAAAATTTTTAGATTTCCAATTTTAGCTATACATTTTGTGAACTTACCGCTTCCAAAGGGGCAACATTTTGCCCTATGTGCTATGCTGGGCACCAATTTATTCCTTCTTTTTCGAGTTAAAAAATAATGTACTCGTCGTCGCTGGCTGCTGAAAATGAACGCAGAAAAGTAGGCACTTAATTTTTTTGCGCACTTGCCGACTTATTTTTAAACAAAAAATTTGGCCAAAAGTTTATTTGTTACAAAATAAATTGCAAGCTTTTTTTTTTAAATAATTAATTGTAATAACCAAAAGTTTTTATGCACTTGTCATAAGCAGTGCACCGATTACAGTTTTGGAAGCACTGCACTTTTGCTGAACTGTACACAATTTGACTTAATTTTTTTTTTTATTTAAAATTTAATGTTCTTATTTTTAATGTTTTTTTTTTTTTTAAATAGTCATAATTATTTTGTCTTGGTTTTAATTTATTTAATATTTAATATTTATTAAACTATATGCTACGCCAAGCGACGGTATTTTTTGAAATACGTATATATGTATATATAATATATTTTTTCAAACGCTGTTGCCGTTTTCCTTACAGAAAAAAAACCGATCTAACTTTCTGAATCGACTGGAGCGTACTAAACACAATCGTCTCGCTACGGAGCGAGCACGAGCGACACAGCCAGCTTGACGTACTCAGCAATAATGCCAACACAAATCGCAGCCAAGCAGCCTACTTACTTGAGAAGACGGAATACGACTAATTATAGTATAAGTTCCAGCGAGCCAAAATCGAACCACTCTGTGGCGCAGCTGCCACCCGAAGAGCCGAACGGCTAAAATACGATCTCCGACGATCGTCACATGTACACTGTATATACAATACGTGTGCGCTGAGCGTGTGTATGTGCAACAACCACAACAATAACAACAACAGCGGCGACAACTGATCCAACAACAACTACAACAAGAGCAACTAAGTAACAACAACTAACGCCGCGAACTACTTAGTAGAATGAATGAAACTTGGCGATAAGTTTGAAACTAAGTCGCTTTAGTTGTTGTTTTTGTAGTTTGGGGCGATATCAATGCTTTGGCTCTGGCTCTGGCTCTACTCTGCTCTGCTCTGCTGATGCTGCTTGCTTAACATTAGCTTAGGCTCGGAACAGCGCTGGATACGGATACACCGCCTGTGCTTCCCTTCAAGCACCTTCCATGCACGCGTTTAGCTGATAGCCATAGGCGAGGGCTGCTGTTGGAATTTCGGCATATACTAGTAAATGCAAAGATGCTTTGTAAATAATATTCTATTAATAAATAAATAATAATCTTCGAGATTTATAATCGAAATCAGTGTTCTGTTGTTTAAACTTATCCATCAGAACGTACTATCCCTCGTGTTTTTGATCATGTTCGAACTCATTTGGCAGGGTCATCAATATTGAGGTTTTTTTTTTCAATAGGGTATTTTTTGATAAATCACGCGTGAGTACTGTCACGTTGCCATGTGTTTTTTATTCAGTTTTCAATGCCATTTCATTATGGAAAGACTTACACACGAACAACGTTTACAAATCGTACAATTATATTACGAAAATTCGCGTTTTGTAAAGAATGTTTTTCGCGCGCTTAGGCAATTTTATGGTACCAATTCGGTGAACAATTAATTTCACGCTCCAGACCGGTGAATTGGCCACCAAGATCGTTTGATATTTCTTTTTTTCCTTTGGGACTACGTGAAGTCTAAAGTGTTTGTGGATAAGCCAGCTACGATTGAAGCATTAGACGTGTTATTCGCGAGATACCGCCGATTATACTCTAACGCATCTTCGAAAATTGGAACCTCCGCATGGACGAGCTACGGCGCAGTTGCGGCCCAACATTTGAAAGGGATTATCTTTGAAAAAGTAAATGGCAAGAATGGTTCTTCTATTGATAATAAAGATTTTCCGATACATTTGAAATTTTTGTGATTTTTTTTTTTAATTTTTAAAAAAAAACCTCAAGATTGAAGACCCTTTAGAATGAGAAAAGTACGGTCCGAAGAAAATATCGCTGTTGTAGAGGAAAATCCAAATTTATCGATTCGCCGTCGTGCAACGTGTTAAGGCCCATACGCAGTTCGAAAATTTTCGCACAGAATGACAAAACTTCATATATAAAAAAAAATCCCAAACGGGATATCCCAAACGGATATTTTTTTTATACGAAGTTTCGCGATTCCGTGCGAAATATTTCGAACTGCGTATGGGCCTTTACCTGCAATGGTGATCGATACAGAGCCATGATCAAAGAATCGAAAAGTTCTGGTTTCAACAGGTTGACGCTACGTACCATGCGGCGACCGCAACCAATGATTTACAGAAAACTCAATACGGTGGGAAGTTTATTTTAAGAAATGGGCCCACCAACCCTTTAGATTATTTACTTTGGGGAGACGTCAAGTCAATGCTGGAAATCAACATTGAACGTGTCATTACTAAAATACGGCTCCAAATGCTCGAAAGTGTGGTCGAATATTGAACTGACAGGAGGATTTGGTACTTCGTAACTTGTAGTCGTGGTGATCACATGGCAGAGATCATTTTCAAATATTAACTGATAAGAAATTCTCTTTCTAATAAAACTATTATTGGGATCGTTACATTAATTTTTCTGTGTTTAATTTAAGTTTGAAGCACGGAAGCGCTTAAAAAAACACCCATTATTTTTCAGTTTCGTTGATTCCTCAAATTTTGTAAGTTTTTTCAATTATTTATTTTATTTTTATTTTCTTAAATTGTTGCATGAAATCAATTTAATGCATATTAACACCACATAAAGAAGGTTTTAAAAAATTAATAAATTTAAGAAATATTCTTAAAAAAATTTAAATTCACATATAAAGGGGTGTACGCAGTTCGAAATATTTTGCGCGGAATGACAAAACTTCATATAAAAAAAAAATCCCTTTTGGGATATCCCATTTGGGACTTTTTTTTATATGAAGTTTTGTCATTCCGCGCGAAATATTTCGAACTGCCTATAGGCCTTAAACATAGAGAGAAAAAATGTTAGTTGAAAAAAATGTATTAAAAAGCTCATTATTTTATTTACTATCATAAAATATAAATTTTTTCTTTATTTTAAATATTTAGTAGTTTGGTCACAAAAAAGAAGATACTATGTTTTGAGCGTTAAATTGTTCTTTTTATTCAGTGTAGCAAAAAAAAATAAATTTCGATTTTAAAGGCCCATACGCAGCATGCAAAAATTCCGCACAACATGTCAAAACTTCATATAAAAAAAAAAAATTTTCTTTTTTGGGATATTTTTTTTTTTATATAAAGTTTTGACATTTCGTGCGGAATTTTTGCATGCTGCGTATGGGCCTTTAAAATCAAAATTTATTTTTTTTGCTACACTGAAAAAAAAATGAACAATTTAACGCTCAAAACATATGTACAGTACAGTCCAAAAATATGGATACCCCTACAAAAATTGAATTTTTTCGACTTGGTCATTATGTTGATTAATGAAAAGAATTTTGCGCCGAATTTCCTTGAATACGCTCAAACGGAGATTGCATGAAAAATGAATGATCGGATGGATTGTTGCAAAGAAAAACCCATGCTACGGCAGATATATAAGCAAATACAACATGCATTTTCCAAAAAATATGAAATTTGGTAAATTCTTTTGGTCCGACTAATCCGAATGTATCGCGGAAAATATCAAACAAATTGGTGGCTGTGTAATGGTTTGGGGCTGCTATTGTATGATGGAGTTGCCCGACTCAAGAAAATTTATCGAAAACTCGAAAAAAAACGTATCATACAATTCTTCAACCACAATCTATTCCATCTGGAAATGATTTGGTTGTTCAAGGATTTATTTTCCAACAAGAAAATGATCTAAAATATACTTCAAGATTGTATACCGACGTTTTGAAAAGGAAACAAGACCTTAGTGTGCCCAATATCATGGATTCGCAGCCACAATACACCGCGACATCAATCCCATAGAGCTTCGAGCAGCTGAACTCGACTGCCGAGTGAGAGCTCTGCGACCTCCTATATGACAGTGTCTCAAGGAGACGTGGCAAGACATACTAGTGGAATAGCTTTACAAACTCGTCCAAAGAATGCCAAAAATATATATATGCTGCAGTGATCAAGGCCAAAACTGACCACTTTCAATAAAATCGCCTTAGGTCATATTAATATATTTTTTTGTAATATACCATTGTACCATGGAAACTAGTCACTAGAAGTGAATTCGCCAGAACATGTACCAAGAAAAAGCCGATAAAGTGAATTAAATTCGTTATTCGTTCTATTTTTGTGGGGTATCCATACTTTTGGCGTGTGAAATTGAGAATTTGTAGAAACAATTGTGCTTATTGAAAAACTGAAATTGAGAGTATTTTGTAGTTTATTCATGATAAAGGCCCAAAAAAAAAATCCCACTATTTTTTTTTATATGAAGTTTTGTCATTCCGTGCGTAATTTTTGCATGCTGCGTATGGGCCTTAAAATAAAAAAGGAAAAATTCTTTAAAATTCTTTGGTGAAAAAATTTTGTTTTGAGAAAATTTTAACTTTTATCAAAAGTAAAACAAATCGAATTTTTCTCAAGTTTTCAAAACAATCAGTTTGATAGTTTAAGAGATGCAAATTTTTACAGTGCACTGTTTTTAATTTTTCCTCATCACGCTGAGGGCCATATAATCACCCAAAGGCCAGTTTCTATTGTGTTTTCGTGACTAGAGAAACTTTATACTTTAGGTATATTGTGTTTTCATTAAAAGTTATAATCCTAAGGCTGCAAAGAGGCAGGAATCAAATCGAGCTACATTATAACCAAAAATTTTAAGATTTTTTCTGCTTTAAGGCCCATACGCAGCATGTCTTTAGCCTAGAAAACCACTGAAACCAAGAAATTTTTATAACTAATTGTGCAGTTTCTTGAGATAGTCAGCAAAATCTAAAAAATAGACAAAAAATCCAAATTTTTTTACTTAGCGGAATTCTTTTCGTTTAGAAACTTGCAATTTGATGAAATTTAATTAAGGCCCAAAATAGTGGGATTTTTTTTTTATATCAAGTTTTGTCATTCCGTGCGGAATTTTTGCATGCTGCGTACTGGTCGTTAAGGTGAAACCCGTTTATAGTATAGTCGGGAAGTCCTGACGATAAGCGGCCCAGTTTGATTATATTTAACTAAGGGCATCTGCCCCCTGCTCGTTTCTGTCGCCAATCTATGCGCATTTTTTTGAAAGTTATGTTTATTGAAGGTTACCCTCTCTTTATGCTAGGCGCCATATCTAGACTTTTCAATTTTGTAACACTAGTATTGTACGTTTTTCAAAGTATAAAACGCAACCCTCGCATAAAGATCGGGCACATGAGTTCCGTTGCGTTCCGTCATTGAGTTTTTTTTTTTTACTTTGATAGAGCTGGCAAAGCTTCTTGTGCTAATTTGGTTATGCTAAGCCCTGCCTTAGGGGCAAAATGTGCTTGTATGCGTTATGTTATAAGTCAAGGCGAGCTAAAACAAAAATTTGGAAATTTTAGCTTGACCATCAATTAGCTGATAACTTATGGCTTTTGAGCAAAAAAAAAAAAAAAAAAATTGCGCCGAAAATTTTGAGTACAAACAAAAGCCCTTGAGTAAACCCTTGGCTCACAGCCTACAAGTTTTGGCATCCTTTTTTTGGAGCTCAACTAGCTAAGACTTGTAATTGCTTTAGCCTTATAATGTTACTCAATACTAAATTTTACTCATATCGTGCAAGTCTCTCTGCCAAAATGTATGTCAGAGCTTACTCAATTGCACTAGAAATCTAATTGGTCTATAATTGCTGTCGCCTTTTGTGATTGTGCAGCAGAGCAAACATGGAACTCGCACATATTTCAAAACATTTGACCCCAAATAACAATTTTTTCCAACATGTTTTAAAGTTTCGTCAAGTTCTATTTTTACAAAATATCTGCGCGGCATTTTGTTAGTTGCTTTGAACAGGAAATACGCAGCCATATCCGTCTTATCAGCGCTTGGCATATACTAAATATAATAAAAAAAAAGCCTTAACCTAATCACTTTGCCTGTGAGCTGGCGACAAAATCAAGAAACTCAATTTAAAGTATGCTTAGTTTTCATACATACAGGCCTGTTCCGATTCCCATTTTTGTTAGTATTTTCCAACAATGAATTTTCATTTCCACCTGCTGCGATATAAGCTTTTTGTAAAATTGTACAACACTTATTAGTACTGCCCACATAGTCTTTAACCAGCGGACGAACAAGACGCTTTCAACGATACCTTATTGGTTAAAATCTGTAATATGGTTTAGAAGTTACGAGTGAACAGATAAACATTTCTGCATGTGAAGCTTACAAGCTCTTCTTTTTGCTTTGGTGTAGTTGGGTAAAATATAGAAATATTTGATGTCTTATAACTTATAAAGCTACAAGATCATATTTTTTAAATTATTCAAATCCGTCAACAACTGAACTATAAAAGTACGGAAACATCCAAAAACTTTATACTATTTAATTAAAATAAGTAAAAATTTAGTCAAATTTTTTACCTTGCCTAGAAGAGTTTTGAGTCGAAAAACTTTTTTTTTTTATATATCGTGGAAAAATTCAATGCTAAAGGCCGGATTTTGTCAACTTTTTGTAGCAACTTCTGCGGTACTTTACAGAAATTCTTATTCCAGATCCGATTCAAGCCAGCAGCCGCCCTTACCTAACCTTACCTCTTACCTATTCCAGATCCGAACATTTTTTAACATATCGTTAAAAAATTCAATTCTGAAGTAGCGTGAATAATCCTTTTACAGTTTTTTCCTAATGGCCTATGCGCAGCATGCAAAAATTCCGCACGAAATGTCAAAACTTCATAAAAAAAAGATGGCGTACGTTAAAGTCGGGCGCAGACGACTTTGGGATACCCTGTACCACAACATTGCAATTAAGTCCGACACATTGCTTAAAACCTCCAAAAGATATTTTATTCGGCAAATTTGGTTACGATATTTTCATAAAAAAAAGAAATCAGTCGAATTTTGCACCAAAAAATTTTTTTTACCGATCGGTCCTATGGGGACTATATGATATAGTCAACCGATTTTGATCGAATTTAGTACACTGATTGGGAACTATAAAAAACTTAAGACTGCCAAATTTGGTTCCGATATCTTCAAAACCAAACGAAACACAACGAATTTTGTAAAAAAAAAATTACCTTTTTGACCGATCGTTCCTATAGGAGCTATATGATATAGTCAACCGATTTTGATCAAACTTGGTGCAGTGCTTGGGTACTCTAAAAAACTTCTTAATGCCAAATTTGCTAACAATATCTTTACAAACAAACGAAACGCAACGAATTTTGTAGAAAAAACGATTTTTTGACCGATTGGTCATATGGGAGCTATATGATATAGTCAACCGATTTTGATCAAATTTGTAACAGAGCTTGGCAACTCTAAAAAACTTCTTAATGCCAAATTTGGTTACAATATCTTCACAAACAAACGAAACACAACGAATTTTGTACAAAAAACAAATTTTCGACCGATCGATCCTATGGGACCTATATGATATAGTCAACCGATTTCGATAAAATTTGGTACAGTGCTGAGGGTTTCTAAAAAACTTCCGATTGCCAAATTTGGTTATGATATCTTCATAAACAAACGAATTATCCATCTAAAACTTTTGCTTTTTTTCGAGGTCCTCTGAAACACCCCTATGGGAGCTATATAATGTAGTCCCGATATCAAAAAAATAAAATAAACTTGTCTCCTAGGATTAATAAGGGATCTTATCTGAAAGTTTGGTTGCTCTAGCTCTTACCATCTCTGAGATCTAGGCGTTCATACGGACAGACGGACAGACGGACATGGGTATATCGACTTTTCTAGTCACTCTGATCATACTTTAGGTAACTTTGGGGGGTCTCCGACGTCTCCTTCTGTACGTTACATACATTTTCGGCTTGCACAAACACAATATACCCTTTGTACCATACGGTACAGGGTATAAAAAATATCCCAAAAAAGGTAATTTTTTTTTTTTATATGGTTTTTACATTTCGTGCGGAATTTTTGCATGCTGCGTATGGGCCTTAAGCTAGTGAAAATTTTGGGATTTGGGAAATAATTTGCTTAATTTTTTTCATAAAAAGATAATTGTTCTAAATATTTATATAAAGCGATGAGTCTACGTCACCTGCCATCAGCTCAAACATAGTTTGACATAGGTGTAAGCTGACTAAGCCATTTGCTTAGGTAATTTGGGCCAAATTCTTTCAAAAAATCCACTTGAAAAAAGTGAGAATGGGAACAGACCTGATAATAAACTTAGCCCCGCTTCCGAGCTGTAAGACCCAGAAACGCCTACAGTAGCTGTCCGTTTCCTCGTTTCAAGGCAACATAGTGTCCAACAACTTACGCACGCACACACTTGCACACACGCACACATACAAAAATGTACAGCCGGCAAATTGTCGGCCATACGAAACCCAACGCCAATCCACAAGCCCCAACATCAAAGAGCACCAACACAAACGCAAGCCAAACGAACGCTCTCTCTTTTGGTATGCGTGCCTGTGTCTGTCTTCGTGTGCACGAGAGCCATCGGCTTGCGACTCTTTCCAACTCGTCGAATTTGAATTTCTTTTGTACGCCTCGGGTTTAGTAACACTTCGAACGTTTGACGATCTCCACATGTGGGGTGTGTGCTCGACGATCGCAGCAACAGCGCTTAGCAAGTAGCACTTTTTGGTCGTCGGACGCCTCGAGCGAGCGAACCTACGTACCAAAACTAGCGACGGACCGTTTTGTGTTAGTTTAAAAAATTTAAAAGCGTATCTATAATTAAAAAAAAATTCAAAAAATAATTATTGTATAAAATTGTGCTTTGAACGCTGTGCAAAAACTAATTTAGTAAAATTGAATGTTTTTTAAAACGTACACAAACGGTTTTGTGTCGTCTAGTGTTGTTGTTCTCATTATTATTATTATTATTATTGTTGAATGTGACGTTTTATGATTTTTTCAATGTTTATATTTCGCAGTTTCGTGTGTGTTTTGAGTGACATTTTGTAAACGAGTGATTTTGGTCAGGCTTGTGACCATGAAGTTGCCCAGAGGCCGAGCGGGTCTCTCGGGTCTGCGTCTGTCAAAAAAATGGGCAGTTTTTGGCGCAATATATCTATTTTTCTGCGCCGTATCCTTTGTAGATGCAAGGGTGAGTCCAAATGTTTAAACTTTTAAGACATTTTTTTTTTTTGAAGTATAAAGAATATAAGATTTTAAAAACAAATAGCAAAAAGTTTTGCAGCAACTTTACAACAATACATCTACAAAGATTTTGAAAAGCGTTTTCATGTATTGCTCTACAACGCTAAATCAGTGCTTGCCAAACTATTAGCTTTTGTTTAAACAACATTAGCTTGCATAAATGCTTCTCAAACTGCAATTTCTGCTAAAACGTTTGTTTAAACTGCTTTACGGTAAATTAAATTTTGTAGCCATAGATTAGTGCCTCTAAAACTGTAACTATTTAGCGTTTTACTGTCTTTGAGTCAAAAAATTTTTCATATAATAGACGTGCTTGAAAAACTGTAAATCATATCAATTTGCTTGCTTGAATGGTTCTAAAACTGTAGAATCATCTATAATTCACGTTGAAGTTATTTGTTTGATGGCTGATTATATTTTAAGGAGCTATACACATTGTTAACATGAGAATAGGTCTCAAGAAGTGTGCTTGGCTACAATTGTAATTCTTCTCTTATAAAACTTAAAAAAAAGATACCTAGAACTCAGTTAAATTTATTTCAAAAGCTTTATTTTGAATGCATCAAACTGTATCGTTTATTCCTTTAATACTTGTAGTTTTTGAGCTTTTTTTCCGGTTGATCGAGTTAACAACAAGTTTGGTACCATAATTTCGACTAGTCGTAATCACAATGCGTAAAAGGCTTGAATTTTGAATGGTAACTACGCAGATAGTTCCTCCTCGTATAACTTATATTTATATTTTCAAACTATTTTCCGTCAACCACTTACATATTTTATGTTATTTAAATTTATTTTATGTTATTAAAAATTAGGCACGTTTTGGGTTTTGACTTAAGATATTGCAAAATTATGTAGCTGTAACTATTTTTATGGCCTTAATTGTTAAACCGCCTTAACGAAATTTGAACTGAAAGCAGAAATGGAATTTATGCTCATCGCTTGTTGTCAAACTGTAGCACTGTTAATAACTTCTTCTTATTGTGCCAAAAGACAATGCTTGCCAAACAGTAACTTATTAATCTTTCCGAATTTAAAATGTAACAGTTTCTATAGTTATTATCAAATTTAGAACATCTTTGCATGTATTGTAGAAAAAAAGTGTTGCAACATATTTTCAAATATTTACATTATTTACAAATGAAATTAGGTCAGAGTTTAATCACTAAATAAAAAACGAGTCACATTGTTCAACATGTCCGATACTTGATTTACTCATGTCCAATACTTACTATATTTCCGGCATGTAACTCAGCTCTTTGTCGTTGAAAGCATGTTTTTATATATATTTAAGATAAACTTGGCAGATACTTATATAAAACAAATGTATATGCAATATATTTTGATGTGTATTATGCTATTATGTCACTGCTAAGCTGTACGTCATGGGATCTCTTTGAAAAATTTTGGCAATCAGCTTAGGTTATGTATGATAACCTTTTTGCCTTGATTATTTTAGACAGAAATAAATTTATAATTTAATTTTTTTTATAGACAAAATGCCATTGAATGTTTCCGGTTAGCGATTAGAAGTTGGCAGCCGTTTTTAATAAATTCTAAGACCATTCTCTAGACATGTTTGAGTAAGCAAGTTACATTTTTTGCAACTCTAGCTTACTCAGAAAACCTCTTTTTTAAGTGCTATGTATTACTTATTATATATTACAACTACTTCTCGCCTTCAAAAGATGCTTCTTGGGTACATCTTCCTAGTCTCTGAGCTCGTTTGCTGCAGAGGTTGAGCGAGTTGAGCAAACAGCGGTGAAACCCCTTAACTTTTTCTGTACAAATACATTTGGTAAGAATAGGACAAAACTTTGATTTCTTGGCGCAGACTTTTACTAATCTTATGGCCAACTGCTGCTATAGATGTTTCTTTCTCGGTTGCGGCAGTAAAGTGAAGCAAGCAGTGGCGAAACCCCTTAACATTCTCTTTAGCAATAATACTACTGTCGTTCTTCTCTCCTTGTGGAGCATAGAGCATAGCACACAAATAAAAAGCTCTCGCAAACGTTTGTTAATGGAAGTGTAATATTGAGCAATACATTCTTTATTTATAAAAATAATAACAGATAATTATAAAAATCTTAAAAAAGTAGATTTTTTCACTGGTTAGTTAAGCATCTGTCTTAAAATATATTCCAGCATTTTTTTTAAGTGAGCGGACTCAGAGTTTTTAAAAAAAAAAAAAATTATAAAAAATAAAAAAATTAGTCAATCTCAAGTTATAATCAGCACTAATTTCTCTTTATTGATAATAGCTTCCCACTTATCCATTAGTCATCTATCATAAAACGAAGGTTCATTCATTTTAGATAGCTTTCTACGAGTTAAAATTCTTAAGGTTGCTTATGATTTCAAAATAAAAGTACAGACTGGGTGGTAATTGTATCTACATATCGAACTTGAGTGGCATTTATGAGAACCTTTTATACCTTCAGAAGCTAACAGTTGCGATTTATCCTATCAAGTGCTTTCGCTTTTAGGGTTATACGTTAAATAATTTGACTTCAAAAAAAGTATAAAGCACAAAAAGTTATAATCAGCACTAATTTCTCTTTATTGATAATAGCTTCCCACTTTCAAACAATGAATTTTCATTTCCACCTGCTGCACAACACTTATCAGAACTGCCCACTTGAGGGCGTACTGACAATTGATTCAATGAAATATTATGTCACATAGTCTTTAACCAGGGCCCGCATCTATCAACGGTCTGACTTGCTTCATACTGTTGATACCTTATTGAGATAAAACTTCTCTAGTGATAATCTGGTTTAGAAGTTAAGAGAGAACAGATAAAAGAGCATTTATGCATGTGAAACTTAGTCTAACTCTTCTTTTTAAACATTTTCTGTGCCATTTGTGCCTGCTCGAGATTTCGATTCCGAGTAAACGAACGCTTACAAGGAAATGGGTATACCTTTTCAAAAGTATTCTTGGGTTGCCAGTTCAGCGTATAACAGTCTACTTTAAATCATATCAAACTAATCTAAAGATAATATGAGCTAAGAAAGAACTCCTTAGCAATCTTTTGAACCTTAACTTATATCATGTTCTGTGCCATACATGCCTCTTCAGGTTTTCAATTCCGCTTACAAGTTATCGATTTAAAAATGCAGCTTATCGCAATTATACAAATTTCATACGACAACCCCACATATGATGAAATTGTTTGTACAATCTGCTCTATAAGCAGCTAGTTGTACAACCAGTCACTTCGTGTATGGCTTGCTTAGCATGTAACTATAACACTTATAGAGTTTCTGACAAAGAGTAATGCAGATTTTTTTTCGATAAGTTGCATCGATAAGTCGGCGTCAACCTCGAAAATCAGAACAGGCATGAATGACATAAAAAATCATACAAAGATTTGTTGGGGGGTATGTTATCTATATTTTCTCTTAAGTAAGTCGGAATCGGAAAAGAATTGAAAAAAATATGTTATATTCTTTTTTAAAAAGCTACAGTAATTGGCATAGAATTTAAGAACAAGCCTAATTGGTTCAAAAATGTTCAGTTAGCTTTATTCATCAATTAAATAAAATCACGAAAATGCGTTTTTGTTTTTAGGGTTAAACGTTAAATCTGAAGTTTCAAGTTTAAAAACTAAAATGATTTGTGAAAATCGACACCTTTTTGAAGCGAAAAAGTCTTATTGGATAGCCTGCAAAAATTCTGCGGACGAAAAATCTTCCCACCATTTGGGATATTTTTTTTATATGAGAGGTGGGACGATTCCCCGTGCGAAATTTTTATAGTGCTGTCGTATGGGCCTTACTTGATTCAAGCTAAAGGTGTAATAGTTTTTTTTGTTTTAAAAGCCAGCACACATAGGCCTAGATTGGCCCGTTGTGATACCGCTTAGGATCTTAATTTAAAACCCCCTTCTCCAGGTGAATGTTCTTAAATGGAACAGATGGGACCTAGCTCTTCTAGCTTATTGAGGAAATAATTTCCCAGGTACTTCTTCCTGCGTCTACATAGAGCTACACAGAAACAGAAGAAGTGCTCTACTGTTTCTACTTCTTCCTCGTCTCTACAGCTTCTGCAGAAATCGTTGCTCGGAGCATTCATTCTGGTCGCGTGTGCTCCGACAAGCCAATGACCGGTGATCGCTCTAACAACTGCCGAACACTGTGAGCGGTTGAGTTCATAGAGTCTGGCGGAACGTTTTGGGTCAATTTAAGGCCATGTTTGGCGACTGATTCTACAGTGTGATGTGTTTTCCCACATCTTTTGTGCCTGGGAACTGAATTTTTCCCTTGTGTGTAGCTTAAAAGTAGCCATTGGCATACGAATATCCTTCTTACTCGGGAGGAGGGAAATGATCGTGCCATGTCTGGCTAATTCGTCTGCTATTTCGTTGCCTATTATATTCTGGTGCCCTGGCACCCAAATTAGGCTTATAACAAACTGCTGTGCCATCTCTTGAATAGATTTGCGGCAGTTGTTGACTGTCAACAAGTTGGAAGACAGCGCTCGTAGTGACTTTATGGCTGTCTGACTGTCGGAGTATATATTAATTTCCCCGGTTTCCAGACCAGCGTTACGTAAGCAGATAAGAGCATCGTTTATGGCGAGGATCTCCGCCTGAAAGACGCTGCAGTGGTCCAGAAGTCGAAAAGACTGCCGGTTGTTTAGTTGCTCCGAGAAGACCCCGCCCCCAACCTGGTTGTTGAGCTTGGAGCCATCTGTGAAGAAATTTATGCGGTCGCTTTGACCTTGTTGACTTATCACCCACGATTCCTTGGAGGGCATGGAGGTTGTAAATAGAGTTGAGGAATAGGTGTACAATAATCTGTAATAATCTGTAATAAGTTTTGATTTTATTATTAGGGCTGGCCACCAAGTGGATACCCCATATAGGAGTATAGGTCTAACTATGGCTGACTATAACTAACTGATCCATCTAACTACTTGGGGGGACATACCCCATTTGAGTGCTATTGTCCTCTTGCAGACAAAGAGCGCTGTATTCGCTTTTTGCACTCTCTCTGCTATATTTAGATTCCAGCTTAATTTCTTGTCTAGTACAAGCCCCAAGTATCTTGCACTGTTACTGAAAGATAAGACAGAATCGTTTATTCTAGGTGGGGAAAGATTTGGGAACTTATACCTTCTCGAGAAGAGAATACATTGGGCCTTAAGAGAAAACAAATGCTTTTACCAATGCCGTAGACTCCTACTGAATCATGCAAACGTGTGGGCTCTCTTTAAAACGTAAATGTATTCATTTAGTGAGCGGAATGAAATTGATCCTATGCTGTTTTTTTTCTCTTAGTAGTAAAGAGTTAATGTTCGTTTGTGTGCGGCACGTGCGTGCTGAGGGTAGATAGTTATGCTTGCTCTTATAACCAAATTTTCTTAACTGCCCCTCAAACTATGCAACAGAATTTTTCATTTTCAATCTAAAGTAACTACACGTGTTCGCAGTCTTGAAGCATTTACTAACACCATGTAATTGAAGCTATGTAAATGGTTTGCGCTTTAAAAAAAAAAACGATAACAATAATTACAAAATATTCAAACGACAGTCATTTCCTTTAGTACAATATATTTTTTTTCTTTGTAGTTTAGTTGTTGTTAATTGTTGATAAACTTTTATGCGCACTTTGATTTCAAAATCAAAGCGTTTTAGTTTTAAAAACTGTTTGCGAAATTGTGCGCGTTTCGTCATGTTTAAAATTATATACAAGTGTGCTTTATATGCTGTCGCTTCCTTTTTGTGATTTCCATTAATCAAAATGCTGTGGCTTATCAATTTGAGACTGAGCTGTGCTAATAAAACTATACACACAAATTTAATTAGGTTTATTGCTATGTTGGTGGCATTGAAGTTGATAGCTTTAAATGCTGCCACTGTTTTGATTAAATGACACTTTTTTTTTTTTTAAATTTTTGCTAGATTTGTACTAGAAATAGAAATGTCAACCAGCAGAGGCTATCAGGCTGACTTTTACTCGTCTTGAGTACATTTATTCTATGCAAACAGTTTAAGACATTTCACGCCATTTAAATGCAAAATCGTTGAGTTTATTTTTCAAGCAACTCACGTGTTTGGCATCATAAATCCCTGCCAGCGCCAGTCAGTTAGCTCGTTTGACAACTTCGTATGAGGCCAAAATGTAGCGCGCGCGTAATTTGAGCCAAACTTATTTTCGCACTCGGTTACGTGGTCAATGCCATGGCTTTATTGCTAGAGCTGTCTGCATGTGAAAAGGTTTACCGCCTGCCTGTCGGAAGTACATGCGTCTCCTATGCAGTCCCAGTCCCAGTCACAGTCAGCCTGTTTGGCAGCGAGTGAGAGCGTCAAAGTTGTTGGTGCGTTTGTGCATTGTGGTTAATGCCCAAAACCGCAAAACATTAAAAAGTAGTAGCAAACCAGATTCATAATGCTACTGCAACTGGTCTGGTACTTAAGCAAATGTTTCTAAGCAAAAGTGCCAGAGCTGAAAACTGTAAACAAATCAGTAAGTTTCAAGCACTTAAGGGTTACGCGTTTGAAATACTCTTTTATTAAAAAAAAAATGTTTGTAAAATTTTTGTATCTTTTAAAAATATAGCGACCAAATTTATGTCAGTTGTATTTTGTTTTAGACTAAACATTTGTGTGAAGTTTGATCAAAATTGCTGCACTATTTCATATAGCTGCCATACAAAAGTTGAACCAGCTTACTGCGCAATCGAACTTCTTTGCGCCACCTTGTAAAATTCATTGCATCCTGTGTAGCCATAAAGCAGTGTGCAACAAAATGCCGTCAATGATCAATATTTGTACGTCACCTTAGCGTCTTTTAATCATCATTTAGTTTTTAGCCTATATGTCGCGTTCAAACTGTTGCCGCAAGGGGCTGCCACTAACCGCCGCATCTCCACTAGGCGTTTGCCACAGCTTTTGTTAGGTTTTTAAAAATGTTTTTGAACTAGAGCCAGCGAAAATAATTAAATAACACTGGTCGACAAAAAAACAACTTTTGTGTGTAACATGAAAACTTTTATCTAGATATGTTAAGGACAAGGATAAGGATAATAAAAATAAAAATAAGTATGCTTCAAATACGAAAAGTTTTTTTGGGCACTATTTTTGGTTATTCCTCAATATCTCGTGAACGAAATTTTGTATCGACAAGAAAGATAATTAGATCGAAAGGTATTGATGTACTCTTTACAGTGATATATAGAATTATGTAAAGATTAAATAAAAATTATAGAAGTTACAAGCAACCAAAGCCGAAAAAAGTGTAATTTTTGACAATTTTTCAAAATAACACATTTTCGGTATGCATTTTATTAAGAACAAAAAATTTTGGAAAACTATATTAAGCATTAAAATGAAAGAGAATTCTTTTACGAACATTTCGAGTTCAAGATCTTTAAAATCGGGTAAGAACTGTAGATGCTATCGTACCATGTACGGAAGCTCCAGTCTTCACTTAATCTCACTTTTGTATGAAAAAACTATTTTTCACTCAAAGTTTTTTTTTTTGCGTTCAGTTGCGTCTTCATGAACTTGTATGCAGCTGTAGTCGTGCTTGTTCGTTCATGGTTCCATAATATCTATTCACGAGATAATGAGGAATAACAGAAAAAAGTGCCGAAAAACTTGTTTTTCGAAAATAACTTGAAAACGATGCTTAAGAAAAAAAAAAGGTTGCCATTTTCGTGTTTTTCGACCCCAAATTACCCTAAAAAACACTTTTTTAGGAAGGTTAATTTTTCGTGTAAACTAGTGTAATTAATGCGCTCAGGTCCCTTCGATAATCAACACCCAACTTTGCTCTCTTTTTTAAATTTTTCATTAAAGATATCTGACGCTTGAAAAAAGTATTGCCAGATTGAGAAAAAAAAAACCCTGGAGTTATTTATACATAGTATTCAGACTGCCTGCATTGTATGATTATTATTAGCAGACACTTAACAAATATATATAGTACTCTTTAAGAAGGCAGCTAGGAAATTTAGGCAGATTGAATACAAAAAAGACCTGCAGGATTCAGAGTTTAAGAGAATACAATACGGCGCCACTGCAGGTTTAAACATTCAATAAGGTGGTTCTTTTTGACAAGATTGTATATTTTAATTTAATCGACGTAGTTTTCGTTAACAAAAAAATAACATCCATACTTTAATCTTAGAAGGCTTATAGAAAAAGATCTCCAATACAAATAATCATTTTTTTTTTTATTGCTTTTTATACTAGTCATACAACTGGCTTAAGCAGTAACTGCCTTAAAAGGAAATATTTTGTTTGCTATTGCTTATAATTCTTAACTGCTTTAAGCAGTAGCTGCCTTAAATCGCCGCATAAACATAAATTTTTTATTTATATATTTATTTAAAATAACATTAATCAAATAATTTTGTATGTATAGGTTAATTTTCCATATGTTGAAAGCCATTTATATTAAGCTAAATGGATGATTACCACGGCATATATGTTTGTTTTGTATTTTGTTTAGTTTCCAAGATTCCTTAGTATATAGGCGTGTGTTCTTTGTATGGGTTCCAGTTTTCTGAAAGTGTAGCTGTTCCGAACGTTCAAGCCAAATCGTAACATTCTGTACTTGTATGGCCGCCAGATACTTAAAAATTTTCCGAAATATTTTTAGACTAATTAATTTGACTTAAATTTTTTTTAATTTTTTGCGAAAAATATCCTTATTTTAACATAGTTTTGAGCTCTGTATGAGCGCCGAACGAAGTCTGTCTAGTAAAATTTCAAGCTCATAAAATTTTGTTTGTGCCTTCCCCAAGGCAAACATAAAACGATATGTTTAAATAAAAACGTGTTTATTATGTACAATATAATGCAAATAATCAAAAATACATATATTTTTATAAATCGCAGTTTTCAAAGTATTGATTGCCAATCCAGCCTGAGAGTCTACCCAAAATAGTAAAATTTAAAAAACTTGGAAATTCAAAACAAGAAATATTAAAATATATTAAATATATATTCAAATTTGAGCTTTCAGCTTTAAGGCCTATACGCAGTTCGAAAAATTTCGCGCGGAATGACAAAACTTCATATAAAAAAAATTCCATTTGGGATACCCCTTTACTTGTAAGCGCTTTAATACCAAGAGAGAAAAATTCTCTTTCTTAAAAGCTAACCAAATGCAGTAAGCTAAGCTAAGTGCATTTAAAACTGTAAGGCTGCTGAAATTGTAACAGGTTCACTCATTCCAATTTCTTTTCCGCAACACAAAAAATGAGAGACTAACCAACATGGTATCTAATGTGTTAAAACCTTACGCTCTAGCAATTCAAAATGACAAATATTGAATTATTTTGAATATTTTAATTTTGAGTTCTTAATTTTATATTATATTATATATTAAAGCTTTTATATTAAAGGCAAACGAAACGTCTTTGTAAGGGGCTAACTAAGCTAAACGAAATGCTGCTAAAACTGTAACTGGTTCACTCATCAGATTTCCTTTTCCGCAACACAAAAAACGAGAGATTAACTGATATACAAATGTTTCAAAACCTTAAATTCTAGCAATTCAAAAAGATAAATATTGAATAATTTTAAATATTTTAAATTGACTACTTAATTTTAAATATTTAAGCTTTTATATAAAGGCCAAACGAAACGTCATTGTAAGAGGGTAACTAAACTAAACGAAATGCTGCTAAAACTGTAACTGGTCAGCCAAAATAATTTCCTTTTCCGCAAAACACACAAACACACACACACAGCGCACGAACAGTTTAAGAGCAGCACAAGAGAGCGCTTAAGAGCGCCATAAGCAAAGAGCGTGCCGTACGGTGCGTCGTGTGCCCGCTGTCAACGCAACAAGTGAACCATTCATTCAGTCAGCATTCACTAACACTGCTGCACTTTACGTTCTCGCTGTCTTTTTTTCTATGAATGAATTTTTGATAAATAGCCTTTATCAGCGCATAGGCTCGTTTCCCCACTTGCCTTTAGTGCCCCTTCTGTGCAGCAGCCGAGTGCGTCTATAAAAAAAACAACAAATTATTGTATTTCAAGCACATTTTTTTTTATATGGAAATTTGTTATTCACAATTGAACATACTGAATATATATATAGAGGACTGTGACTGGAACTGAGACTGGGACTGTGTGCAGTCGCCGACAATTAGCAGCGGCTTTGCGTCTGTCTCGATCTATCTTAAGTGTAGCGGGGGGTTCAATGGGGGGGCCAAGGGTTGAACAGCCGATGTTATAACGGCATTCTTTGACGTTCTGCAACATTTCAAATTGGAATTGAAAGTTTGTTGTTGTTGATCGGTCGATTTGAGTGCCTTTGAAACTTCATTTGTTTGTCTTGCGTTGGATCTGAATTAGTAAATACACTGTGAAAAATATGAAGTAAATTTTTGTTTATGTTTTGGTATAAGGAAGCTGGTTTGTTACGAAAGTAAAAAATTATATGGTTAGTCAGGTTTTGAGGGCAAACAAACCCATGCGTTTTGGTGTAATGGATCGCCTCGACGGTGTAGGCTTGGGTTTCAGAACAAGTTCAAGCAGAACTCTGAGCTAAGGTGCACAGAAACAAAATACATACAAGATAAAAGCTACAAAAAAATGCAGATTTATTGCTGAGATATTTTATTTTTCTAATTCATATGACTTTAGTGCACATTTATAAATATTTTATGAAAAATATCTTAACTTATTTTTAATAATTTTTTTTTAATTTTCAAAAATATTTTTAAATTTTCTAATTTTAAAAAGGAGCTATTTTCGAAATAATCGGTCGTGTTTTGGAAAACGAAAAAACCAAACCGAACAATTTTATTCGGATTCGGTTTTGCGTGCTACGGAAAACGAATTTTTTATCAATAAATTCGTATAGTTTTTTAACTTTCCGATAAATTGTAAGGTTGTGTTGGCAGCTGACATGGTTGTCGCAGCTCTGAACCTTTCTATTAAATACTATATATTGTTTTCATTTTATTTTCATTAAAATATGGCTAGTACTTTCTTATTCTGACTTTTAAATAAGACTATACCAATATATTATTTTGGCAACAAATTTCATTGAAATTAAACAATACTTAGTTATTTTTGTTACAAGGGAAATTTTCTTTGTGTAACGCGGGAACCCTTCTTCAGTGATTACAGAATATTAATGCACGACGTTACTAGACTAGAACCATCCCAGATAATTAAATTGATCTCCATAATTGTACTGGCCAAGGAACTCTAGAGCTAGTAGGGAGCACAATAGATCCTAAGGCTCGCAGTGCAGTTTTCTCCTTACCAATATTTATTTAACGCGGGAACCCTGTCCCGCTTATCGTCATGTGTTCGTGTTTAAAATGTGCACATACACGAATACAAAAAAAATTCGTTTTGACTGTGCATGCTTCTTTTTTGGTTGAGTCAGAAAAAAATTAATTAAAAATAATTGTCAACAAATATCTGAATTGGCAGGGCCGGCCACTCTATTACACCTTTAGCTGGAATCATTTTATTACGAGTATAATTACACCGGGCCCCTGAGAAAACTCCGGGCCCCGTGGGAATCCCCCCTTTCCCACCACCGTCTCGACGGGCCAGGAAGTTGGCATAAATATAATCTAAGAACATATAAGAAATTATTAAAGTATAAAATGCGTAATTTTTTAAAACTATTTTGCCGAGTCGCTTTAATTCCTCTTGCAACATAACATTCGGTTTCAAATCACATGAAAAGTTCGGTTTGGAGGAATTGGGAGCACCAAAAATTCGGTTTCAAAACGAATCCGAATAAAATGCTCGGATTCGTTTTTCGGAGCACAGCAGAATACATTTAATTGTAACTGAAACATTTTTTAATTTAAATTTTGTATTTTAATATTATTTCATAGTTTTAAATTTCTTAAATTTGTTTATTATATTTTTTAAGCAAACAATTTTTCATAGTAAAGTACTCACGTTCAGGGCTCGTTTTGCAAACTGGCGCAAGTTTGGTTCATTATGTTGCTTAAATCGATTCTTTTCGATTCACATGCATGCTTCTAAACATTTAAAAAAAGATATGACAACATTTTGTTAATAATTTTTGTTTTCTTAGTTTTAATTATTTAATTAGTTTTGTAATATTTTTTGAAATTTTAAATATTTTAACCGGACCCGGACTGGGTTACTTACAGAAGGTTACTTTAAGCCCCAGGGAGCGCCAGATACGCCTCTAGGTGCCAGGAGATTGATTAACATACTCACTGAGTGCTACGCTTTTACCAGGAGAAGGTAAAAGTCGTCCCTCTTTGACGACTAGAACAATTCGAACTAGTTGAGTTTATTTCGCCAATTGCACTAGCTGAGGAGCTCCAGGGCTAAGTCTGTTCCCTCAGTAGATGTTTAGGGCCAAATTAACGCTTTCCCAACCCGTTTAAAAAAGCTAAATAAATTTAATAGATACAAAAAAGATTATTTAAATACATCATTCTCTTAATTTTTAATATAATATTAACATTTTGTCTTTTCCTAAAAAATTTAATAATCTTTAATGGGTTCCATGTTCTCAAAAAAAGTACCCTGCTCCAAGGCTCACTTCGAAGTGACAAAGAATTCAGGTTAGCTATTTATCGTTATTCGAATTAAATCGTAAAAATATTAGGATATCCGTTTCCGAAACGGTTTAATTTAAAACTTGGCAAAAAAAAAGAAGCAGTGAAATTTTCTGAGTAAAGGCTCATACGCAGCATGCAAAAATTCCGCACGAAATGTCAAAACTTCATATATGAAGTTTTTATGAAGTTTTAACATTTCGTGCGGACTTTTTGCATGCTGCGTATGGGCCTTAAGACAAAACCCACACGTGTTTCCCCATGTTTAAGTACTCAAAATTCAAGCCGGAAAATAAGTAGTATCTCAATGTGTGCAGAGAAATCATACCTATATCCTCCCTTTAAGGTGGATTGTTTAAGGCTTCTTTATTTAATATTTTTCAGTTTTAGTACGCTTAGGATATAGGTATGATTTCTCTGCACACATTGAGATACTACTTATTTTCCGGCTTGAATTTTGATTTTTGGTTGATTAAAGTTTAAATATTGCTTCATCAAAAATTTGTTTAAAAATTTAAATTCTTGATTCCCATTTCGCTCACTCTGCAAACGAAACGTGGAATCGAATTTCCAACACGTGTAGGATCTCACGGCAAACTTGGTCGGTGTACTGCAGGAAAAGAACCAAGAAACGTTGCTGTCTAAGCAGAGCCCAGTGCTCGAAAGTAATCCGAGCAAAGACCAGAGACTGGCTGTTGGGAGCTCATGCATTACGGCTTAACGCACCTCATCATGATTTCTGCAGAAGTTGTGGCGATGAGGAAGTGCTGGAGACGGTGGAGCACCTCTACTGTCACTGCCCGGGACTATGTAGAACAAGGTGTCGCTTCCTCAAGTCACACTTCCTAAATGACTAATCCCAGCTCACAGAAAAGAGTCCGAAATGCCTTTCGAGGTTTATTGAGGCCACCGGATGACTGTGAAGTTAAGCATCTTGAGGATCTCTCTAGTGGGGAAGGGTGGAGTAAAGTTCACCATTGTAGTATCACAACGGGCCAATTTTTCTGGCCTAAGTGAATTGGGACATCACGTCCTAACTGCCGCCTTAACCTAACCTATATTCTTGATTTTTACACAATTTTCCAATTATGTTTTATCTTAAAAATTTTATATTTTTTAATCGGAGCATTTTTCATAGCAACCCAAGACTCCAGGCTCAGGGAATCGTTCAAAATTATAAATTAGGCGCAAGTTTGGTTCGTTAGTCGTTTCATAACATAAAAATATTGCATCCCTTAAAAATTAACTACTCAAATCTAACTAGCCAGTGGTCCAGTGTTGAGGAAGATAGTTCCGCACCCCACACAAAATATCTGCGTTTCTTTGAGCTATTATAGTTTTTTTGTACTGCCCAACAAGAAGTAGTGTTGAAAATGACTTATAAACTACTTGACATGTTGTTTTTAGATCCAGATCCTGCACGAAACATCTTAGATTTGATAAATCGTATTGCGAATGACTTTGGTACACCTAGAACATAATTCTGGATCAATTTTCTCTGAGTGCACGTTTAAATAAAGCACATATTGTATATTGTTCGTTAGAGTGTAAGTTGAGAACAAAGCCTCCGTTTCGGGATGTTCGCCCAAGTAATGACTGTTCTAGTCCCCTTGTCGTGACCCTTGGTATATAAATCACTGGTAGACATCGAGGCCCCACAAGAACAACAAAAACAACAACAAACACAATCATGACTTGGTTTTTGCTACTCTAATTTATCGCCTTGAAGTTTATTTGCTCTCTCAGCGAAAATGCGTGCAATGGAAATTGTTTTGCGAGCTGCATTTCAATTTGACTCAATTATTTATTTATCTGCAACTGAATGCGGAAATTATACACAGTGTCTTTACTTGCTCTTTATGCGCCTTTCTCTTCAAGTGTGTGTGTGTGTGTGTGTGTGGGCGTGTATCTATGTATCTGTATCTCTGTTACTTTGAGATATCAACATCGTGCTACATGTTGTATGAGTGATATAAGCATTTAGTAGCTGTCGCAGTTTGCAGTGTATACATAATATTTTATATTATATATATACATATATATGTCTGAATTAGCGTGAATTTTAAATTAAAATGATTATGTGAGTAATTTGTTTTTGTGTTTTATTTTTTTTTCATATTTGTATATATTTTTTAAACAAGAAATTGGGTTATCAGGCATCAGTTGCAGTCATTGTTGTTGTTATCAGTTAGTCTGTTGCTGCTGCAGCTTATGAAATTGGAATTCATTAGAATTCATAAAAACGTTCTACATTGTATATACTGTACAACTATGTGTCATTTAAAACAACTGAGATATCACGTCAGTCCTTAAAAAAAATAAATTACTTTAAATTTATTTGCATTTGACAGTTTTATTTGTTATGCTAGTTTGCAACGTCTTTTTGATTGATGATGATGATTTAAAAATGTATTCAAGACCAGAGGGCATCGCTATCCGCTCGCATCGCTGACCAACCCCCCCAACTCCAGTCAACCTCATATATATTTATTTTAGAATATTCCGACCATAATATTCACTTTGTTCTTTGCCGCAGAAATAGTAAATTTTTTGGCCAGTGCTGCCAACTTATGTGCATAAAAAAATAATAAATTTGATGCCAATAAAGGATTAAAAACTTTAAAGTGGCCCAAAATGAG
Source organism: Chymomyza costata (assembly GCA_018150985.1). Taxonomy (NCBI): domain Eukaryota; kingdom Metazoa; phylum Arthropoda; class Insecta; order Diptera; family Drosophilidae; genus Chymomyza; species Chymomyza costata. Next base: position 328,245 of record JAECWU010000799.1, on the reverse strand, counting down.
TTTACAAAAAAGATGTGTTTAGGTGGACTTCGCTCTCCATATACTCACCTTCTTTTGAAAGCTATGGCACCGGTGTATCCGGCCACAAGACTATATGTCACAGGATGGTTGTTTTTTTTAAGCTCGTTTGGTTCCCAACTTCAACTCCATATCAAATCAAAACTTTCGTTACTATACACATGGACTTTTATTGCTCAAGCAGGTTTCGAAAAATATCGTCCTTTTATAACAAACTATCTTATAGTTTAAGAGGTTGCAGAAAAGTCGACCCTTCTCGAAACCCTGTGTATATGTAAGTATATATGTCCTATATTTTGCTAGAAGTTACTGGTAATAAATAAATAATAACAATAACTTTAGCAAAAACATTCAAAGTGAACATAGGGCACAAAAAGTATTTCTATAGCTCAACGTAATTTTGTCAAGTCACATAAAGCTTGCGAGCATTTTCAAACTCAGACAATGCGGCGTATACTCAATTCCTCATCGAGCTTCGAAATGTTATTTTAGAAACGACAAAGCCTTGGTGTGTGTCGCTTTGGTAAACCTGCGTTTTTTTTCCCCCGATTTTAGCACAACATTAGTGTGTGCTCAAAAGGTGTAAAAAGCCTAAAGCACGTTTGATAAGTTCCGATCAGTGCCTCTACTGGTTTTGCTCTCTCAGACAACTCGCTCTTCACTACACGATAAAAAGACGAATGACGAAACTATAGCTTGCGCATGTCGGCAGGACAAATAACTCCAAATCCTATCGACATAAAACTAGTATATTCATCCTACCAACTCATTGTATTCATACTTTAACTGCCAAGCAGGATAAACTCACAGAATGTACTGCTTATCAGTCAATCAAGCAGTAACATTTGTAATCTATTAAAAAGAGAGACACCTGAACAATTAACAGCTATTACAGCTGTAGTTGACTTTTTAAGAGAGCCCAACAGCTACAGTTTAAGAGTCATTAGAAAGCTACAACTGAACAATTTACAGCTATTACAGTTGTAGTTAACTTTTTAAGAGAGCCCAACAGCTACAGTTTGAGAGTCATTAGAAAGCGACAACTGAACAATTTACAGCTATTACAGTTGTAGTTAACTTTTTAAGAGACCCAGCAACAGCAACAGGAACAGTTTGAGAGTCATTAGAAAGCTGCAGTTGTTAACTACTATTTAAACTGTAAGAAACAGCGCATGCTGCTGCAGTTTAAAAGCTTCAAACTGCAAAACAACACCTTTGAAATACATATGCAAAGTTATACATATTTACATGTACATACATAATAGTATGTACTATATATAAAGCGCTATAATCATTTGCTTTCATTGGCTCTGTCAAGAGCTTGATTTGACTGCGAAGCAATTAATTACAATCTGGCAGGCGTTTGTCTAAACAATTGCAAACTGTAACTCGTCTTTATATGTTTTAATTTTAGCATTGCACTTTAATGTTGCCTATCTCTCTTTCGCGTTATTTATCATTTTCTTGCTTTAAACATATACATAAAGTATATACATTTGTACATATGGGAGGCCTATGCGTGGGTGTTCCATGTGCAGATTTCTTGACGCTTCGTTCGCATTTTTTTTTTCCTCATTTCATTTTAGTATGATGTCAAAAATGATGTCATGCTGCAAGAGCGCTACAACTATAATATGTCCAGATGTGCATTCATATATAGTATATAGTTCCATTTATTATGCTGCACTATCACAGCAACACTTATATGTTATATGTACATATGCCTTTTCATGTCAATCACACTAGTCATATGCTTACATGATATGCCCCATATATGGTTTACTTTGTAAACGTTTAGTGCATAGTTTGCCTTGTTTTTATAGCACATCTCAACTATGAAAGCAGAAAAGTGGGTCATCTCTATAAACTGACACGAAGTGCATCAAGGACTCCAGTTGTATAGAGTAGAACACGCATATACTTATATCTGTAGCAGCTATTATACAGCTTTGAATTTTTGGTTATAGGATAAACTGTTTTCCATTTCCCAACTCGAAAGTTTTTGTGCTCTAGCTTTTACCATCTCCGAGATCTAGACATACTAGGCGCTCTACGAACTCAGCTGTTATTGTCAAATAGAGAGCAGTTATCATAGTACTTGTGCTACCTTACCAGAGCTGGGCAAAAAGAGAGCGGTCTGCCGTAAATGCATGAACAAAAAGTGCCCGTTTGGACTATGGGCTGCACTGCTCTGTACCTTCCCCAATAAACCTACCAGTAACTCTCTCTTGTCTTAGGTATAACTTTTTAAAGCTAAGAAGTCATGAATGGATTTCCACCAAGTCTAACAACTGACTATAAATGAAGTCTCAACGCCTTAGCTTAGCTCTTCCCATTGAGCATATGGGATGCAAAAGCAAAGATTTAAGAACAGTAGAATAGGTCATAAAAATTGAAATCCTTGATAGAGGTTGACTTTCAAAATATATTTCGGATTTCGATTCCGTTTTCCACTGATCAAAATGACTAAAGATCAAATTGACCAACTGGCTTTGGATTCGCAAAAAAGTCGGATTATAATACATTTTTTTATATATGTTATTCATCTAGAATGAAACCAAACGTGGAATCGGGCATCGAACATGTGCAGAATCTCACGGCAAACCTGGCCGCCATACAGCAGTAAAAGAACTAAGGAACTTTGCTGTCTGAACAGAGCCCAGTGCTCGACTGTCATTCGTGCTATCACGGGACATTGGCTGATGGGGATACATGCATCCAGACTAAATGCTCCCCACCAGGACTTCTGTAGAAGCTGTGGCGATGAGGAGGAGCTAGAAACAGTTGAACAACTTTTCTGCCACTGCCCTGGTCTGTTTAGGACAAGATTCCGTTTTCTAAAGTCATACTTCCTTGATGACTTATCTCAGCTCTCCGAATAGAGTCCAAAATGCCTTCTAATGGTCATCCGAGCCGCCGGATGGCGGACTCATCTGGTACAGGGGACCTCTTGAGTGGGGAAGAGCGGTGAACGGTCCACCGTAGCGGTATCACAGCGGGCCTATTCTGGCCTATGTGAGTTGGGACGTTGGCCCCAACTGCCGCCCTAACCTAACCTATTCATCTAGAGCTTCTCAGTCTAGGGCTTCTCAGTTAGTCCAATAAATAGGTCTCCTTTATTCCAAAAAGCAACAAAGGTCCTTTGTATGGCATTGACCGGCCCCATGCCATCTGACAGCTGATAGACCGAGAAAGTGTATAATTAGTAAATTCTTTGCAGACTTGAGCCAACTGGGAGGGCTCCAGAAGCGTCCTAACGTTCCAAATTCCAAACCTCGTCCTTTATTTCATGCCAAAGGTCATATCGTAGTTTGTTACAATTCGTATTCATTTGTTTCGGTTTATGTAATCAGTTTGGATTTAAGGTCAGCAGCAGATTAGGCTACTACTGCACCCGAGCCTGCTATTTGGGCTGCCAACACTCAACCAGAGAGCAGATGGCAACTGCATTTCCTCTGCACCAGGAAAGGGTATACCGCCTTTGCTCGTTCGACAGGGCCTCGTGAGCTAAAATAGGGCACACTAAGAGAAGGTAAGGTTGTCACTTGAGTAGGATAGGCTGTATTTCCGCGTCACTACCGCTTCGTACCCCAGTTAGTCCAATGCCTGTAGCAAATTTTACGTGGTTTCTATTTTCTGCCGCAAACTTAACAGTTTGTTTCGATTCCATTCATTCCAAACTTTGCCTTAAAGCTGGCTTAAAAACTTTTCATATCATTTTTCTGGCCGAAACTCGATTTTATGTTACTCTCTCTAACTTGACAAATCCTTTAAATTCAATCTACTCAAATTTTTTAAAAGCTAACACTATATTGATGCCGCAAATGTAACTTTTTTTTTATAATTGCATTCATTTCAATCATGTCCTGAAAGTTAAGGACTATGCTGATGCGCCTGACGCAAATAAATAGTTCTTTGCATTTTCATTCGTTTCAGTCTTGTCTTATTTTGATTCCATTTTTCTTTAGCAAAGCTAACTTTTGGCATTCCATTCATTCCAGTCTTGTTTCAAAAGCTGCGGTTTTCTTTGAACATGATCTCATATTTCTTGCTCTAACTTATCAGCTCCTTTTGATTTAAATTACTTCAATCTTGTCTTGCAGGCTTAGTACTATGCTGATTTAATGTTTCAGTTTCCACTCATTCCAATCTCGTCTCATAACTGCTTTTCACTGCTACCATTCTAAGCACTTTGCCAAAGTTGGCAACTCTGTTCACGCATGTGACAAAGTGTCACATTGATTTCCTGTCTGTTGCTGCCAAACAGATAACCCCTTTGTCACACAAGTTCCTGATTTTCTTGGAATTTTTATTATAGATGCTTGCGTCTTCGAGATATGTATTAAGTTGATGTTTGCAAATAAATGTATGTATATGTATATATAGAACAAGAAATGCTTGAACACAATTTAATGCCAAATTGAAATGTATTAATTAATAAAAAACCCGCGCCAGCTTAAAAACTGTCAACTTTGTCTTATCAGCTATGATTTATATATGTTTTATATATAGTATAGTGGCATTTTTGTGCCACATCCGGGCCACAAACATACATTTTTATATATTAATATATATACATTTTTTTGCTCTCGCCATCTTTACTGGATAGATTATCAGGCAACTAAATGCACAAATACTTTGCCATAATAAAAAAAAACATTAAAAAATGTTTCCAACAAGCTCTGAGCTAAATATTGCTGCGCTTTGCATTTTAAACACTTTAAAGAGACGACACTCATTGTATAAGGTTCTCTTATGTGTATCATTCACAATTTTCTGGAAATTCTTATATATTATGTGCATTTGGGCCTTTGGCTTGCAAATTCCAACCAGTCATTAGATACCAGGCCATTGTACTGTCCAAGCAGCACCCAACACGTGCAGCAGGAACACGACACACAATCCTACCCCATATGATGATCACGTATACTTAACGTCGAGTTGCATCGTGCTGCATTGCCTTGGTCTTGTCTGCGTGGGTGTATGACTATTCCAATTCCAAATTAAATTGCCGTGATATCTCGCACATTTAGATCTCTCTGGCAAACCACTTTGACCTTAAACTACTAGAACATAAGTGACAAAAAAAAGAAGAAGCGAAATGCACTGTCGTTGTATTACTTTTTTGAGCTACTGTCAAATTATATCAACATACAGCTTAATAGGTGCGATAAAGAAAGCATATATGGGGCAGTGCAACAATTGACTTTAAGTGAGGCACTGACATACTGATATACATAAAATATAGTATATACTTGTACATATATGCAGTGTTCCAACAGCTGTTGTTTTAGCATCTAAAAGTCTAGACTAAACTGCAATTTGTGGTAAGCAGTGGTGTGGCAATGGGGGTCGAGTGCTGGGGTTGCCTCCATAAGGCATAAGTTCGAAAAATTTTCTAAACTTCCATGAGAAAAAAGCAACTATAAAATATTTTCAGGAATGTGTTATTAATGGATTTTTGTAGATTTGAAATATCGTAAAAGTTGCATAATGGCTGTGTTCTCATTTTTGCATGCTTTTTGCTCTTTGCGTTTCAAGCAAAACATATTTACAAAAAACTTCAAAATTTTTAAGGATTAGGTAAAAATGTGTTTTTATGGATTTTGAATATCGTAAAAGTTGCTTTTAGGCCTAATTTTCTCTTTGCATTTTATGCTTCAAGCGCTGTTTTTACGTTATTGGGAAACCTATAAAAATCTTCAAAATATTTTTAGGGATTACCTAAAAATGTGTTTTTATGGGTTTCGCATATCGTAAAAGTTGCTTAAAGGCCTTGTTCTCTCTTTGCTTTTTGTGCTTCAAGCGCTGTTTTTAAGTGATTAGGAAACATATAAAAATCTTCAAAAAAATTTTAGGGATTACGTGAAAATGGGTTTTTATGGGTTACGCATATCGTAAAAGTTGCTTTTGGGCCGTATTTTCTCTTTGCTTTTTGTGCTTCAAGCGCTCTTTTTACGTTATTAGGAAACATATAAAAATCTTCTAAATATTTTTAAGGTTTACGTAAAATGGGTTTTTATGGATTTTGAATATCGTGAAGGTATCTTATAGGCAGTATTTTCACTTTGCGTTTTGTGTTTCAAGCACTGTTTTTACGTTATTGGGAAACTTACATAAGTCTTCAAAATATTTTTAGGAATTACGTTAAAATGTGTTTTTATGGATTTTGAATATCGTGAAAGTAGCTTATAGGCCGTATTTTCTCTTTGTTTTTGTGCTTCAAGCGCTGTTTTAACGTTATTAGGAAACATATAAAAATCTTCGAAATATTTTTAAGATTTACGTAAAATGGGTTTTTATGGACTTTGAATATCGTGAAAGTTGCTTTAAGGCCGTGTTCTCTCTTTGCTTTTTGTGCTTCATGCGCAGTTTTTACGTTATTGGGGCTTATACAGCAGTCCTGTACAATATTTTCAGTAGATAAAGATATCTGAATATCGTAAAAGGTGCATATGGGACTTGTTTCCATTTTCGCATGCTTCCGTTTTTATGTTTAGACCGGAGCGCTATTTTTATTTTTAACATTATAAGGATGTATGTACATTGAAATTTACAAAATATTTTTAGGAGTACCCAAGTTAAAAATGCGTATTTGTAGGTTTTGAACGGAAGTTGCATTTTGGCTACATTTTGTTACCATTTTCGCATATGCATTTTTCACTTAAGAACTATCTTTACACAATTGAGACACCTACAGAAATCTTGAAAATTTGTTCAGGATTATGGTTATAGTGCCTATTTTAGCTTTTGAATATCGTAAAAAATGCCTATTGGTCGTTTTCCCATTTTCTCAAGCTTTGTATTTTGGCCTTTAAGAGCTGTTTTCACATTATTGGTACCCATAAAGAAATATTGCAATTATTTTCAGGAGTACGCTAATAATAGATCTTTGTGCCTTTCGGAATATCGTAAAAGCTGCATATTGGTTCTGCATTTTGTCCTTTAACTGCCGTTATTACATTATTGGAACCCTAACAGTCAAATTTTTTGAATATCGTAAAAATTTCATATCCATCGTGTTCCCATTATCGCAATCTTTGCATTCATCTTTGAAAAGCATTTTTTTTTTATTATTTAGAGAGAATCCGTAATCTTCGTCGGGCCTACTTTGTAAATACAATTGTAGAAAAAATATTTGTTAGGCTCAAAGGAGTTTCAGTTACAACTCTAATAAATAGTACGTTTCTTCGGAAGAACACTTTGAGATTTTTTAAGCCTGATCAGTATTTAGAAAACGGAAAAATTTGCTTTGATGGAAGTACACTTAATCTGCAGCAGCTTCAAATAACCAAGCAGTGCAATAAGTAATATAAAAATAGGGGGCCCCGCTACCTGTGTGCTTTACATTTCAACGCGCCTTTGTGCTAAATATTAAAATTTGGCTGCGTTTTATACACCAGCATTGAGGTAGAGTATTCGATGTGTGAGAAATCTTTTCTTAAATCATGCGCCAAGTTTCAAGTCGATAGGATAATAAAATGGCATAGGCTTATATTCAAATAAAGCATATGTTCCTTCGTTTCCTACGCTTAATGGCTTAATTATTCAAAACGTTGAAAAGTTTTTTCTTTTATCCCCAAAGCGCACATGTTCCAAGTCGATTTGATGAAGAGACAAAATTCCCCCATCCGACGTTTGACCCGCCATTTCCTCCACTTTTGAAAACAACAAACACCATTCCTAATGTTTCACTCCTAAGCTGTTATTGTGATTGATCTAATTCACCTAAAATTTTGATTAAATTTTGAGTGATCTTTGTTGATCTTTGACTTGACTTAGCGATACAAAAAAAATACATATCATGCAAAAAACCAGCACCAAGATACCTCGAAAACTCGATTTTAGACTTGAAAACAGGGCCCCAAGCTATTGTGAATTTATTTTAGTTAAAAATTCTTCCTTTTACTTTACTATTTGTGAAGTTTGATCCGGTTCACTTTTAAGGCATACTGCTAAAGGTTCCTTGGGGAAGAGAGCCCTATAAAAAACTTAACCTGCTTATAGATAATAAAATTTCATAAAATTTGGTATATCCAAACAAAACAAAGGAATGCTACTTAATTTTTTTAAACTCCCCATCTACTTGCTTTGATTCCGCAAGATTTTAAGACCTTTTTTTTTTGGAAAAATGGGCTGACGGTATACCTATTTTTATATAATTTTCCATAAAAGAACTTTTTAACTACTGAAAATGAAGTATCCAAGTTCAGAGAGTCAAAACTTGAGCCCACAGTTTGATATACTTTATTATACAATGTTTTGCTCTACTTTTCAAAATTTTCGGAAAATATTTTATGATTCCAGACTTAAATTTAATTCGAAAAAATATCAGAATTTCAAGTTTTTGTTGTTTAAGGGGTCTACGCAGTTCAAAAAATTTCGCGCGGAATGAAAAAACTTCATATAAAAAAAAATCCCATTTGGGATATCCCTTTTGGATTTTTTTTTTATATGAAGTTTTTGTCATTCCGCGCGAAATTTTTCGAACTGCGTATAGGCCCTTAAAAGTGAGATACACTTTTTGGTAAATGCTAACAGCTTAACAAGTTTCCATTTGACTGCTCAAAGTAATAATTGATTTTTTTCTTGTTAGAACCGATTTACAAACTATTCCCCTGTTTTCGATTTCTCGTCCACATACATTTTAGGAATATGTATATGAACTTTTTTTATACACATTCCTCAAACTTATATAACCAGTGTAACCTTACCTAAAACCTCTTAAATTTTCTTTTTTCCACAAGAATCAAAGTACACACGCGTGCCCTATTGAGCGCCATCATTTACTCATATCCATGTCCATGTTTTTTCTGCCCTTGTCTGTATTTGTATCTGTGTCTGTTTCTGTATCTGTGTCTCGGTCTGTGTCTGTCTCTCCTAGCTGACGTGCACAAAATTTCCCATACATAAATTGTCCAGCCAAACAATTTGAATGTATGATATGTTGTTATTTTTTGCCTCTGGCTTTTTTATTTTCACATAAATTCAAAAAAACGAAACTTTGTGCCACTTTGTTGATCAATGTGTATGCATATGCATATATAATGTCATATACTATGTACAAGGCATGTAAATAAGGCTATATGAGTGTGTGTGTGTGTGTGTGGGTCTGTTAAGTGTCAAGTTCAAGGAAATTGCAGTGCTGTCAATTTTTAACTTGTTACCGCAACATTTAAGTTGCTTGGTCTGCAAAATATTTTTTTAAATGTACAACTTTTGGAATGTTTTGGCGTAAATGGAATTGATTGAATGAAATTTAAGGATTTATCGATGTTGCCAAGCACAAGTTTTTTTTTTAAAGCACAAGTTGAAAATTAATTCGTGTTTATGTGTCGCATATACAAAAAACAGTCTTTAAAACCCCATTTTAGTTTGCCAAAAAACTGAAGATGTAGTTGGGATCACCTAGAGTGTGTGGTAGAGGTGGGATACTATCGATAGTGTCACCACTCGATAGTTTATCGATACTATCGATAGTACTATCAAACAAAATGAAATATGCCACACAAAAAAGGGCACATTCTGTCTGTAAAGACCATAGAGCAAGTGGGGAAAATTCGAATACTTACAAAAAGAGCATTTCAAAATTTTTAATAGAAACGTGTTATTCATGACATTGTAAAAATAGATCCTTTTAAAAAAAAACATATTAAAAAAACAAAAACTGTCCAATCAACAATTAACAATCATAAAAAAATTATCTTTCAAGTAGCTTGTTTTTGTGGCAGAAGACCAACAACATATCGACATTTTTAGGTTTCAGTCGGTTCCTTATGACCAAAACAATTAGGCCACTTCTACTGAACATCCATCCTCTCACTTTCAGTAGAAGTGGCAGGAGTGCATAAACATTTGTTGACTAAGTTTTGCAGTCCAACAAAGTCGGATCCCTAAAAGTAGAATTATTTTTAGTTATATTTTTTATTTGTTTATACTAAACTTCCAAAAACTCAATGGAATTGCATTTTGGTTTAAATTTTGACTGGCCAAATAATGTGGAATTGCGAATATAGCTGCTATCTAATTTTTAGAGATCTTTTTTTTTTGTTTTTTTATAAAACTCGAAATTTTGGAAGGCAAAGTCGTCTACTATCCGGAATTGTTGGACGTATGTGGCAATCATTAAGGCTAATACGGCATCGATTTTTGGTTTTAATGCGATGATTTTTTATAAAAAATTGACTTAAATATTTTTTTATGGTCTCCATCAGATTTGGGGACTCTAAAAGCGTCGGATGGTCAAAAAGGTTCGACGGGTTTCTACTGGTTTGTATTCTTTTTGATATGTTGCCAATTTTTTGTCCGTTGATTTGTCAAAAACGTGTTTGACATACCAAAGTATACTATCGATATATCGAATTAAACCATCGATAGTATCCGTAAAATAAAACTATCGATACTATCGATAGTGCCATCGATAGTATCCCACCTCTAGTGTGTGGGAGTAGTGTGGTTTCGTGGTCTACTTGCTTTACTGTTTGAATCAGATCGACAAGAAGAGCCAGATGCCCTAGTGGAAAGCTTAACAAAAAGCCCAGGCGCGCAATGAATGCGATATACTGCTTATAGGCACAAAGTATATGTTCAATATATTCTATCTCTGGTTCGACTCTTGTCGTCATTTCTTTACTTTATTTCATAAAATTTTAAAATCTTTTCTTCTTCTTTTCTAAAATGCATTTCTTATTAATCATCTTTATAGTTTCATCGCTGGGTTAAATGTTCGCTTTAAATTCGAGAACCTGTAGACAACTACTTGCTTAATCTGTTTTTAAGCCACCATCAACTTGAGAGCTTCATCTGTTAGATCGATTCTTTGATACAGAACTTAACATTCAGATATCTTAAAGACTGAGATTTTTACGAATCTTCTAACAATATTCTTCATCTTTAAGCATTTAATTTGGTAAACGAAAATATAAATCTTCGTATTTCAAAGAAAAGCTGTCATCATCAGAGTCATTCTCTGTTAAGCAAGCCACACCCTCCTCACACTTAAATTTTAAAATTTGGGCTTAAAATTTTCGTCTTCTTGTGTACTTTTTAAAGCCGTATGGTGATTTTTGATATTTCAAAATGGTGGAGCTACAATGTCCGCCAAAGCAAAGTAACTCCATAATTTATGCAATATTATTTATGCACCTTATTCTCAGAAAAACATTATTGCAACCCATTTTATATGCTATTCAGACACTTTTGTGGTAGCTGATCATAAGTACGAATGATTTCTTAGGCTTAAGGTCCGCCATTTTGTAATTTGAAATTTTAAAACCCTATTCGTGATTAGCGACCCTGAAAACCCATGTATGCATACCCAACTCATACTTTAAACACTAAAATGAAAAACACATCTTTTGGCCGCCATTTTGAAATTTTGAAAAATTAAAAAGGTACTTACAAGCACCTACCACAAAAGTGTCTCAATAGCATATAAAATGGGATGCAATAATGTTTTTCTGAGAATAAGATCAAACAGCCTATGAAGTAGTGCTGGAGAAAACATCGATGATCGAAGTTTAAAATCTCTATATATCTATGTTGATGTTTCTCCAGCACTTCTGCTCTCATCAAATGGGAGTGCTGGAGAAACATCTCTGTTGGCCAATATTGATATATAAAGATTTTTAACTTCGATCAGCACTACTATGAAGTCAAGAATAGAGAAGACGCCTTTATTGCTGTGCAAAACTCTTGATTCTCTCTCTTTTGCTGCCTATGTACGTCACATGATCGAAATTTTTTTGCGCGCTTTGTCATTACTAGGGCAGCCTCGTAATTCAGTGACTTTATGAATAGAAAACATTTTTAGCAATTAAACGTTTTATTTCTCAACATAGTCTCCTTTAAGCTCGATATATACGCTGCCACTTTTTTGTAATTTTAATAGTCCTTCCAATTAAAAGAATTCCTCAAGGCTCTTAAAACACTCATTGTTTCGTACTGACCTCTTCATTTGATTCAAAATTCTCACCGTACAGCATTTTCTTTAATAAATTTTCGCTAGGGGCTAGATCTGGAGAGTATGCTGGAAGGGATAGAAGTTCGTAGCCTAAATGATGAATTTTGCCCTGGTGGCTACGGTTGCGTTTAAATTATGGTTTCAGTATCGCGCGTTTAACTTTTACATATGATCCAATAATTGTAAGGTGACGCAATGTGCATTATTTGTATCTCTCTGATATAGAGTGCACAGGTTCAATTTTTATATGGTATATGGAATAGTGGACCAATTTTGACCAAAAGTTATGTGTAGACCAATATATATATGGGTCATTCTATGTCAAACCAGTCACGCCCTCATCACACTTCAATTTTTAAGAAAAATCAATGTTTTTGGGCTTAAAATTTTCGTCTTTTCGTGTACTTTACTTTATAAAGCCATGTGGTGATTTTTGATGTTTCAAAATGGCGGAGCTACAATGTCCGCCAAAGCAAAGTAACTCCATAATTTATGCACAATTTTTACCTTATTCTCAGAAAAACATTATTACAACCCCTTTTATATGCTATTCAGACACTTTTGTGGTAGCTGATTATAAGTACGAATGATTTCTTAGGTTTTAGGTCCGCCATTTTGCAATTTTGAAACTCTAACCCCATATTCGTGATTAGCGACCCTGAAAACCGATGTATGCATTTCCAACTCGACCTACCACAAAAGTGTCTACTAGTTCAGCCTGATAATTCAGTGACTTTATGAATATGAATATAATTTTTCAAAGTGATCAAATTTATGTCAGTTGCATTTTGATTTTTCGAACTGTCTAAACATTTGTGTAAAGTTTGATCTAAATTGGTCCACTATTTCGTATAGATAGCATACAAAAATTGAACCAGTTCTCTGCACTTTTTTGCGCCACCCTGTAAAAATCATTACATTATTGCTATATCGTCAACCATCTCACACACATTCATTTTGCGATCTTTCAGTACCATTTGATGGATTTTACCAAACGGAACGAGCTTTTGGGTGACCTAAAGTTTCGGGAACACTTGTTCTGGTGTGACCACGACGGCAGTTAGAACCATTGAAATTGATGGTGCAGCGTAGCCACAGTGTTGATAAAGCACTTTGCTTTATTTCGCTGATTTTTACACAAAGATTAATCAATATTCTATTCTCGTTAATGTTCACGAGGTTGACAACTAGCTATTTAGAGAAGTCTACTTACAGGTGAAACTTAAGAGAAGTAGTGTTTTATTCATTGACTTATCAAACTACCCTTGCTCATACAAACATATACGTTTCCAAATATGTGTCGGTTAAAAGAAGAGCAAGTCCTTCAAAATTTCTATCCTACAGTTCTGATCCTCCTCCCTTCCCTTCCCCACCCTACTCCAACTTCTTTCTTCCTTCTCTCAAATTAGGCAACACAATGGACCTCATGGTCTCTGGGTGATCTCAGTTAACTGAGCTGCCCTACCTAACCTAACCTAACCTTCAAAATTTCTAGAAATATTTTACAATGCTCGCATATTTTCAAACTTTTTGAGCAAGTTATGGAATATATTTTTCGACCTGCCGGTCAGTCCAGATTATGTTTGAGCCGATGACAAATATAAACTGACACATTCTTTACTTTAACTTTGGAAGGTCATCGTCTAAAAGGACGCCATTGTGATATGTAATCGTTTCAAAACTACTAGAAAATTAAAAATAATAGGTATATAAGAGCTATACAGAATACTTCACATAGAGTTCACGCCCTGAATGCAACCTCTGCGCACTTTACTTGCTAACTCGCTTCTTCTGGATACTTACATTTTTGGCGGAAAATGAGTATGTTACAGGCAGTGGCGGATCCACGGGGGAGTTTTCGGGTAGGAAAAATGGGTTGAAAGACTTTTGCGAGCTCTGACATATAAACTAAAGACTTCGAAGTGCAGAGCCCCCCAAAACCAAATCCTAGATCCGCACCTGGTTACAGGGCATTTCCACAACTGCTGCACATTTTTGGGATAAATATACTTTTCATAAATATTTTTGTGCCTATAGTATTCCAGACTACCTGGCATACCTCAAAAGCAGAGGCATGTCCGCTGTGTCTACACAAATATGGTCCATTTCGTGTATGCATGGATTGGTGCAATTTCCAGAATTCGAACGTAAGTTAATAGTTGTGAGTAGCAATTGCATTGAACATGCACCTGCCATATGTACTCGTACAAATGTAGTATGCATTCTTTTTTTTTGGGTCGCTGCTGTCTGAGTTTTCTTACACATTTCATTTCTAGTTTTTCACTTTTTCATATCGAATTTTCTTGTTTTTTTTTCGACTGTTTCTCTTATTGTTTTTTTTTTTTTGGTGTACCACATCGTTGAAATGTGTTCCTTTAGTTTTTTAAAAATTTTTTTTTTTGGCCGCTTTTCGGCGCACGCCTCATAGAATTTAAATTTCATTGTTTATATTTCACGTTTTGGTTTTGATTTAACTTTTTGGATGAGCTACGCAACTCAGCACGTCATACACGGCATCATTATTTAACAGATGGTTTGAAAGATGCGATTTTCTTGGTAGTCCCCGATTTCCGATGCAAGCCTTATATACATATTAGATTAGCTATAATAGTTTAGCTTTGATTTGCTAGTTGCGGTCTTTGAACTTTTTTATTGAAAAACTGCTGAGTGGCAAAAAAAAAAAAAATGACTCAAATACATATTACATATGCAATAAATATTATTTCTATTTAGTTTGTAAACAATTTCCGCGCACAACGTAATCGCCAACTATTTGACACTAATTTTCGAGCCAAAAAACATTAAACAAATTATTATACGTGCCATTTCAAATAAAAGTTTTAAAAAGACAAAAAAATGGCAACCGCAACATGCGTGCAACATGTGTGCAAGTTTATCTTTCAGCATTTTTTCAAAACCAAAAATTTATCGGCAAAGATTTCCAGTTTTTCGAACTTTACGCAATTGCTCAAAGTCATTTTAATGTACGAAGCAATAAAGTTTTTGATTTTTTTTCTAAACGAAATTATGTCAATTCTATTAATATTTTTGAGCACATAACATTTTAAGGATGTTTATGTTTGTTTGTCTTTTATATAGCATGCATTAGATAAATGTGATATTTATTTGTGAATTGTTTTTTTTTCCGGGAAAAGCGTACAGAATGCCAAAATGCTGGTCATGAATGAAATCAAAAAGCATTTGAAGAGATGACCACTTTGCCAAAGTGATTTTTTCATTTAAATGGTTTAACACGATTTTAAATATAATTAATAATAAATATTATGTGGTAGCACTGAAACTTGAAACTGCAATGAATTTGTTCAACACTGTTTTTTGGGTTCGTGTGTAAGCGAACAGATTTTGGCATTGCGGGTCTATGATTTAAAAGCTTGAAAGCTTCAGAAAAATATCTTTGATTAGGGGGCTCCGCCTCCTGCGTGCTTCACACGCCAACTTCCGGTCGTCTTTATTTAATTCAGATGATTCAGACTATTATATTTTTTTTTATTTATTTTTTAAATAGTTAGGTTCTCTCACAACAGAGAGTGGGCACTGCGACCTGAAGATCTATTGTACCTTACCCATTCTTTTAGGACAAAAGACCATCTGCCTTCCTTATGAAGAGCAGTAAGTCTTTCGTTGGGATTCGGCTTAGCTGAAACGGGGTGATCCGTTCAGCTCCCAAATGTGTGACTCTGTCCCACACTATTGCTGGACAGTCACACAAGATGTGTTTGGTCGTCTCGTCGTCTTCAAAACAAAGCCTGCACTCTGAGGAGTCTGATAGACCCATTTTTTGTACGTGATAACTTACAGTATGGTGCCCAGACAAGTCGGCCACCAGGAACCTTAGGTCCGCTCTACCAAGACCTATAGTTCGGCTTGCATCCGAGGGTGAGACAAGCACTTTTGCCTGTCTTAATTTCGGTAAAGAGAACCAATATCTCCGATGTTCACTTAAGGCCCATTTGTTGACCATAGTTTTCATTGTTGACCAGCTGATGCCACAGAAGGGCGCGGGGCAAGTGGTGGGCGAAGAGGAACCCAGTCTTGCGAGCTCATCAGCTGTCGAATTATGAATGTCCAGGAACCCAACAGAGTGTGACTCTCGTTATTGCAGGACAGGAGTTGGATTTTGTTCACGCATTCCCTAACCAGCTTGGAGGAGATTCTCCACGAAGATAATGCGCTGATAGCGGCCTGGCTGTCTGTAAATATGTAAATGTTAGCACCCCTAGTACTTTTAAGGACAATACTGCGGGCGCAGACCTCTAAGGCGTGAATCTCTGCTTGAAAGACACTGGGCCAGATACCCATTGCAATAGAGATTCTGGTGTTGGGTCCGACAAATCCAGCACCTACACCCTGTTCCGTCTTGGAACCAACCGTAAACCATTGCTGGCACCGGAGGTTACCACAGGGGTTGCCTTCAGTCCAAGTCTCGCGATTTGGAATGAGAGACAGACTATTATATACCCTGTACAATTCTTTACTTCAAAAATGTGCTTGGGTTGCTATATAATATAAAAATACATAAAAATTTATCAAATTTTCAAATCCTAACTCAAGGGCTTATTATATACAAAAAAGGGATATTTCCAGTGTTTTTAAAAACTATCTGAGCGTGTAGATTTATTAAAATTTTATAATCATATTTAGGTTAGGTTAGTTGGGCTGCTTAGTCAATATACCGAGATCACGCAGAGACCATGGGGTCCATTGTGTTGCCTTATTATATATGAGGAACGAAAAGGCATGAAAAGGAAGGTGGGTAGGGGTGTAGTGGGATTTGAACTAGGAAGTTCGAGGTTCAAAGCTGGTGTGCATTCCTAATTTCCTAAGTCTCTCTTCTTGCTGAACCATTTTGACGATTCGATGATCCGCTATGGACTACCAAAATCTTCAAAAAAGGATTTGCTCAGAAGCGAAGAAGGTGCGTTTCCCAAGAAGTGCAAGGCAATCACCTAGCAGTTGTTAGATACTTTCTGTTTGCTCGGAAAATGTGATAACCATATGCGGTGTTCGATTCGCTTTACGCCTGAGCTCTGATTGTCCACCTAATTTCGGATACGACGTCTTGAAAGGGTCTTTTTATATCCGTAACCGCAAGGCTAATTAGCGGTGCTGATGCATTACTGGCACACTCGTCCGCTTCCTCGTTACCAGGTACACGGGGGAAAACCAGACGTAGTGTTCCATTCACTTTCCATGTGAGCTCTGACTGTCCCCCTAATTTCCGATACGACGTCTTGAAATGATCTTTTCATATCCGTAACCGCAAGGGTAACTGGCAGTGCTAATGTGTTCCTGGCACACTCGTACCATTTCACGTTACCAGGTACACTGGAGACAGCCAGACGCAGTGTCCCATTCAATTTCCGCCTGAGCTCTAATTGTCCCCCTAATTTCCGATTGGACGTCTTGAAAGGGTATTTTCATATCCGTAACCGCAAGGCTAACTAGCCGTACTGATGCGATACTGGCCCACTCGTCCGCTTCCTCGTTACCAAGTAAACGGGATACAACCAGATGCAGTGTTCCATTCACTTTCCGACCGAGCTCTGACTGTACTCATAATTTCCGATAGAACGTCTTGAAAGGGTCTTTAAGTATCCGTAACCGCAAGGCTATCTAGCCGTGCTGATGCGATACTGGCACACTCGTCCGCTTACTCGTTACCAAGTACACGGGATACATCCAGACGCAGTGTCCCATTCACTTTACGCCTAAGCTCTGTCGGTCCCCCTTATTTTCGATAGGACGTCTTAAAAGGGTCTTTTTATATCCGTAACCGCAAGGGTGACTGACAGTGCTCATGTGTTGCTGGCACACTCGTCTGCTTCCTCGTTACCGAGGTACACCGGATTGCAGCGGTAACCAACTAAGGTTAATTGTGTGATAGTGGATACGTTGATTGCAGCCTGTCTGTACGGATAAGATTGCTTTTATGTAAACAGGTTCATTGGAACCTGTCTGTCGTTAAGAAGACTTGTGTCTATCAGACACTGCGCATATATCAGCCTCAAAACACGACCGACCAGTCGGAAAGACAGAATGAAAGCTTCGTCGGGAGCTCTTCTGAGATGACACCCGCTCCTGTGCCTTCTTCGGTCTTCAAGCCATCAGTATAGCATCGTTAGCTCGTTCCCTTTAAAAGTTTGTTGCTTTCAATCTTCTCTCTCCGGTAAAACCGCAACAAACTTGTTGTTCCATTTCTGAACAAAGGAGCAGCAGTCACTCTTCTCGCTCCCAACGAGTATGCCTAACTTAGGTAGGTTATAGCTGTGACGCGAAGTAGATGACGTGGAAAAGTTTTAGTGCCCGTAGTCTCGATATGCTTCTGTCTGCCGCAAACTTCTTCGTAATCATAATTTCTTATGGTATATCTCCTACTGGCTCTGTTATTTGTTAGCATCTTTAGTTCGTTTCACGATTTTCCGCATTCATCAATCTCTTTTTGCAGTGTTCTCCTCCAGGGTGACCCCACTTGCGGCTGTTTTGGGGGTTCCAATCAAGAGCTTGTCGGCAAACTTTAGTAGCATCATTTTTGTAGTTTGCTAAAGTTGGCCATTGGTTTCAAGTTGCATTTTTTGTATTGAGCATCGTTGCTGATGACATTTGGCCACCACACTTACAGAATAATCTGTTAGCAAAGATTTGAAGTTTACCAGGTTGGGACCTTTATGTTGCTGAAAACCGAGTCCGAGCTCCAAAGTATCTCAGCAAGTCAGGATTCTGAAATAACCTCAAAAACGCCATAAAACGAGATATTTTGGTGGTTATCTCAGCAACCTGACGTGGATTCAGCGAGTCCAGGAAAACATAAAAAACATAGCCGGACAATCAATCGGTTTGAAAAAAATGTTTCAAAGTTTTTTTGTGTTTAGGGTAGGAACTAAGCCCTGGTGGGCTAATTGTGTTAGCGAGTTCGCATTCAGCATATCGAAATACATAAGGTAACAAAAACCTCGTCCTCAGATCACGACACTATTTTTTGTGGGGCTGTGTTATCAAAGACTAAAACAAGATCCATCGTTAGTCATCACCGAGCCCCTTTTTTCTTCCAACGACCTTAGCCAAGAGTAAAGGGTGTACTACATTTGCGATATCTCAACCACTATCTTAGAATACAATTTCTTCTATGTATTATGAGAAAGTTATCTTGTTAATCTTTTGGATCTACTATATTTTCAATGTATCTATATATATATATATATATATATATGTATTTATGCTGCATTACTGAGTTGCATGAATTCCATGTTATGGTCCAGTCAAATACATAATTTCCGATATGAACACGAACTAAATTCTATGCCTGTTAATGTCTAATGTTTTATTTTATGCACTGTTTCAAAAAATTGCCTCGCAAATCAGTAAAAATAACAATAACAACCAGCTCAAGACAAGTGCGAAACAAGCTATAAAAAAAAGCAAGAGCACGATGAAGAACAATGAAAGGCAAATTATAAAAGATTATCTCATTGCAACGGAAATTGTGCAATTAAAGCAAAAATTTCAACTACTCGAATGCAAGATGTACACAGAGAGAAAAGCGTCTTTCGAACGTGAACTCAAAAAAAGGAAACAAAGTTTTTGCCCAAAAATTTTTCTCTAAGTACTTACTCAAATTTTTAATTTTTCAAATTTAACTTTTTGTTCACTTTTAAGGCCCATACGCAGCATGCAAAAATTCCGCACGGAATGTCAAAAAAGGGATTTTTTTATATGTTTGCGAAATTTTTGCATGCTGCGTACGGGCCTTTAAGGCAAGAAGTAATTAGTAGTAGTGAAAAAAATATTGACCCTTTTTAATGACAGGTTAACTCTCTTGCTCTAGAGACTTTGCAATCTTCAATACTCTTTCCGAGAGTTATTTGCACTTTTTCCAATAAAAATTCCGATATTGAATAATTATTGTGCATTTTTTCGGAAACTTTAATACCAAATGGGATTTTTTTTTTTTTTACTTCCTAAATCCTGAAAAAATTACGAAAACGTAGTCAAACAAATTGAGTTAAGTTTTTGTAAACGTTAAAATTTGTACTTGGAGTACTAAACCCGAATCAAGCTTCTTTGCTTTTTTCCTAATTTTTTTTTTGCACATATTTTCTCTCTGTGTAACGTCATGTAGCGCATTTAGTTTATTTGTGTTCTGTGCAACATGGTCCAGAATTTTATGTAGCAGATCGCCAAGTTCCAGTCTTTTGCGACTTGACTTACTCTTGTTGTTCCTGTTATTGTTATGACTAATGAACAAAAAATAGCTCAAAATCAGTCAGGCATAATAATGGATCTTATAAAGTATGCCATTTTGAGAGCGTTTAAAAACAAGCACAATAAAAGGCTAGCTAAAATCCTATAAGCGCATCAATTGATACTGCCTGGCAACCAGGCGTCAACTGTCGAATTGATTGGGGTTCTATCCAGACTGCTGTTCCAAATCAAAGCGCAAATCTATGGCAATTAAGTCTTATTGCGTGCAGGCGCTTGATGATTGGCAGTAAAATTGAATTTGTTTGCGGATTGCGTGCTCCCGGGCACTTTCGATTGACATATTGACTAATGGTTGCTCTCAACTTTTTCTTTTCAGGAATGTAATAATACGATATGTGATTGTGCGGGCATAAAGGGTCGCATGGGTGCCATTGGTTCGGCTGGCGTGCCCGGACGTGAAGGTGCACCCGGTGACTTAGGTCCACCAGGACCTTTTGGGCGTACCGGTGAGAAAGGCGACAGCGGTGAATATGGCGAACAAGGCGAGAAGGGTCATCGCGTAAGTTGAGGCTGTTGTTATTTCATTAGAAAAAAAATAATGTCTTTGTTAACTATAGGGCGATGCTGGCGAAGCAGGCCAGACAGGATTTCCCGGTGCACGCGTAAGTATTTAAAGACTTGCCTATTATTTATTATTAGCTAAAGCTTACATTTTTTGTGTAGGGGTTTCCCGGCGAGGATGGAACGCATGGTCCACGCGGCATTGACGGTTGTGATGGTCGTCCAGGCGCACAAGGCATGCCCGGTCTTACCCGGCGAGAATGGCAAACGTGGTCCCATGGGCAAGCCCGGTACACCTGGCATTACAGGTGATGCTGGCGAGGGAGGCATAAACTCTAAGGGTACCAAGGGTAGCCGCGGTGAGCGTGGCCCTGATGGCTATGATGGACAAATCGGCTTTCCTGGTGAACACGGCCTTAAAGGTGACATTGGCTTTCCCGGATTCGCAGGTGTAAAGGGAGAGGAAGGTCCCAAAGGTTACGCAGGCGATATGAGTGTTCCGGATATATTTCCGTTTAAGTTAGATGGCGAACGTGGTGAGAAAGGAGAACCTGCCGAAGGTGAACCGGACCGCTTAGTTAGACACGAGACCTTGAAAGGTTACAAAGGCTATCAAGGACCACGGGGTGAACAAGGTCCGCGAGGCATATTTGGCGAGCCGGGAAGTTATGGGCGCAACGGGTTACCTGGCACAAGAGGTGACATTGGCGAGCCTGGCGAACGCGGAAAGCCCGGCAAGTCTGGTGAGCCTGGTTTGCCTGGCGATAAGGGTGTCAAAGGTGCGCCTGGTTATAATGGCTTGGATGGCGAGGACGGTTGGGTTGGCGAGCGCGGTGAGGACGGCTTTGACGGCATGCCAGGCGTACAAGGTTCCGTTGGTCCACCGGGTGTCTACGACCCTAAATTGGATATATCTCTTCCTGGGCCTATTGGACCACAAGGTGATATTGGCCCGCCTGGCAATCCAGGCTTGAATGGCGTACCCGGTAATTTGGGACGTCGTGGCTTGCAGGGACCCCCTGGACCGCCTGGTGAAATTGGCTTAAGCGGAAACCCTGGACGTCAGGGCATAAGTGTGAAAGGAGAGGAAGGTGACTATGGATTTATGGGTCCACCAGGATTGCAAGGACCCCCCGGTGAGGCTGGACCACCTGGGCGCGTTGGTGCTCGTGGCGACAATGGCTATAATCAGCAAGGACCCAAAGGTCTCGCAGGACAGCATGGAGTGCCTGGCTTGGATGGCTACCGTGGCGATCGTGGTGAAGTCGGTTTGACTGGTGACAAGGGTGCCTCCGGGGAAGGTTTTAATATTGTGGGACCAACTGGTTTCCAAGGACCACCTGGAAGGCGTGGCTTCCCTGGTGTCGATGGCTTACCCGGTTCAAGAGGCTGGCCTGGTGACAAGGGCATTCGTGGTGATGACTGTGGTATTTGTCACGCCGGACCACGTGGCTTAAAAGGTCTGATGGGTGACTCTGGCTTCCCAGGACAGCATGGAGCCCGTGGATTAGCAGGTATAACCGGTGAACGTGGACTTAAAGGCCAAAGGGGAAGGCCAGGTGCACGCGGTTACAAGGGCATGCAGGGTCCTCCAGGTATTCCGGGAGAGGAAGGTCGGTCTGGTATTCCTGGCATTCCAGGCACACAGATGACTTCGGGTAGCTTAACTGAAGCCGAAAAAGGTGAGCAAGGATTAACTGGAAGTCGTGGAGAGCAAGGTCTACCCGGAGACCATGGTGCCAATGGATTAGATGGTTTTAATGGAGCTAAGGGAGAGCCTGGCCTACGCGGCGATTATGGTGATGCAGGAAGACCAGGTCGTGATGGCACTCCCGGCTTGCCTGGTCGTGATGGGCAGCCTGGACGAGCTGCTGCAACTCCAAAATTGTATTTGACTGGTGAGCCCGGTCTTCACGGACGAAGGTAAGTAAAATATTCTCGTTTATTTAAGATTTGATTTGTATTGAGTTGTATTGTTTTAAAAAGGGGAGAGCCTGGCGATTTTGGCAGCCAAGGTCTAAAGGGTGAAAAGGGTGAGCCACACCCTGGAGAAATATACGACAACAGAGGTGAAAAAGGTTCTGATGGTCTAAGAGGTGAACCTGGTTTTAGAGGACCAAAAGGTGAAACCGGCGAACCTGGAATGCCTGGTGAACCCGGAGATATTGGCCCTGTAGGCGAAGTCACTCAAGGTCCTCCTGGTGCCAAGGGCTATCCTGGAGCAATTGGAGATTTCGGACTACATGGTGCCGCCGGAACGCCAGGCATGGACGGCGAGCCAGGCTTACCTGGTGTAGCTGGCTATAAGGGGCAACGTGGTGACCCTGGTCAATACATATTGCCTGGAGAGATAGGTATTCAAGGCCGGCCAGGTATTAAAGGGATTAATCGGTGACGCAGGTTTTGATGGTCTCTTCGGTCCCGCTGGCAGACCCGGTCCAAAAGGCGTGAAGGGAGCTAAAGGAGATGACGGTCAATATGGCTTACAAGGTTTGCCTGGCAACAAGGGTCAACGAGGTGACTATGTTGTTGGACCACCTGGCGCGGAAGGTGCACCAGGTCGTGCTGGAAGTGTTGCTTCTCACGGTCAAAAGGGTCAAAAGGGTGATGTTGGAATACCCGGACAATTTGGTCAGAATGGCGCAAAGGGCAGTATTGGTTACCACGGTCGCAGAGGTCCAGTTGGTGATCATGGTCAGCCCGGTTACGTAGGAGCTCAAGGCATTTCCGGCTTGGCTGGTATACCAGGAGAGCAGGGCGATCGTGGTGACATTGGATCCGACGGACGCATAGGTGATATCGGTCAACGTGGTCCAGTTGGTAACTTCGGACTCAAAGGTAAATTTTAGAATGACTTCCTATCTGTTCCTATTTCTTCTAAAATCTTCTTGACTTTAGGTATTACCGGAGAGATTGGTCCATTTGGATACCCTGGTGCATCTGGCGTACCAGGCCGCAAGGGTGAGCCGGGTGACGTGGGTGTTCCTGGCTATCGCGGCCCCAAGGGTGTTGGAGCATATAGTGGCGTTAAAGGAGAATCTGGCGTTCCGGGCTTTAATGGCCCCCGAGGCTATGACGGTACACCTGGATTGAAGGGCGAACAAGGACCGCAAGGAGACTCTCCCGTGGCAATCGATGGAGCTCCGGGCTTCAAAGGCGAAACCGGCGTTCCTGGACGTAATGGTTTGCCAGGCCTGAACGGTGTGAAGGGAGAACGTGGAGATTTTGGATTAAGTGGTTATGTTGGCGAAGTTGGTGATCAAGGCGATGCTGGATTGCCAGGCTACCGTGGGCGTAATGGAGTGATGGGCCGTAAAGGTGAGGCTGGAGCGATAGGTCTGTTGGGTCCTATCGGCGAGGATGGTGATATTGGAGAAGTTGGCTTTGATGGTGCTCCTGGATTAGCTGGAGATCAGGGTGATCAAGGTGTTGCTGGTGCGTATGGTGCCAAGGGTGAGCAAGGTGACCAAGGTATAATGGGTCGCCCAGGTGTTGTGCTACGTGGTTACGCACAGCGTGGTGACAAGGGTGATGCAGGATGGCGTGGACAAATTGGAGCCGACGGTGCGAAAGGTGTTGTGGGCTCAATCGGATTCCCTGGCCAAATTGGCCGTCGTGGTGAAATTGGTTTTGCTGGAGCACCTGGCACTGATGGTCTTCCTGGTACTCCAGGTCTACAAGGTGATGTGGGCTTTAGAGGTCCACCTGGTCCAGTTGCTGAGTTTGTTGAGCGTGGTGATGAGGGTGATTTTGGCTATGATGGCTTGCCCGGACGTCCTGGACGCATGGGTCAAAAGGGAGCCCCTGGCGAACAAGGCGAATATGGTTTTAATGGAGCTATTGGTCTTACTGGCCCAGTGCTTGTTGGCCCACCTGGTCCAGTTGGAGATGCTGGATATCCAGGGCCACCTGGCCGTAACGGTTTACATGGGCAGGCTGGTCTTAAGGGTGAACGTGGTGACACCGGCTTCCAAGGAGAACGTGGCGAATCTGGCTATGCCATTTACGGACAACAAGGTGATACTGGTGATGTTGGCTACCAAGGTCCACGTGGCTTAGATGGGCGCAAGGGCGAACAAGGTATGAGCGGACGTCCAGGCTATACCGGACCCATGGGTTTCCGTGGAGAGCGTGGAGTTACGGGTGATGCCGGCTGGAGTGGAATAGACGGCATGAATGGCCTTCCAGGCCTTAAAGGTGAGCAAGGCGTGACATTCCCATTCGACTTTGCACGTAAGGGCGATCGTGGTGAACCGGGCCTAGATGGCTTCAAGGGAGAGATGGGTGATGCCGGTGAGCCTGGCTATATCGGTGCCATTGGATTGCGTGGAGCTCGTGGTTATCAAGGAGACATTGGTGAAATGGGCTATCAAGGTCAGGATGGTGCACCAGGAATGCGCGGAGAAATGGGTGCAGTTGGTTTGGCCGGTCGTGTTGGTTTGCGCGGTCAGCCGGGCCCACGAGGTGAACCCGCACCACCCCCTCCACCGCCAAAGAGTCGCGGATTCATATTCACCCGTCATTCGCAATCGGTATCAATACCCGAATGCCCAGCCAATACTAACAAATTGTGGGATGGTTTCTCACTCTCTGGAAATGTCGCCAGTAGTCGCGCAGTTGGTCAGGATTTGGGACAATCTGGCTCTTGCCTTATGCGCTTCACCACCATGCCGTTTATGTTCTGCGATGTAAACAATGTGTGCAATTATGCGCAGAATAATGACGACAGCTTGTGGCTGTCCACAGCTGAGCCCATGCCAATGACTATGACGCCCATCGACTCGAGGGATCTTATGAAATACATATCACGGTAAGAGGAAGAACATAAAGCTTAATTTGACGAAGCTGTTGCTTTAATCGCTTGTCATTTGTAGTTGCGTTGTATGCGAAACTTCGACCAAAATCATTGCTTTGCACTCACAGTCCATGTCCATACCGGACTGCCCTGGAGGTTGGGAGGAAATGTGGACCGGCTACAGTTATTATATGGTATAAACTTACTTTGTGATTGAACTTTAGGAACATATTTTTCAAAAGTTTCTTAAAATTTTAGACTACCACTGACAACACTGGCGGCATTGGTCAAAATCTTGTTTCTCCCGGTTCCTGTCTGGAAGAGTTCCGCTCTAATCCCGTTATTGAGTGCCATGGTCATGGTCGTTGCAATTACTATGACACCTTGGCTTCATTCTGGTTGGCTGTTATTGAGCAGCAGGATCAATTTCTACAACCTCGTCAGCAAACACTAAAGGCTGACCAGACTAGCAAGATCAGCAGGTTAGTTCACTGCCCAAGGCTATATTTAAAGAGCTCCTTTAAACTACTGTTTGCACTTCCAGGTGTACGGTGTGCCGTCGTCGCGGTGATTCCTTTATCACACGCACGCTGTCCCAGTCACATACGCAATGGCGTCAACAAGCACGGCCATCATCCACGTCGGGATCGAACTGGTCGGGCGGTTATAGTGCCACTGAATTCCGCAGCGGCCAGGAGCGTGTGCTGCCCCCACCACCACCACCAGTGGTACAACGTCAACCCCCACCGCCACCGGCGAACTACTATAACACCAATAGGTTGAATTACCGACGTCCGAACACTCAGAACCAATACAATCAATTCAACCGACTTGGCGATCCACGCCAATATCGTAGACGACCGCGCGAGGACACCTTTGCCCCTTAGGCTTCCACTTCAATTCAGTTCAGCTTACATACTAAGTAGCAGTTAAATAATTTTTAAGTCTAGCATCTCGCCGCTTTATTTACAGAAAAAACGCTAACCAGTAATGCTATATAGAAAGAACTCTGCTTATCATTGACCAGTGCCATTTTATACATAGATAAAAAGAGTTGTGGAGATTCCAAAGCCGATTTATTGTAAATTAATTACGTTATGACCAAAAATTTTATAAAATACTGAAGCTTAAGAGCAGCGCTAGCGAAAGCTAAACCTACCAAATCCACTGCCTCGATTTGCAATAAAAATCTTGACTTAGTAGGGATTTAAAAAATGAAAATTTATTACCAAAAAAAACAAAACCCAGTTTTTAAAATAATAAAATCTACACAATTTAAAAAGAATGTTGAAGAAGCTGTTTTAACAATTTTTGTTTATGGTTCGGATCAGGCCCAACGAGAGAGGTTCCCTCCGGGGCCCGGTGTAATTACTGTCGTGCTGTCGTGATTTGAGCTAAAGGTGTAAAAGAGGGGCCGGCACATTCCCTCCCGGGCCCAGATTTTCTCTCTACGGCCCTGGGTCGGATCTCTTTTATCTGAACTGCAACTAGCGTAAAATTAAACGTTACATTTATTTCTTTGAAAATCCGGTAATCCAATTGTAAATAAAGCAATATGGCTTTAAAATGCGTTCAATGGTCGTCAAGAGAATTCTGAGTTAAATCTCTTGATAAACTACAAAAATGTTTGCTACGATTTGGCCTATTATTGTTTGATGATCGTTTGATGAAGCTTGTTCGGAATCATAGTTGTGGGTACTTCTAGCCAATCACTTCGACTAGACGACTTTATTGGAACTACAAAGCTTTAAATCATTTTTTTTTTTTTTGGCAAATTGTTTTCTTTTGTGTTACTTACTTTCTCAGTCTGAACGATGGAACATACTTCTGCAGTGTGAATCTTGTTCTCAAAACATATTCCATGACACAGACTGAGTGCGCTAGCTATAGCTCCATACAATATTTCGTTTTAAGCCCTTTTTAGCAGTCGTGATTAAAACATACATAGTTACATGTTTCGAAATCGTATTTATTTCAATTTGAAAAATGTTTTTCCCTATCATTTATATTTGTTGCTTTTGATGTTAACAAGTTTTGACAAATTCTGTGATTTATATAATTTAATTTGTATTTAAGAACAAAATGTTTACAACTGTCTTTTGCTTTTTGCTGTTTAAGGATAGACAACACACTTTTTTTATGGCTATGCTACAAAACTATACATAGAAGTCTCTGGCTATAAGCACAACAAATCCCAGCCAAGTTTATATATTATATATAGTGTTTAAAAGAAAATAGAATTTGGATGAGAAACCAAAATTTAAACAAAGATAAACCTATTTACGTAATACAGACAAAATTTTTTAAAGTCAATAGATAGAGGCGTACGATAAGGTGGAACGCAAAGAGTGCGTGCAACAGTTTTGGTGTTTAAACGCTTGTGTCAGTGGCCATATACTTATTAACTCTAAACTACTATTATTTAACGAAATCTGGATTCTCTTGCACATTTTCCGAGAATTGCAGCTGATTGTCAATGATTTGGAATAGTTCTTGCGGTGCTGGTATACGGCCGGTTTGTATTTTTGACCAAACGGGCACATCGTTTAGCATAATCTCAAAGGCACCCGATGAAATTAGCTGTAATATATTGTATTGTAGTTTGGGTTTAAAAGCAGGCTATTAGCATCTTAAGCGCATAAAATTACCTGTGACTCTAGCATATTGCCTACGAAAAATATCATCATACATGCATAGATTTTGTTGGCTTCTAAGTTGTGCCACCAGCTGGGCGTGGCCATGCCAAAGAAACCAAAAGGACTGTGCGCGCTCACAATAGACACAATGATAAGAATTTTAATGGCGAATACAATTTTTGACAAATAGTAGTTCAAGCCCGGTGGATCATAGTTGGCGCCTTGTATGTGCAATTGCGGATATTTTTCGTTCAATATATTAACATAATCTTCGAACGCCTTTCTGTAGCCGCATGAATAGCTGTTGAAAGAAGCACATGTTATCTTTGATCAAATCTTATCGTATGGATATGCTATGCTAATTAATTTACCAATAAAGAAAAGTCATTGTAGGTGCTCCGACAGTTTGGCCAAATTTGGTAGCCGGTATTTCCTTTTCAGCTGCTACGCCTTCGAAAATCAGCGCGTAGCCAGCGCACAGGCACAGGCAGAGTATAGCCAGATTTCTGCCTCCAGTAGCGTCCATTTCGTTGTATATTTTTTTTATCAAGCGTAGCGCACAATGAACTAGTATATGAAAAATCAGCAGATATTTGTCTTCTTCTTTTAGCACACAAATGACAGGCAGTACGACAGCACTAAATAGCAGTGTTTAGAAGTGACTATATTAAATTTTGCGCATAATAAAAAATCAGCCAGTACTTATATACAAGCTTAATATGACACGTAAATCCAAACACAAATAGTAAATTGTTTATAAATAAATTTAAAAAAAAAAAATATTTTTAAAGGTTGACTTTGGAGTGTTTAACAACACTGAAAATTTACAGCACTCGTGCTGAATGGCAAATATTGGGCAGAAGAAGCAGAATTAGCAAACCAACACGACTTGCATTCGTTTTAGTAAAACGCAACGCGATTGTATTGTTTTTAATGTTATAAATCATGGTTAATGTTATGAAAGGAGTTCTTGTCGAATGGTTAGTGCTTTAACTTTGTTTGAGTGTACAAATTTAAACTTGCATTTTCTTGTTTTGCTTTGCAGTGATCCTGCTATGAAACAGTTTTTGCTGCATCTGGATGAAAAGCTTGCACTTGGACGTAAATTTATTATACAAGATCTCGACGAGGCGCATTTATTCATCTCAACGGATATTGTGGAAGTGCTGCAGGCACGTGTTGATGAATTAATGGATCGCATAAGCTTTCCATTGCATGATAAGGACGCCTAAATTTAAAAACACAAATACTACATACAACAACGCAGTCTTTATACAACGAGAACACAGAAAATGGCAGGCCGCGAATCACATCGCATTAAGGATGCGGAAAAGAAACGTGTACTGGACACTGCAGCACGTCAGCGGCGCGCACGTAAAGCTTTGGAATCTCTCGAACAGGATAATTTTCATGATGATCCACACGCAGATCTAGTTATGTCTAAGAAATTGCCCAAATTTCAGGACAGCATTAAGAATGGCAAAGAAAAGAAGAACAAACGCAAGGGTGCCGAATATTTTCGTGCCAAATATCGCAAGAACTTTCAGCAATTGCTGGAGGAGCTTAAGCAGCCGCCGCACTATGTGAGCGCCACAGCACCAGAACCTAAGAAGCCAGTGCGCTATTTTTGTGCTGTCTGTGGAAATTTCTCGCAATATTCATGCACAGCTTGTGGTACACGATATTGCCGCATACGTTGTTTGCGCACGCATCAAGATACGCGCTGTCTCAAATGGACTGCTTAAGTTGTTTGTAAAATTGGATTTTCTGACTAAAAGCAATTGCATAGTTTTAGTTGTGTAATTAGAGTAGCGTATTATTAAAAAAATGTTTATATTAAACTTAATGCAATAAAGTAGCAAACCGCAGAAATATACGTTTGAAATTTATGCTATAACAAAAAGCTGACTATTGTAAAAGGCTATATGAATTTTATCGATGTGCTTTATATTTTATATATATATTATTCGATAACTGCCTATCGCTTTGGTTTTTTTGCAATTTCAGCAATAAGGTCACACCGTGCTGCACTACGCTCTCAAATTCTTGTTGTTGTTTTTTGAGATTCAAACGGCAAAGTGTGCAAGCGGCATTGTAAAATATTTTTAACGAAACGCCATAAAGTTTTATGAATAAATATTTATAAATTAATGCTTTTAGTAACAAAATAAATTCAATCATATCGAACTTAGTGCAAACAAAATTCCTTGTATACATATATATACGTGTTTGTGTGTGTGCATGCGCTTTGCATTAAGAACTTGTGAAACTTAATCCAATCAGAAAAAGGACCTCACAGCGCAAACGAAGTATATAAAATTTTCGTAGAAAATGGATCCAAATTTCTCCGATTTGAAGAAGGAGGCTGCAGCCACTACTGATAATATCGTTGGTGGTGTCAGCAATGCGGCTACAGCGGCTACCAAAAAGGTAAAAGATGCCTGTGATGACTTGATGGGCGACTTTGGCCACATTGGCGACCAGAGCGCCGCAAATGTAAGCAGTGGCGCGCAGGACGACAATGCGCATACCGAGCATTATTTTGCCAATGAGCAGAAAAATCTCGATTTCGTTGACCCGCAAGCATTTGTGCAGCGCATGTCGGCCGGTGCCAAGGAGGCACAAGAGCAGCTTGATGCCAAGTTTGCCGGTGCCAAGGAGGTACAAGAGCAGCTTGATGCCAGGTTTGGAACGAAAAAGGATGATTTTGATGATTTTCTCTCGCAAGCTAGCATGGGCGCCAAGCAGGGTATTAGTAACTTGACGCATGATTTTATGAATGCCGAACGTGCTTACCCGGATGGTATTTACTCAGCACCATTACAACCTTTTGAGCCAAGACCGGCTGATACATATGAGGAGGATGTAGAAGATTTGATGGGCAAGTTTAATATGCCTGCGCCGCCAGAAGAACAGCAGCCGGCAGCATTTGCGCCCAGTGCGCCAGCCAAGTCACAAGTCAATAAGAGTGATGACATTTTTGGCAAGACAGCTGCAGCGGCAGCGCCAGCTTTTGCCAACAAGGATTCCGACACAGATTCGCCGTCCAACTCGTATACACCATCGCCGGCCAAGAAACCCATTACTGTTGCGCTTAAGGAGCAAGATCAGGAGCAATACAAATCTTCCGAAGATTTTCTTAGTGATTTCAAGGAGCCACGCACAGCCACGCCGCCCGTTGTTGCTGCGCCAGCTAAGGCTGCAGCTGCAGTTACGTCGCTTGTAACCGATTTGGATGATGATGATTTTAAGCCAAGTTATGGATCAAAGCCGCCCAGCGTGCCGGCGCCAGCCAAACCCGTGGCCACGCCCGTTTTGCCTGCCGCTGCTCCCGTACCGGCCGCGGCAGCACCAGCACCGGCACCAGCACCAAAAGCCGAGCCGCCCAAACAAAAACCAGCGGTTGCACCAGCTGTTGTTGCACTACAAAAGCAGCCAAAGATTGTATCCGTCGAAGATATCTTCAACAAGTATGGACTTGGTAAGTTTGCAATGAAATATATTTTAGTTTGTTTGCACGAGTAGAGTTGTTTCTAAAATTTATGTTTAGTTTTAAAGTGATTCCTTTTGTGGCCAAAAGAATGGAAGTCAAAATTCATTCATAAACAAGTTTTTTTTTGAGTCACAGCACAAAAATAAAACGTTCATATTAATCAATATAGATGCCCCATTTCTATGCCAATTCGTGATGATTCATAGTGCAAACTATTCAGATGTTGAATGTTTTAGCTTAAAAAACTGTCTGCTGTGTTTCAATTTGAAGCCTTAAATTAAAAACATAATCCGAATTTCATCAGATGTACTTAAATCAGGGCTGCAAACCAGTTTGAAACTTTTATTTTTGTATGCGCGAGAACCTACTCGAATTTGTAACCTTGAAAAAGTAGTTTGGTTTGGTAAATCGAAATTTTCCACGAAAAGGCGCATTGAAAATATATGTGTTTATAGATTAGGTAATTATTTATATTCACATAGTACGTGTACATACATTTAATATATAGATTAGGTAATTATTTATATGCACTTAGTACGTGAACATGCATTTAAATTGTCAAGATTTGGACTGGCTTATAAAAAAGCGTCATAAGCTTCTAAAAAGCAAATTAATACGTTCGAGCTCCAGCGTAGTGCTTCTGTATCCAAAACACATTATTTGAAGCTTTTGCTATCTTAAATTTTTGCAGAAATGACAGATTACGATAGGCTAAAATTTTTAAAAACAATATCCGGATGTACATTATATTTAAATATAGTTTGTCGTCTTGAGAACAAAAGTAATAATAAAAAACTTAGCTTTTGGCGGTTTTTATTTAGATTTTTTCGAAAAAGTTGGTCTTACATATGTATTCTGTAAAACTTTTGAAATCGAAAATAAAATTTTTTGAAGCATGAATTTTTAAAAGTTGCTTAATAAAAACGTGAAGATATAAATTGAAAAAAATAAGCCCGAAATGCTTTTATATTCTCAAAATATATCTTGGTTGTTATGATTTTATCTAAAATTCTTTATTTAAGGCCCATAGTGTGACTATTTTTTTTATATGAAATTTTTGATTACATCCGTAAATTTTGCATGCTGCGTATGGGCCTTTAAAAAAAAAAAAAATTCTCAAAGAAAAATACAAAATCTGGGGCTATACCGTTTTGTTCAAATATACGTTAATCTTTAAATAAAATATACACAAGTCTGTTTTTAAAATAATTTTGTGTTTCGTAGTTTATTAAACTTCAAATTTTTTTTAAGAAATAAATTAGTTTTAATAAAAAAATTCGTTTTGTTTATATACAAAATTTTTGCCAAGATATAACTTTATTAAACTTATTTAAAGGTTCATACGCAGCATGCAAAAATTCCGCACGAAATGTCAAAACTTCATATAAAAAAAAAAATTCCCTTTTTTGGGAATGTCAAAACTTCATATAAAAAAGTCTCAAAAAAGGGAATTTTTTTTTTTATATGAAGTTTTGACGAAAGTTTTCGAACTGCGTATAGGCCTTAAGACCCATACGCAGCATGCAAAAATTCCGCACGAAATGTCAAAACTTCATATAAAAAAAAAAATTCCCTTTTTTGGGACTTTTTTTATATGAAGTTTTGACATTTCGTGCGGAATTTTCGCATGCTGCGTATGGGTCTTAAGGCCTATACGCAGTTCGAAAACTTTCGTCAAAACTTCATATAAAAAAAAAAATTCCCTTTTTTGAGACTTTTTTATATGAAGTTTTGACATTTCGTGCGGAATTTTTGCATGCTGTGTATGAGCCTTTAAATAAGTTTAATAAAGTTATATCAAAACTTCATATAAAAAAAAAAAATTCCCTTTTTTGGAACTTTTTTTATATGAAATTTTGACAATTCGTGCAAAATTTTTGCATGCTGCGTATGGGTCTTAAGGCCTATACGCAGTTCGAAAAATTTCGCGCAGAATGACAAAACTTAATTTAAATAAAAGTCCCAAATGGGATATCCCAAATGGGATTTTTTTTTATATGAAGTTTTGTCATTCCGCGCGAAATTTTTCGAACTGCGTAGATCCCTTTAAGGCGTATACGCAGAATGCAAAAAATTTCGCACGGAATGACAAAACCATATAAAAATAAATGGGATTTCCCAAATGAAAATTTTTTTTAATATGGTTTTGTCATTCCGTGTGAAATTTTTTTGCATTCTGCGTATAGGCCTTTAATAAAAAATTCGAGCAATATTTAAATACATAAAAAAATCTCGGGCTATTGAACTTTAATAAAATATTCTCAAGCTCGTTTCCAAATTGCTTTTGGATTTAAGAGTTTATTAAAATCTAAATATACTTTCTCAAGAAATTCATTTTTTATATGTAATTTTTTTTTTTGTAAATTCAAAAATTTAGAAATAACAATTTAAGATTTTACTTTAAATTAGTTCACGAAAATGTTAGTAACGTGATCAATATTCAATTGTTTGCTCTAAAAATATACTAGCTCCTATGACATCATCATTTTTATTTTTCAATTATGATCTTTAGGGACTATGTATTGTTCGGAAGTGCTAAAATTTCCTTGAATCACAGCCCTATAAAAATAAAGAGCTATCCATACGAATTTTGGGCTGCTGAATCCGAATCCGAGGCCCGAAAAATCCCAGCAAGTCAGGACTCTGAAATAACGTTCAAAAACAACATAAAATTTTTTTTCGATTTATGTTTTTCGACGATGTTTCTTATTTATTTGGGGTCGCTGAATCTGAATACAAGTTTCCAAAAATCCTGGCAAGTCAAGGTTCTAAGATAACCTCCAAAATACATTGTTTAAAGGGGTTTTTTGAGGTTGTTTTAGATCACTAACGTGCTGGGCTTTTTTGAGCTCGTTTTCGGATTCAGCGACCCAAACAACATATGGTAAATCAAGTCTGATCTCACTACCCGAAAATCTGTTTTTTTTTGTAGCTATGTTGTAACTTCAAAACACCCCATAGAAGATCTTTTTCGAGTTTGCTTATCCGACGATGTTTTTTATATATTTTCGGGGTCGCTGAATCTGAATACAAGTTTAAAAAATTCCTGGAAAGTCAAGGATCTAAGAAAACTTCTAAAATACCTCTTTGTGGGGGCTTTTAAGGTTGTTTTAAATCCATGAAATGCTCGTCTTTTTTCATCTCGCATCTGGATTCAGCGACCCAAATAACAAATGTATGTTCAAGTCAAGTCAAGGTTCTAAGAAAACTTCTAAAATACCTCTTTGTGGGGGTTTTAGAGGTTGTTTTAAACCCATGATGTGCTCGTATTTTTTCATCTCGGATCTGGATTCAGCGACCCAAACAACAAATGTTGATTAGTTCAGACTTCCGCATCCGAACATGGATTTTTTTTTTGTAGCTAAGTTGTAACTTCAAAATACCTCATAGAAGATATTTTTAAAGTCTGCGTGTCTGATGGTGTTTTAAATACATATATTTTTAGGATCGCTGAACCCGCACCTGAGGGTTCTGACATAACCTCAAACACCCTCAATTAAACGAGGTATTTTGTAGGCTACCGCAGAAGCACGAAATTAGATTCAGCGGCTTAAAATTCTCTGTCATTTTAAAAGTTCGAATCGCTTGTTATCCTTAATCTTATTTTTTGGTTTGTTATTGGAGCGTTGCGGCTCGTGTTAGAGTCGAATAAGTGAGATATGTATGCACATTTTTTTTGAAAATCTTTAAAAATTAAAAACAAATTTAATTTTCAAAGTTTATTCTGGATGAAACATGTTCATGAAATATTGTCCTAGTGTTTAAAAAAAAGGTATTTCTGGATAAATAATGAGTATGCATATTTTTTGGTTTCAGTTACACCAAAAAACTTGTTTTTTTTTTAAAGGCCCATACGCAGCATGCAAAAATTCCTCACGAAATGTCAAAACTTCATATAAAAAAAAATTAACTTTTTTGGGATATTTTTTTTTATATGAAGTTTTCATAAAAAAACAAATTCCCTTTTTTGGTATATTTTTTTTTATATGAAGTTTTTACATTTCGTTTGGAATATCTGCATGCTGCGTACTGGAATGGCAAAACTTCATATAAAAAAATCCCATTTGGGATATCCCTTTTGGGATTTTTTATTTACATGAAGTTTTGTCATTCCGCGCGAAATTTTTCGAGCTGCGTATAGGCCCTAAGCCATAAGGGTGCTTGAATTGAAGCATCCCTTAGTTTGGCTTTCAAGAGCTTTGCAGCCCTGCTTAAAAATTAAAGCTACTATTAATTGTTCGCAAAGTTAAAGGACTCTCTAACTCGAAACTTGTAGTTTCTTTTAGCACATCCGTTCGGGTTTCAGCTTTACTCGTGCAGACACTTAGTACATACATATAATACATAATATATCTACATCCGTATGCATTATAAGAATATCTTATTTCCCAATTCAATTTAGCACTAGTGTTATAATTTTGTTGCCTATATGTTTGTTGGTTTGTTATTGCTTCTGATGTTTGTTGTTTTTATCAGTGGCGGACTCAAAGGGAAGATTCTGGTTGCCCAGATCTTACATATTTTCACATCATATTAAGAATATAATTTGCCTTCGGTTCACAGCATTTTTCTGTAACTGCCCCTAGTAGTTATTCCCTGTCCTTTTATGTTTTTATTTTTGTCAGTGGCGGACTCGAAAGGGAAAATTCTGGGTGCCCAGATCTTACATATTTTCACATCATATTAAGAATATAATTTGCATCCCCATCACAACATTTTGCTGTAACTGCCCCTAGTAGCTATTCCTTGTATATTTATGTTCTTATTTTTGTTAGAGCTGAATCCAGAGTGAAGTTTCTGGCGCTACAAATTTGCTGGTCGGGTTAGAAATCTTACTGAGCATATAAGTTTCCCGGTTGGCTTAGAAATCTTACTGAGCACATAATTTGGAGCCCCCACGTTATTTTTATCTGTATCCACACCTGATTTTTGTAGTTATCGTCTGGCATTTTTTTTGTTGATGCTTTATCAATGGCAGACTCAGTGAGAAGCTTCTGGAGAACAGGATCTTACAAGTTTGGAGTGCTACAAATTACATTGAGAATAATTTTTGGAGCCACACAATATTTCTTGCTGCATCCGCTTCTGAACTTAGTAGTTATCCTCTCTCCCCTTTGTATTATTGCTTCTATGAGTTGTACATCCATTGGGAAGTTTCTGCACGTTGTTTTTCAAACCCCTGCGACTAATTTTTTGCTGTTGCCGCCTCTGGTTTTTGCAGTTATCCTCTGTTCCCTTATGTTGTCAGCTGGCTGTACTGACTTAATATTTGCCCACCTTTCCACTTACGCTCTTGCCGTGCGGCCTGCTACTTAGTCACTCTTTAGTAGTCAGTCGCAAACAACTCTCTTGACTCTTGGCTGTCTACCTCCGCCCGTTATTTAGCGTTTGCTTCTTTATACTTTTAGCATTTATTGTATTTTGTTTTTGTATGTGCTTCAACCATGATGTCATGCCGGCGTTGCCTTTCGGTTTATAGATACTAAAAACCATTTCTTTTATTTGCAAAATAAAAAAAAATATACATTTATATTTTATTAATTTAATTGCACTTAGACTTAGAAACTTGAGCAACTTTAACGCTCAATTTTTGCGACTCTCTGCTACCTTTGCACTCTCTACAGCAGCCCTGACCTTCAAAGTCTAATTGTTCATAGTTTGTAGATGAGTCATTAATAAATATTTGACTTTATATTTTATTTATTATTAACCTAGTACTGTTAAGTTTTTTTTTTATCAAGTCATGCCGCATTAGTTACATTTCACTTTATTTCACCATTTTGTAGTAACTTTTTTTATATACATACATATGTATTTTGTTTTTATGAAATTTCCTCTACTTATGAATCAGCTGCTTTGTTGCTGCTGCGTTCATTGACGTGCTAGTTTTGTACATGAAACATACAAATACATACATATGTGCTATATACATTCAATACATACGTACATATATATTTAAGTTCTACGCTTTGGTATTTTGTCTATTAAAGCAGCTTAACAGCTGATGCGATTTACTACTTTATAAATCACTGCTCTGAATACCCTGCATTTGTGTACATTAAGCTTGTGCAAGTCGAATGTAAGTATCATAGAGAAGTAGACGTCGAAGATGACCCTCAAGCATGCTTGTCTGTAAGCACATCCGTCGTAGAGTAACCATATTTTGGTACTTAGAACTAGTGCTGAAGAAAAAATCAATGATTGAAGTTTAAAATCTCTATATATCGATGTTGGCCAACAGAGATGTTTCTCCAGCACTTCTGCACTCATCAAATGGGTGCTTAGTAGTGCTGCAGAAACACCTCTGTTGGCCAACATCGATATATAGAGATTTTAAACTTCAATCATTGATGTTTTCTCCAGCACTACTTAGAACCCTTATAATTTGATAGCAAACTAGTTTATTTAGTTTTTGGAATATCGCCTTTATATAAAATAACGCCCATATGCAATTCATAGATCCGAAAGTTTTATGCGCAAAATACTTTTACTTATGCGGATATCGTAATCATGTACGATTAGGGTGACTAAGGAAATCCATATAGCTAATACGTCTGTATGAATATCTAAATCTCAGCGCTGATAAAAACCTATGAAGTACACAAGTATTCTACCAAATTTGATTTTAATTGGTTTATTACTAG
Source organism: Chymomyza costata (assembly GCA_018150985.1). NCBI lineage: Eukaryota > Metazoa > Arthropoda > Insecta > Diptera > Drosophilidae > Chymomyza > Chymomyza costata. Next base: position 289,916 of record JAECWU010000799.1, on the reverse strand, counting down.
TTCTTGCAGGTCCTATCGGTTAAAATTCGTTGATCTTCGTTTGTCTATGAAGACATTGTCAGAAAATTTGCATCCGAAAGATTTTTAAGACAATTACGGTACCAAATTTATTGAAAGTAGAACCTACTGGTTGGTACTTACTCAAATTTGAGGAGCACTACAGTGATCAAATTGAAAGGCGTATTTTCTCATGTTTTCAAAATCTTTATTAAGTTATCTAAATCTATTTCATCCCCTTCCGCTGCAATACACTTATGCCAACGAATTGTCCAGCTATCATAGCACTTGACAAAGTTGTCCTACGGAATTGCCTTCAGAGCCTTCTGCGATTCAGCTTTTATTATCTCACTCGAGTCAAAACAGTGCCTCCGGAGTGGTGTCTTGAGTTTGCTGAATAGCCCGAAGTCACACAGAGCCAAATCAGGTGAACAAACAGGTTCCGAAACGATATTTGTTGAATTTTTGGCGAAATGCTCACGAAGAACCAGTGCTGGGTGAGATGGCGCATTAACGTAGTACCTCACAAACCCAAGCGTATCTAAAACATTAATGAATATTTTGACGTGAAATTTGGCACAGTTGTCACTAACGAGTTACAGAAAAAAAAAATGGAGAAACTCTGGAAGTTTAAATTAAAAATTTGCATCTTTCAATTCGACCACAGTAGTATACTGAACACGATCAAAATCAGTTTATTTATTTTTTTATTTATGCTGGAGAAGAGTATCTCAAAAGTCAGTTGCGCCCGACTTTAACGTTCGGCATATTTTATTTACGTTGATGGCCAAAAGTCTTCTGTTGCCTTATAATTATTTCGAAATTTAAAAAATCAATAAGTATAGGATGGGCCGTCTGTTGGTTTGTTTTGTTAATTACATTTTATTCGTATATTTTCCGAGAAAATTGTGCAAGTGTATGGTTATGTGTGAAAAATAATTTTGCCCAAAAGGCTACCGTGGCTGTCTCTGCAGGACCGTATGCGAACATCGTAATTTTCAATGACTTTTTTTTTTACGAAAACTCATCTGGCTGTTCTCCCATCCATTAAAGGAATAAGCGACGCTCATAATGGTTCTTAAGGTTCAATTGTTTCCTCATTTGAATCTTGTAAGCGTGGTCCTAGCAAGGTGTGATTCTTTCCGGCGACTCGTCAACACAGGCCTCAACTATTTTTTTTTCCAAGGAACAGGTGTTATACGATCCATGACTAAAATTGAGTAGTTTTGAACTTGACATACATGCCGAAGAGCATCTATTTGGGACGGGTATGCTCAGAATTATGAGCGTTTAACAACCAAACCAACATATATAATCTAATTTCTCTGACTGACTATTTTGTTAGTCGCCCCTGGGCGGAGCATTGGGGATCTCTATTAATAACTGTTCAAAAAAAACAGGGACCTACAGTTTATAGTCGAATCCAAACGGCGGTGTCTTGAATTAATAGAGATTTTCTTGGGCAAACCAACAGATGCCCACCCTATATAAATAAAACATCAAATTGATTCTTTAACGTCTTTATTTTAAAGTTACATTTTTGCCATTATCTATGAATAAGCACACCATTCAAGTGACCGTCTTGGAATCATTTACAAGTTTTTTTGCCATAATTCGGATCTTTGACCAACATATTCAGTGCCCAATTAGCGAGCCCACGGCTTTCTATATATGTACGTTTTTCCGGCTTCAGTTCTTGCGTCAGCAGAATTTTATATGAATGTAGACTTACGTCTAATCGCAAAATAAGACGGGTTGACTGCCTGCCCATGCCTAATTTAGTTAGTCGGCGTTGAAATTACATTTCTGGGTCTTTGAGACTTCACTTTGCATCAAGCCCTCTCTTAGTTGATGACTTAAGCGCTAAAAGAGTTTTTCCACGCTCAAAGTTTTCACGTTTGCTATGTAAACGGTATTCGTTAAGTATTATATATATTTATAATGCTTTGAACATAGTTAAAAGAAAATTGAAAGCCCCGATCGTAAAAATTAAAAAAAATAAATGATGGATTAACATGCACAAGATACTTGATTCCTTATCTCTACTGCATCCAAATGAAGAAAATCATGAAGCGCTGCATGACACTATGATAATCACAGAAATATCTGCAATTGGCAACGACAATAAAATTCTTTATGATATTTAATGGCAGTCTTTGAGATGTGCTGCATTGGTGTCTTTATGTAGCTGGTGGCATCATCGGCACTTATAATTTCAAAAATGAGGTCAACTCTTTTTAACGAATGGTCTGCCAAACTAAGCTAATATTTTATTTAAAAATAAAGAGCAATTTATTAAACCGTGAAATATTCTGATGGTGAAACAATTTAGAGCTTTAGGAATGGTGTGCCCGAAATCTCTGAAATTTCTTGCCTTAAGGGGCCCGTACGCAGCATGCAAAAATTCCGCACGAAATGTCAAAACTACATATAAATGCGAAATTTTTCGAACTGCGTGGACTGGACCCCTTAAAGTCCCATACGCAGCATGCAAAAATTCCGTACGAAATGTCAAAACTTCATGTTAAAAAAATTCCCTTTTTGGGATATTTTTTTTCATATAAAAAAAAATCCCTTTTTTGGGATATTTTTTTTTATATTAAGTTTTGACATTTCGTGCGGAATTTTTGCATGCTGCGTATGGGCCTTTACTTAGAAAATGGATTTTGGATGGATTGCATTATATTTAATCGAAAAATATATTGAAACCATTTTCTTGTTCTTGAATTTGCTCAGAAACTGCTAAACAACAACAGAAAAATAAAAAAAAATGAATTTTTTCCAAATCCAAATATTTCTCCTGATATTTATATCCTTAGGCACGTAGCTCAACATATGCCAAATCGATTCAGAATGGTTAGTGGGGCAAAATGCGCCACTTTTGATATTAGTGCATTTTTGTGGCAGCCAAAGGGCTGAAGGGATCTTCAGTTGGCCCTATGTTGTAGCCAGTGGCGGATCCACGGGGGTGGTTTTCGGGTCCGGACCCCCCAAAAGTTGGAAAAGGTGTTGAAAGTCTTTTGCGAGCTCTGATATACATACACTTCGAAGTGAAGAACCCCCACCCCCCAAAGACCAAATTCTAGATCCGCACCTGGTTGTAGCCCACATATATGGCTGAAACTTTGCCTCAAACAACTTTCAGTTCTAGCTGCAGTTCGAATATTGAGTTTTATACCAGCTCTGGGGCAAAACGTGCCATTCCGGAAAACGCGATTGTCACGTGGTCAAGTGGTGAAAAAAGTGTGGGAAACATTAAAATGGCAGATTAAACTAGCAATTTTATAAAAAAGTTTTATTTTGAAAATATCAAGGAAATTATTAGTTACAATTATCTTCTATTTATGATTTTATGCGGGCGGCCACGTTTCTCTTTTGATGCGCATGAATTTTTTTTTTGGCTTGCTTGCTCTTTTTCTCCTTTGCCAGAGTTTCCATAGGCTCGGGGCCGGTAACGATGACGTTTTTGGCCCCTGCGTAAAGTTTGTTTTGGACTTCGTTCAGCTTTTGGGTTTTCCAGACGGCAACGCTCGGTTCGAAAACTTCGCCAAACCGATTTCATTTTCGTGTTCATAACCCACAAATTACTATAAAAACTCAATTACAATCAAGGATGATGAAAAAATTTGACTAAAAGTTTATATTTACTTTCATCGAAAAACAAATGCCACGAGCAAACAAAACGCTTAACTAGCTATGTATGCAAAAAATTTCAAGCCTCCAGGCGATTCCAGTACTTAACCAGCAGACCAAATGTTTAATGCAAGTAAGTCAAAACTTCATATAAAAGAAAATATCCCAAAAAAGGGAATTTTTTTTTTATATGAAGTTTTGACCCTTAGGCCTCAAAGCGGCACTTTATGCAAATAAGTTAAGGCTCGTACGCAGTGCAACTTCAAAAAGGGTTTTTTTTTTATATATGAAGTTTTGACATTTTGCGCGAAATTATTCGAACTGCGTAAAATTTACATAAAAAAATCCCATTTGGGACTTTTTTTTTATATGAAGTTTTGTCATTCCGCGCGAAATTTTTCGAACTGCGCAGACCCCTTTAGATTAAAATTTTACTGCTTTTCAAGTTTTATTCTTGTTTGGTATGTTTTTCACAGTGCAATGTTAAATTTCAAGGTTTTACTTTCGACTAATTTAAACCCTAACGTAAGCTGCATAATCCAATTGTTGAGCTGTTTTTAGGGGCTCATGGGGTTGCAGCAATTTTAGCTTTCATCAAAATGTGAAATGCATTTTCACATAGATACATAAATATGCATATAGTGTGTGAGAATGCGCTTCGCTGCGCAAATGCACCAATGTATGTATATACATATGTGTACATACTATGTATATATTATTACTCAGCCTGATCTCGTTGGCATATTGTGCCTATACATAGTAGAATTTTCCAATTACTTGGTCATTGCTTTTGTTCAAGTTTTTCATTGCATGCTTATTATACTTCTATTTTTATTCCAAAACATATATAGTATATAGTACTAATACTATACTATATGTATGTTTATCTTTGTGTGTTTGCCACTTCAAGTCCTGATATACAATTGAAATTGATTTTACATCTTGTTCTGCATTTCTTTGGTATTTATCTTGGTCTTGGTCTTAGGCCTTCACGCATTTCCATATTGGCTTTTCAGTGTTATTTTTATATCCATTACTCATAGTGTGAAAAGAGTATATTAGGTTCGTATAAGTCTATGTAACAGGAAGAAGAAAGCATTCACAACACTCTTTTTGATTAGCATGATCAGTTTTAACATATGTATTATACGTATATATATGTATACATATATATTATATATATATACGTCTAATACAGACCTCGAAGATTATAAAAGCTTAGCTAACAAACTTGCAGTACCATAATTTTGTGTGTTTATTTTAAAGGTTTTGTAGCTCAGGAATCCGAATTCCAAAAATTCCTTTTCAAAATAAAAAGTTTTTGATTGCTTTTATTCAGCAAAATCTTTGTCATTTCGAGATTTCAAATATCTCAATTTATGGGTTTTGATGACGTCAGAAAGATTTGTTTATAAGCATGATACGTCTGTCTTTACTGTTACAAGGAAGTAGAGTCACCAAATTACAGCCCCCTTGTGAGCCTGATAAACAAATCGATGTTGACTTTTTGCCAATTTAGAAACCCGCTAACGTTGACGCGCCTGCTCTCACACTTCTCATAATATGAACTTCTAATTTTTGGATTTTGATGACGTCAGAAAGATTTGTTTATCAGCATGATACGTCTGTCTTTACTAACACAAGGAAGTAGAGTCACCAAATTACAGCCGCCTTGTGAGCCTGATAAACAAATCGATGTTGACTTTTTGCCAATTAAGGAACCCGCTAACGTTGACGCGCCTGCTCTCACACTTCTCATAATATGAATTTCGAATTCCCACAAATATTCTTCAATGTTTAAAGAGTATCCAACTGTCGGCAACCACCTCGAGTTACGTGTACATCCAATTCGATCACGCTCGACTTAATGTACGCATTTTTTTCACTCGCTTTTTTTGTTCTTGAAATTGTTTTTCTCTCTGGTCTGCATTAGACTAGTTCGTCCGCCTATTGATTACATTTGCACTTTGATTCGTCTTTCTTCTCAGTTCCTTATACTGCACAGTGTTGTAAAACATGCGGGGTGTTAAGTCCGGGTCCAAGTTAAGCTTCTTCTTATCGTCGGCTCTCTTTTGGTTTGCTATTTTATCATTTGAACCGCAATGCGTTACTGTAGTTCATTGGCAGCGCCCACATCTATTGCCATATCAAGTGGAATTTATATATAGACTTTGTGTATATAGTTACCATAAAATATCGGACAAGTGCGCGCAGAAATTTACTTTATGAATTGTTTAACAAAAAACTCAAAAAAAAAGAAAAGTATTTATTTATAAAAGTACATATGTACTTAAAACAAATCGTGAAGAAATTGTGAAAGCAGAAATTACGTGTTTGTTTTTTTTTTTTTTTTTTTTGTTGGTTATATTTTTCTGTGTAGTGTGCTCCCACGCTGTGGCAGTTGTCTTTATAAGCCAGAAATGGCTTGGATTGGCCTCGATAATTGCTCCTACACTTGAGAACACAGTTCAAGTTTGCTGAATTAAGCTTTTAGACACTTCTTAGTCCTTTAAAATGCTACATGCTGTTTAAATACACTTCAAAAGTATTTCAATTGCCCCTATTGATTTGCTAAACAAGCATCTGCACGTTGGTCTACTAGCCACACATACAGTGGCGTGTAAAGGGGATCAAAGCTACCCCGCATAAGCCATCGAAAGTGATTCGGAAATTTAATACCAGTTTCTATATAAATTCAAAATGACATAAATATATTTTATTCAGCTTCGTTTTAAAACCGAATATTTGGTGCTCCCAATTTCACCAAAACGAATTTTTTATGTGGTTGGAAACTGAATGTATTATTACAAGAAAAGTGTACTCATTTTATGCTGAAATAATTTTTAAAATATTCTTTGATATTCTTCGATTTATGCCAATTTCAAATTAAATAGTTATCGATAAATATTTTTAATAATTTTTTCTAAAACAACCCAAAAAATAGCATTCACAACTTAAACCGAATTTTTATTTGCTTCATGTCTTAAGGCACATACGCAGCATGCAAAAATTCCGCACGAAATGTCAAAACTGCATATAAAAAAAATATCCCAAAAAAGGGAATTTTTTTGATGTATGAAGTTTTGACATTTCGTGCGGAATTTTTGCATGCTGCGTATGGGCTTTTACATAAAAAATGTTCATGTCTTGCTTAAAACAAATTTTCCTTGTAATAGGAATAGCATAGTCCTAGATAATTTCCCTCGAAAAGTGTAAAGATGCGCTAACAATGAGCAAGGGAAATATGAGTACATGGTGACAGCAAACAATTTCGATTTAGGAGTACGCAAAAACGAATCGGAGTCAAATTGTTCGTCTTGTTTCTTTCGTTTTCCGGAGCATAGCCGAGTAATGATGTTTTCAAAAACGCCTGTTTGTGATTTTTTTTTTGTAACGTCACCAAAATCATTTAATTATAATTAATTTTCGTATATTTTTGGATAATACTGCCACGCCCTAGAAGCTTTAGAATTAAAGATAAATTCAGCTTCTCCGAAATGAAAGGTATTTCCAGATTTTACGCATTGGCTCGAGTCTTTTGTTATATTGGGCTGTGAATTATGAAATGAATACATGGGAAGTGAATTTTCAAGCGTTTTTTTTTTGATGTTTAAGCTTTTAATTTTTAATCAAAGAATGCGCCCATATTATCGACACACTTTTGCCATTTAAGCGGCAGCTCATTTATCCCTTTGCTGGAACTGCTGGAAGGCACTTTCCACAGCTTCTTGGGAATTGAATTTTTTTCCTACCAGAAAATTGTCCAAATTTCAAAAGAAGTGGTAATTGGTTGGTGCAAGGTCGGGTGAATATGGTGGGTGACGGAGAGTTTCCAACTCAAGTTCCTGTAACTTTACCACAGTCATTCGTGCAGTGTGTGGTCGCACGTTATCGTGCAAAAGGATTGGGATCGATCGATTGACCAGTCTCGCTTGTTTAATCGCAAGATTCCGCATCATTTCGTCCAGTTGACTACAGTAGACATCCGCCGTGATCGATTCGCCTGGTTTCATGAAGCTGTGATGGATCACACCCCCGTCAGACCACCAAACAGTCACCATCAGCTTCTTCTGGTGGATGTCTCGTTTCGGGCAGTGTTTCGGTACTTCATCTCGATCCAACCACTGCGACGAACGCTTGCGATTGTGTCAAACAATCCTCGGAGGAACTCGTATTTCATTAACACACGAATTTCAGAATTTTGCATGGTTGCTCTCAAATGGAAATAAAACGAAAAATATACAATATTTTCAACACAATAAAAACCAATTAATAAAGAGGATAACTGTACATTCCAAAAAAAAAAAAATGGGGTAAAAATTTTGCGTAACAGCGATGTTATGTCACATTGAATTTTAGATTCTCACAGTCTATATACAGAAAGCAGAATATTTTGTAAAACTTTAAAAAACTCCTACTAGAGCCAACTTTGAAGCAAAATTAAACCCCCTTTCAACTTTGAGATTTTTAGAGCAATAAAAACACTAGTTCTATCGTATGAGTATGCATCGGCTACTCTTGATATTCACCAGAATTCTCGTCGGTCCAGAACCATTCAACATGAAATGAGCTAAATCACTGAAGATGATTTTTGCCGAAATTCCTAGATCAATTTCACAATTTTCCCATCACGCGGTCTTCATTTGAATACGACTCCATCTTGATAAATGTATATATGTACATACATAAATACATTTTCAATAAAAAAAATAAGCTAAAATGATAGAAAGACAAGACAAGGCGTACTTTCCTGTGTCTATATTGGATCACCTTTTATAAAACAATTTTTTTCACGTATTTTATTTATGAAAATGATGAAGCAGCTAAAAACTTAATCAAAACTTTCGAGCTATATGGAAGATGCTTGTTTTATATTTCGATTTGCCGATTTAACAATGCAGTTTATCTTTATAGTTACACTTGTATCTTTTTCCTATGCCTACTGTAGATATTTTTCTTAATGCATTGTCATCTGCTCTTCAATTATTGATTAAAGAGTGAAAGTAATATTTATTTCTTAAAATTGGCAATTTAATATTGATTGGAATCACTGGAGCACAATCAATCCTGCCATTATTATTTTAACTATAAAATTTGCTGATTGTCTCATATGACAGTTTGCAAATAAAAATATAAAACAAACTGGCAATAGTTGTATGATGAAATTTTCCTATACGTTTTGCACCACACTTAAAATAGTTACTATGATGAAAGACATAATTTCTAAAGTTATGTCAGACTCATGGAACGAAGCTATCTACGCCACTGCATACATAATATGGCAAAAGTTCAAAAGGCAAACGCCAAGATGTCGCCGATTTGGCACTCAGACAATGCGGCAAGTTTTCTTTTAATAGCACAAAATTTGTGCCATATTGAAAAAAATATAAGGCATAAATTATTTGTGAGAATTTTGGTTGCTAACCGCCCTGGTAATCAATGAATATCTTTATGTCATAAAAACTAGTTGTATGTTAATGCTAAATGCTACTATAGATCTTTCATTTTGCCAAAGTGCTGCTCAAAAATGCCTTCATTGATTTCACATTCAATTTTCCCACAAATCGCCCAAGGGGTGAATCCCACACTAAAGCCCAGCCCAAAATTCAACCCAAACCCACACGCCCTAATACCAATTTTCAAACAGCTGGCCACCCACATAACAATCATATTAGAGCAGCCGCAAACAGCATCTCACTGCAGGAATTGCAGAGCATGCATGGCGCACCTGAAGCTAGATACATACGTATCTCGCAGATACATACAGATACACATGACCAGCAACAGTGGGTTGCGTCGTCTGGTAATTTCCGGGCCACACGCCTAGCTGCAGGCAATAAAACCAAAACAGCATTCAAACGCATGCGCTTGGCCGCCTATGCAGCCACAATTCACCACAGCAAAAGCAACCCTAACTTTGTGCACGCCTGGCAACTCTGCGACAGCGAACAGCACCTGTTTTCAGCGCAAATCAATAAACCGTAAAACTTTCACACTGAGCTTTTAGCGCCCTCTCTGAGTTCAGGGCTAAGCGCGGTTGCTCAACTTGCGGGCGGCCCTGAGAGAGTCGCATACGTTGACTGCGGTCAGTCTACACTTGAGCGGCTTGCAGCCTGCTGCTTGTTATTGATTTTCGTGGTTAAATGAGGCGTGAGAGCACAGCAGGAAGCTGCTCTCCGAAAAATAAATTTTGTTTACGCTGCCGCATAGGGTTGCCAGCTTTTGGAAAGCACAACTAGATTAACATGAAAATAAAAGCAAGGTACAGCCGAAAGCCTTAGTAGCTATGGCTGTCGTCCTCTCTGCAGCGTAAAAAATAAATAACTAAATAAAAGCAAGGTAGCTGAATTAAAAAAAGTGATAATATAAAAAGCAACTTTTATGCTTTTTTTGTGAAATACTTTTTGTATAGCCCATTTTTAAGCCGTAGAGCGAGGCATTGTGGTTATGGTACTTTTAAACAAAAAAATAGTATTAATAGGCTACTTGTAAGTATACTTAGGAAAAGAATTCGACCTTATTATATATTATTATTATTATATATATGCTCAAAACGGGAATTTTCCTTTTTCATTTCCCAAAAATAAAGTGAAATACTCTCAATCTCTAAGACCTCAGATTCTTACAATGTTAATGAAATGTTCTTTAAGTGCACTTCTTTTCAAAATATTTCCTAATATGCCAAATTTTTGTCTTAGAAATTATATAAAATCAAGTGAAATTGTTCTTCAAATTATTCTAAAATTTCTCAAGAGCGAGTTATTGTGGGTATGGCTCATTTACATAAAAGTTCAGCATTAACAGGCTGTTCAATCTAACCACTCAGAAAAAGTAGTCGACCCTTTTTAAAATTCGAATATGCTCAAAACGAGACTATTTCTTCCTAGAATTTTTAAGAACTTTTCTTTTCTATTTTTCTGAAATTAACTAAAATTCTCTCAATCTCTAAGACTTAAGATTCTTACTGAGTGCACTTCTTTTCAAAATATTTACTAATATGTCAAATTTCGGTCTTAGAAGCTATCTAAAATCAAGTGGAATTGTTCTTTTAATCATTCTAAAAATTCTCAAATTAAGAATTTCTGGCTACAAAAAAAGGGTTTGCAATAAAAATGTTGTCCTCAATAAAAGCAAAATATTTCCTAATATTCCAAGTTTCTGTCTTAGAAGCTATCTAAAATCAAGTGGAATTGTTCTTTAAATCATTCTAAAAATTCTCAAATTAAGATGTTGCAATAAAATTGTTGTCCTCAATAAAAGAAAAACATTTCCTTAAATGCCAAATTTCTGTCTTAGAAGCTATCTAAAATCAAGTGGAATTATTTTTTAAGTTAGGTTATGCCGGTAGCTGGCTTAATTGTTCTTTAAATCTTTCTAAAAATTTCAAATAAAGAATTTCTGTCTACAAAAAAAAAGTGATTTTGAAATAAAAATGTTCTATAATTGAAAAATTTCTGTTGGCAAGTATCGCAAAAACGTGTTTTAAGAGGATTTTGAGTTATGAATTTTTTATTTTTTCTCAGCGTATACCTTTGTATATATCTCTGTATTTCCAAACACGCACCCTAATCAGTTGCAGAAAGGCATCACAGAGCTCCGCTTTCTTATGTAGCTTAATTTTTTTAACGTCTATTTTGTGCCGATTAATTATAACTTAAACTTCCGTGCTACGGAAAACGAAAAACCAAACCGAAAAATTTTATGTGGATTCGTTTTTGCGTGCCACGGAAAACGAATTTTTTGTCCATATTTCCCATTTTTATCGATAAATTGGTTTATTTCCTTTATTTTATAAATTCTCGTTTTATTGGCGCGAAATTATTTTTGTTTGATACAAAACAGCTGACAGGGTAGCCGCAGCTCTGCATTCTTTTATTACTACTTATATGTTGTTTACATTTCATTTTCATTAAAATATTGCTAGTTCTTTATTATTATATCTTTTCAATAAAATTTAACAAAAATATTACTTTAGCAACAACATTTATTGAAATTAAAAACGACTTAGTATTTTGTATTACAAGGAAATTCTTTTTTTGCAACCCTATCGCACTAATCGGTCATGTGTTCGTGAATGATACGTGCACATATTCCAAAAAATAAAAAAATTCATTTTGTTTGAGTCTTAAAAAAAAAACTTTGTGTCAGTAAATATCTAACTTGATGCTGGCATAAATATAATCTCAAAATATCAAAGAATATTGAAAAAATTATTCACAGTATAAAATTTGCACTTTTTTAAACCTTTTTTGCCGATTCGCTTTAATTCCACTTGCAATAAGACATTCGGTTTTAAACCACATGAAAAATTCGTGTTGGTGAAATTGAGAGCACCAAACATTCGGTTTAAAAACGAATTCGAATAAAATGTTCGGATTCGTTTACCGGATCACGGCCGAATTTGTATATTTTATTACTCTTAAGAGTTCAACAATCAAAATTAGTTACATAAATATTTAAAACAATCTTTTAGGAATATGTAGAACTGAATGAAAATTTCACAAAAAAAAATGATTTTAAAAGTCTATTATAAAAAAAGGCGGGAGAAGGGGTCGTAGTAGTTTTTCTAGAATATCTAAAAGTTTGTTTCATAAGAGATTGGTTTTGTATTTTTAAAGATTACATTTTAAAAAATTTTGGTATCCACAACATGTTTTAGTCATTTCCGTAGTAAAATGGCACGCTTAATCCGTAAATGAAGTCCAAAAATTTTTTCTTGGAACGGATTTCGAAATATTTCGAAATAAACACTTTTCGAAACTAAAAAAAGTATGTCTACTTAAAAATAAATATCTCTGGTTCTACCAAACTGATTTTTACAATTTTTTTACTAAACTGTAGTTAATTGAATTACCTATTCATTATACATGGAACATATTTTTTTTTTCAAATTTACGGTTTGGATGCTATTTATGCGTTCATATGAAATTTTTCGAAATTTTTAGCAAATTTTTGAGAAAATTCTATTTCAAAAGTAAATTTAAAAAAAAAAATTTTTCATACAGTTTTTTTTATGGCTCGTAAAGTTTGATCGATTACGAAAAAAATGAGTGGTTGTTTATCAAAATCGGAGAAAAAATGTGGAAATATCAAGTATTTTTGTAAAAAGTGAAACATCCCTTCAGTTCGGTTCAGGCCTGAATTAGTCATGAAATCAAGCCTGAATTTTCAGTACCAGCCATGATTTTACGCATTCAATTGTCGCTGAATTTAACACATGCATGTCCTAGGCGTTCAGGCCTGAACCTTAGCCGTAACAATCAGCTATGAATTCAGTGCTGATTGACTTGAAATGTCATGCCTGAAATCATAGGTGAAATTTATTAAGAATTCGGCATGAATTCAGTGCTGATTCGTTTTTAAAAGTCAGGTCTGAAATCATAGATGAGTAATTAATGGACCAAATATTCTTCATAAATTTTTAACAAAATTTTATTATCAATTTTAATGTAATATTATAAATTACAGTGACTTGGGTGCAGCCCTAAAATTGAGATTTTTGTGGAACCACTGTAACTGGTATTGATTCTAAAATCAAAAACTTTTTATTATATATAACAGCACCAATATTTTTTGACCTACCAAGTCAAGAGGTATAAAATTGCTTAAATCCTTTCAAGGCAACCTTCTTTTGCACGTCGTCACTGTTGGCGCCCATGACAAAGGCATCAATTAATTTTTTTGCCTTGTTTACAAATTAGTCAAAATTTTTCAAAGTTCTATTTTTCCAGTACGCCCAAACTTACGTAGTTGTCTTTTGCTTCACATTGGCAATACCTTTAAAATTATTTTATAAAAAAAAATAATACTTTAAATAATAATATTTAATAAATACTTACCTAGAAATTAAAATTTTCACAGCAAAATTTCTTTGTGTAATTAAGAAAACTTCAGATATAGCTACGTTTGTATGCGTACAAACACCAATACTAATGTAAAGTCAAGTAACAAAATAAAATTGACTTTTCTTATTTCTCCTTGCTTATTCTTTTTTGCTTTAATTTTCTGTCAAAAGAAAGACATAGAAAGTGAAATTTCATGTTTGTCCTTGTTTCTCTTACAAAGCCATGACATTCGTTTCGTTTTCATGCCTGAATTCAGGACTGAATTTTTCAGTCTTGAACGACCGAACTGCAGGGATGTAAATTTGGTTTAAAAACCAAAAGTTTTAGGATACATTTTGCTGTAAACTAGTTTTATTATAATAAATACCGGTGATTATCTGTCACTTTTCTGGGTGCCAGTGTTCATGAATTTTGCTTATCTTCGCTATAACTCGTCTAAATTAGAAGTTATGGCAATAAACTTTATCCGCTGAGCTTAATATGCTTTCTAGCTTAAAATATACTAGCTGCCAATAATCACGCAATTGGCTTATTTTCTTACCAACTTGTTTAATTTACATCTTATGGCCACTTAAAGTTGATCCAATAAACTTTGATTGTTTGGTTTCATATTTTTTTCTACAGATCTTCTTTCTGCATGCGAGTGCTCACGAATTTCGCTTATTTTCGCTCTAACTTGTCTAATTTAAAAGCTGGTGTAACATACAAGACTTTTTTTAGAACTAGGTTAGGTAAGGTTAGGGCGGCAGTTGGAACTTTTCGTCCCAACTCACTTAGGCAAGAATAGGCCCATTGTGATACCGATAATGGGAGCAAGTGACAAGGATATAGAATAGACAGGAAAAATTTGGGGAATAGGAAAAGTGGAAAGTGCAAAAAAATAAACGTAAACATATTTAAAACAAACCAGGAATTTCTGCTTTGAAAAAAAAGCGAAATTGGCAACTCTGTTTGCTGCCTATGCTTAGGCGCGCTCGCTCTCTCACTGCGCCGTCGCTCTTTTGGCTGTTGCTGCTCTTCTCATATCCTTTGGCCCCTTTTAAGGCTGCTGAGCTTAAGGCCTCAGCTCAGTCTCTATACGTTGATTGAATGCGTTGTGTGCGGCGGTTTGTATGAGTTTAGCAAATTGTTGCGTACATTTTGCTTTTAACTAACGAAACATCGCATTTTTCTCTCTGTGCACCCTCGAGCCTGTGAGGGTTCTTAAGCGCTCATGTGCGTTGTGCTTTTGTTTGGTGTGATTTCGTGTATATAGAGCAAAGTTCTGCGTTCCGTATAACAAACAGCACAGATTTGCGACAAAAAAAAAAAAAATCAAATAAAATTAATATCGATAAAAGTGTAAAGAAATAATAATGTCTGCCATGGGTGAAAATGCACAAAATGGCGTTTGCAAGCAGCGTCCATTGATTTGCTCCATTTTGGATCCCAGTAAGTGTCAAAACAACCCTATGTAAAGCAAAAACCTATCATTAACTCAACTCAACCCTCAAAATTTAAAAACAAAACTAACCTCTGACAACTGTACCGAAAACCAAAAAAAAAAAGAAAAATAAGTAAAAAAACGCTTTGCGTGCATTGTATAATCTATGTATCTAATGTTGTGTATGTGCAACTGCTTTTATGTCTATGTTTGCGTTTGTATCTGTGTGTTTTGTGGTTGCATGTGTATGCATATTTAATTGCAGCACGTAATTGCCGTAAGTTTTGCATATTTACGTGCGCCTCTAGGGTTCTCTGTACTGTGGTATATTTCGGGGGTGTGTCGGAGTTCTTTAGAGTTAAAAAAAAACTAAAAAAAAAACCAATTAAAAGCTACTACATTTTGAACTTTTAATCAAGAGATTTCTGACACAACAACGTTGGCTTGGCTTTTTAGTAACGCTTTATATGCATGCTGGTGTCTAGTTTTTCGCGTATCTTTTTCTTTTGTAGCAACTATCTCTGAATTTATTAACTAGCTGCTAAAAATTGTAAGACAAAACACCGCTTATGCACGTTTCATTTTTCATCTCTGCCTATTTCGGTTTCACGCACATTAACCTAACCGCAAGACTAACGAAAATCAATATATCAATCGTTATTTACAGATGCCTGGTTCAAGCCCGAACGCTTACATCCACAAGGTAAGTTTCCAGTGGCTGTCAAACTGTATAAAAATACAAAGCTGACCAAAAGTACAGCTCAATTATGGCGCGTAATTGTCAATAGTTAAACATTTAATGTACATATGTATGTATATAAATGTAAATGTATGGGTTGCGATGATGTCATTGTGGCCCACACACACACACACACAGATACACAGCCAAACCCTCTGTATTAAGCCTAAATGTATGCCATGTTTTTGTGCTTGTTATGCACTTGCTTTGCACAAAACAATATAATATTGGGTGTGTGTCTGTGTCTGACTTGTATTTGTCAAGCAGTGCTTATGCTGAGTGTCACACAGATACTCACACACACTGACATGTACAAACACGCACAGTTGGCGCGCCTGAAAGTATGCCAAATATGCATATGCGCTTGCTTTGTTTCCAGTCGCTGCTTTTGTTATTATTGTTGGCTTGAGTTGATTTCCGTTTTCTGTTTATTGATTTTTTGTATGCCTACACTGAACAAAAAAATGGGTAGAATTAACTTAAAGCAACTGCCTTAACATTTGGAAGTTTGAAAAAAATAATAATAAAATACGCAGCCAAAATCCTGCTAGTATAAAATATATTTGGCGTGGACCCTTTCTCTAAAAAAAGTTGTTCCCTTCGTTGCCCTTTAGGCTCACATAAGTATTAGTAACGTATTTGCTGATTCTTGCTTATACTATGTTTGTAAAATAAAAAAAAAAATTATTAGCTACTATGGAAACGGTCTATAAATTCATAACAAAAATTTGGTTGTTGCCAGAAATTGGGACAAAATAAGCTAGATTTTGAAAAAAGAAGTTGTTAAAATAAGCTAAAAATCAAAATAAATATGCTAAAATAAAAGCCTAAGCTTAAGGGGTTATATCCTTATATTCTAAAAAAAAAATTCTATTTTTAAGAATTGGTGAAGTTTAAAGTTATTTTATTGAATTTTTCATGGCTTTATCTGTAATCAAAAAACAAAATTTGTTTCACTAATATGCTGATTCTGAAGAATTTGACGGAATAAAAATGGGAATTATCAAGTTTTTCATTACGTTCGTAAATTTTGCATGCTGCGTACCGGCCTTAACAAAAAAAATGCGTTTTATCAACCAATTTTAACCATTTACCTCAAACATGTTAAAAAAAGTGGAAATAATAAAAATTTAGTCCAAACTACAATGAAAAAGATGGCGTACGTTAAAGTCGGGCGCAGACGACTTTGGGATACCCTGTACCACCACATTGCAAATAAGTCCGAAATACTGCTAAAGACCTCCAAAAGATATTTTATTCGGCAAATTTGGCTACGATATTTTCATAAACAAACAGAAATCAGTCGAATTTTGCACCAAACTATTTTTTTGACCGATCGGTCCTATGGGGACTATATGATATTGTCAACCGATTTTGATCAAATTTAGTACACTGATTGGAAACTATGAAAAACTTCCGACTGCCAAATTTGGTTACGATATCTTCCAAAAACAAACGAAACACAACGAATTTTGTAAAAAAAGTGTTTTTTTGACTGATCGTTCCTATGGGAGCTATATGATATAGTCAACCGATTTTGATCAAATTTGCTACAGGGCTTGGGAACTCTAAAAAACTTCTTAACGCCAAATTTGGTTAAATTATCTTCACAAACAAACGAAACGCAACGAATTTTGTACAAAAAACATTTTTTCGACCGATCGATGCTATGGGAGCTATATGATATAGTCAACCGATATTGATAAAATTTGGTACAGTGCTGGGAGTCTCTAAAAAACTTCCGATTGCCAATTGGTTATGATATCTTCATAAACAAACGAATTATCCATCTAAAACTTTTGCTTTTTTTCGAGGTCCTCTGAAACACCCCTATGTGAACTATATAATGTAATCCCGATATCAAAAAATTAAAATAAACTTGTCTCCTATGGCTTAATAAGGGATCGAATCTGAAAGTTTGGTTGCTCGAACTCTTACCATCTCTGAGATCTAGGCGTTCATACGGACGGACGGACAGACGTACATGGGTATATCGACTTCTCTAGTCACTCTGATCATACTTTAGGTAACTTTCGGGGGTCTCCGACGTCTCCTTCTGTATGTTACATACATTTTCGGCTTGCACAAACACAATATACCCTTTGTACCATACGGTACAGGGTATAAAAAGTGGTACGGATGTCCAGATGTCCTAGCTCCACTTGTTTCTAGAAGTATAATAATGGTATCCTATGGGACAAGGCAGATATAAAACAAAACACTGTTGTTTATTTGATATATGCAACGCCTAAAATTTTTCTTCACTCTTTTTTCCAAGCAAGTCTATGTCGACTACGCCTTCTCCACTTCGTACGCCTAGTATATGGTGCTGTTAACGAAGTCACCGTCTACCCCTTTGATATCTTCGTCATCATGACTCGAGGCTCTTGACTCAGCTCCTTATCGGGTAACGAGCTGATGTAGGACATCCCTTCAGGCAACTTTTTACTTAACTCCGTGTTTCCAAAGCTGCATGCTACATTCACTACCAAGGAGCTGTGTGTGTAACATGTGTACAGTCTATCCCCTAGTCGCTTTGCAAGAAACGCCCTCTGGCGGCAATCATAACTAAAGAGAAACATCAAAAATGAATTCCTTGACCCCCAAACCCCCTATATACACATAAAAAGATGAAGCTTTGGTTTAAAATGTTATGTTTTTTTCGTTATAGGGGAAAAAACCTTTTTTTCAAAATCTGCCGGCTCGAAATTTGAGATAGACCTATGGTTTCTTCGGCAAAGTTGCTTAGAATTGTCCGTATAATAATCCTAGGGGGCGCCGCGAATTCGAAAAAAATTGACCCACCCTAATGTATACATATGTATAGCAGGATCTATGCTTCAGTGATACAGGAAATGATGATGATGATGATACAGGGAACGCTATAAAGTGCTGATCGTGCGTGAACTGTTTGAAAGTGAGGAAATTCATGAATTATGTGTCTTTGAGTACCACCCCGAGATGAAGTAGAGTTGAAATAAGGCTGTCATTCTTCTGACTCTATTGCTGCTGTTGCTACGATATAAAGATGATCCCCCAACTTCCCTAACCCGAACGAACAGAGTAGAGGTACAAAAATGATTGGGTTATCCAACTCAGACCCAAGATCTCAAGCTCTCGAAAGATATTTGCAGACTTGGCCATTATCCAAGCTTTAGTACCATAGAGTATGAAAAGAAGAATTAGCAACTTGTAGAATGATAACTATGTTTGAGAATTATCTACTGTTCACTTGGAAGACTTTTGTTAGCGCTTATTATTGATTGAAATACACTATGCTTATTTTTTTTAAGTGCATGTATTTCAAATTTTTCATTGCTCAGTTTCTGGCGTGTCCATCCATTAACTTAATGAACAAAATCGGCGACAACTAAAGGCAACTTTGTGCTGATTGCACTTTGGCACAACTCACTGATTGCATTTTGAGCATTATTGAATAATGAGCAACCCCCTAAATTTTCTGGACAGAAACAGAATGTACAACGTTTTTGCATGACGCAAATTATGCTCTGCAATCAACGCCCATAAAAAAAAAATACACTGGCTAGCTTGACTCCCTATAATTAGTATTGTGCACAGTTCACTTACCTTGCATTGGACGTAGTTGGCTGCTTGATTCGTTGTTAGATAGACCTCGCCGGCGCTACGTTCCAAGCCCGCTCTCTTTGGTGCTTTCTATCGTCATCAACGCCGTTTGCACCGCTGCACATGAGCGCCGCCAATGCCATAAAGCAAATGCCGTAATCGGATCGCATGCTAAGCGCTTTCATACCTCATCGTCATCTCGTCTTATATACAAAATCATGTACATAAATACCATAAAAGGTTTCAGTCATAACTGCAAGGTGATATGGGCGGGCGGCTTTTTGGATTGCATTTAAACCTAGACGCTTATGTGGCATGCAATAGGCACTAGTTACAAAACTTGTACAAAAAGTGTTTGATATACATGTGTATATTGTATATAGTAGCTTACTGAAGCATGTTTTTGCTGACGTCCTCTGTATTGGGTGTTAACTTGGAAATGTTTACTATTTTACTATGTCATTCTTTTGTTGGCTGGTTGCACATGGATAACACCTAAAAGTAGTCTACGCGTAGACAATTAACCTCAATATTGAGGCTATCGATTTAATGGCTATTGATTGTTTTTTTGGTTTCATTATATTCCAGTGAAATTGTTTTATATTCAAAGTGCTTTTGTTGAACATATGCGTAGCTGTTTAAACTGCTTGTGAATTGTAAGCTTTGCAGCACTAACTAGCAAACTCATTCAGAGCTAGGAGATGGTTTTAGTCGAACAAACAATTGTTTGTGTGAGTAAACAGCGCAGTAAGCAAAAGCGCACGAGAGAAATTCACCGTGCATGAGCCAGAGAGCCAGCAGATTTTGGTGCAATAGTTATGTAAATTGAAAGACTGCCCACCACTGATCTATAGGTACCGGGTAGTGCTGAAGAAACATCGATGTTAGTCATCGATGTTTTCGATATTTTTTAACATCGATGTTTCGATACATCGAAGTACATGTGAAGGCCAAAGAAATAATAAATAACAATCCAAAAGATTACACAACGAAAGCAAAAGATAATACAGGCAACAAAAAAAAGTGATGTAAACTTAACAGGTAATCCCTTATGGATTTTGAGCAGCCGAACACGGAGTCCAAAAAGCTACTTCACACATGGGTCATGGATAACCACCAAAAAATCCTATAAAACGAGATAATTTGGATATTATCTAATAACCCTTGGATCGGGGTTTTTCACACTTCCGATTCAGCTCCCCAAAATCCATAAGGGGTGCCTCTGTCGCATGTCAAGTTTACATCACTTTTTTTTGTGAGCCTGTGAGTTGTAACAAAAAAATTTTCTGTACCAGCCAGAATTGCAGTATCATAATCTTTAAGCTAGTTTGAGATCCCTTCATTATGGTTTTTAAATAAATTTGATGTAAGCGAACTCTGCTTGTCGCTCACCAGATTTCCAGCCTTGCTAAACTTTAAAAAGTGTTACCTTCCTGTAATTCAACGGGCACATGCTTGAATCTAAGTTTTCGTCATTACAATATTGTCGATGTGCCAAAATTGAGTCAATTTCGGATCTTTCCAGATTTGTATTTTTCTAAAAAAGCGAAAAGTGTCTGCGACGTGAATGCTATTGATTGCCCATATTTTGTCCGTAATGGGATTTGATCGATAATCGAAAATCGAAATAACAATATCGATGATCGAAAAAATAATAAAAATCATCGATGCATCGATATAACATCGATGTTACTTCCAGCACTATTACCGGGTACAAACATGCGCTGCGAGGACCTACCTCATGGACAGTCGCAACGAAAATGAGAGAGAGCGATACAACAGACTTGCGCTACCTTATATTAGCATACCATGCTTATACTACACTACGAGAGCACTTTAGCACTCTTTAAAAATAATTTCAACTGCTTGCCTACTTGCTTAGTTGGCCTTCACAACCCGTTAACGAGTTACAGCCGACCTCAAGAGCTCTCGCGAGGGGAGCCTCTGTCAACGAAGGGTTTTTTTTTTTTTGGTTTTCATTGGAATTTTGTTTTACAAGGCGGGTCCCAAACCTTGCGCTCAACCGATTACATGGTTTAGTTGTTGGAAAGCTATAGGTAATTTTCGAAGTAATTTGATGCGTAGAATCCGAATCCAGGGCCAGAATTGGCCTATCACGTCAGGATTTTGAGATATTTTAGGTTATTTACCCGAAAAATGGCGTTTTTTTCCTACTGAACCTCAAAAGTAGAAAAAACACAGTTTCTCGGGTACATTACCTCAAATATCTCAAGATCCTGACGTGATGGGCCAATTCTGGCCCGGATTCGGATTCTACGCAGCAAATTACTTCGGAAATGACCCTGAGCTTCCCAACAACTAAACCAGTTGGCCTGTCTTATTGTCTCAAAGGCTTAATGCAAATGCTTACGACGTCTAGGGATATATTTGGTAACTTTGAATAGCCATAACTTTGCGAAAAAAATCGGTAATGATCGCTTGAACTTTTAAATTAAAGGGTAAGAGTGGTACTAAATGCTGTAACTGGAGTGAAAGACCACAAACCCTGTAAATAACCTCAAAATTAGGAAAAAAAAACCCTCAGTTTTTCGGGAAAACAACCTCAAATATCTCAAAATCCTAACGTGATGGGCCAATGCTGGCCCCGGACTCGGATTCTACGCATCGAATTACTTCGAAAATGATCCTTAGCTTTCCAACAACTGACATGACCCTGGTATTTGTAGGCCTGTGCTATCGTCTGGAAGACTCGCTGCACACATTAGCTCACTATTTAGTGGGTGCTAGGAACAGCTTCCCAGATGACGCCGCGGGAAGGCTGTGCGTCAACTTGTAATGATCTGTAACAGAGATCGATCTGGCGATCGGCAGTTTGACCACGATCAGAAGCTGTGCTTTGCACAGATAGGGACAATTTCAACTGATTTTCGGCAAATTTTTTTTGCATTTGGGGATTTTTGTGTTGTACTCATGCATATTCGATCAAGTTGCAGCAATGGGACAGAGAGAAAATGCAGATTGGGTTGCAAATTCTCACATAAAAGAGCAAAAACTGCCTTACCGCAGCAAAGACAGTCTTGCCCAAAAAGCAGTATACTTAATAAAAATTAATAATATCTAATAACGCGTTGTAGTGGATTTCGTTATCAAGAAATACGACTATCCTTGTGAGTAACTTTGGAATACTATATTTTTCAAATAAATAGCCAACGCTTTACCATATAATCTGCTTATGAACTGTTTGTTCAAAATAGCGCTGCGCTTGCGCAAAACAAGCTAAAAACTCTTAGCCAACAATGTGAGTTTTCATGACCAACGAACAGTATCTGGCTTTAATTAAAAAGTTACTTATAATAAATCATATTTTTGCGCACACGCGACATGAGTGGGCCAACTAGGTTAAGATTCTACGTAACTACATATTCATATTTCTCAAAAACACTTAAGGCGTTCTGTCTAACCGCTCTATTCCAGCAGTTGGCAATCTTTTACTTGGCCCAGACACTGAAACTCACATTCACCTGGTTTGTTGCAATTTAGTTTTTTTTTTTAATGGCATGCCAAAAGCTAGAACCAAAAGTAAGCAGCAAAAGAAATGCTTACGTGCTCGTCGAAGCAACCACAACCTGAATCACTACCGCTACATACATAGTATATATATATATTTAAGTATACATAATTCCAGCGTTTGCCGGCAAGAAAGCGCGCAAAAAATATTAGATCATCGTCTATGAGTTTCGTTTGCCTATATATTGCAAAAAATTCTAGAAACTATTTGTTTTCGCAAAGCCCGAAAATTTGCATGACTGTGCGAACTTGAATTGCGTTCCAGCGCAGTAAACACAATCATTGTGATAAGAGCCAAGTAAGCTAAACAAATGAAGTTAGCTTAATGTGCAAGATAAGAGTTCTAATTTTTGCAATTTTTTATTGTCTATATATAGTATGCGTATAACAAAAGATAAAAGTGAAAGGAAAATTATATGGATTTTTGCAAGCGTACCATTGCGTCATTGCTGCGCTTGTTTATCACCAAAAAATACATTTTTAGATAGCTCAAATTGAAATACCCTATGAAAATTTTTTTGTTCAAGTTCATGATAACGTTCTTAAAAGCTTTTGTCTTAATTCTAAGCAAATTCCAATTATGGCGAAATGATGCAGAAAGCTTTTTACAAACCTGTTTCAAAAGCCGACGCTTTGTAGTAAAACATCTTTAAGCTCATATGTATATGAAAGTTACAAAAATTTCTAGCTCATACAAGTGTCACGATCGTTTTACAATATATATGTTTAGGCCCATACGTACATGCTAAAATTCCGCACGAAATTTCAAAACTTCATATATAAAAAATATCCCAAAAAAGGGAATTTTTTTGTTTTATATGAAAAAAATATCCCAAAAAGGGAATTTTTTGTTTTATATGAAGTTTTGACATTTCGTGCGGAATTTTGCATGCTGTATGGGCCTTTTAATGGGATTTTTACAACTGACTACAGACTCTCATTTACGACACAAATGTTCTTATTGAGAGTTTTAACCGCCCTAGTCCATAGGCAGCTTCGTTCAATGTGTAGACTGCCACGGGCATTGAGATTATGATAATGCATGGTTACACTAGAGAATGTCTACAAATGTATGCATAGCTGCAGTGCTTAGGTGTATAAGATAAGAACCAGAGAATAGAAAGAATAGAATATTTAAAAATAAAACGCTCATTTGGAGTGATATTAAATTGCTAACGACTTTATTTTGAGGCTACATGATATTATATACAGAATAACGCATCAATCAATTGGGCCGCCTTGGCTACGCCTGCAAAAATCCGTATCTTTGACTAAAATTTCCAGAGCCCAATTGAACATACAGCGTAGTTTATGGTCGTCTGACTTCAATTTTTGCGTCGGCACATTCCTTTACGTATGTTGTCCCATGACCAATCGCAAAGTACACCACATTGACTTTCTAACAATGCCCAATTTAGCTGATTGGCGTCGAATCGAAAATTCTGGGTCTTTTTTGATACTATACTTTCTTTACTCTCTTTATCGAATTCTTCGTAAAATCTAAAAGAGTATGTTCTCACGCTTTAACTTTTTGATAGCGTGAGACCATCTGGTCACACTTAAGTTTTTAATAATTTCTTTTCAATCTGGCAACATTGTTGACATATTCATGGCATTAAGCCTGCTGGCCCCCGTTTTTTAGTGCCTTTTTGGTCTGTAAAAATGTGAGCAGAGAATTTTTGAGTTCATACATTCTATCAAGTTTTTAGATATAAAATCTTTTATAGATTTCAATTGTCTCAACAATTTGTTTGGGCATTGAATGCGCCACAATAACTTTTCAAAATTTACTGTAGCAAACGAGTTTTAGAGAAAATTCGTTATATAGAAATTATTTGGGGTGCCACAGTTTAAAACGAAATCTCTAATAAAATCCGTTCATTTTTCGGACTATTGCTTCCGAATGTTTACGTTTTTACAAGAATGTCAGATAAGAGTTGCTACTGTTCAAAAATAATTTAAATACATTTAGACACTTATTTAATAAAATGTTTCTAACAGTGCACTGTGGGCCCAGATGTTCATATTTTGGCCAAAACCCTGTCTTTTTCATAATTATTTTTTTAGTGTTGAAATTTTACACACGTGTTCCTAAAGGATTGAACTATTTTTCAGGGAAGTTTGAGCCCCCTCCGATTTTGTTGAGATATAGTTAATCCAAACCAAAATTGGAAAAAATTAAAAAAAAACCAAACAATTTTTTTAACTTAATTAAAAAAAAAAACGGCTAATTGGAATTGGACCATATTTCAAACAGAGGTAGATATGAGCTCCTCATACTTTAAAAAAATAGCCTACACCCAAAATATTGAATGGTTTTGGAGTTATAGCCCCAAATAGTTTCAGCTTTCCAAGCGAATTACAGAAAGACGACAACACCAATCCATCTGGTTTTTAACTGTTATCATTTTTTTTGCATGCTTTTTTAATTTAAAAATAAAAAAATTTCAAAAATCTATATATAATTTTTAGGTTTTTTCGTCAAAATTGATCATTTTTACATTTTTTGATTTGCATCGTTATTGAAGCCTACTTTTAGGCAGATAAGAAATTAAAAAAATAGTAAAATTTCCTAGGTAAATTTTCAAAATTCAACTTTTAGATACAAAATTCAATTTCCGAAAATCGGGAGGAATTACATTTTGTTGTAAAACATGTGAAGAAATTTATTAAAATTTTTTCAATCAAGTATCGAGTGGTAGTCGGAGGTACCCTTAAAGCAAAGCAGCCAAATGATACAAAAACCAAAAAAATCTTTTTAACTACCCGAATTTATTTAAAACTGAAAAATTCTTAAGCTCAGTTTTATTTTTTTTCTGAAGTTAAACTTATAAATAATAAAGAGAATGTAGATTTCGTAGCTAAATGCAGGGTTTTTTTCAGTAAATTATCGTGAAAGAATACAAAGTGGCAACTTTGATTGCCAATAACTTAAAAACCACCATTTTTAATATAAATTTTTTTTTCTGCACAGGATACCTTAAAATGTGTAAAACAATATTAAATAGTAATTTTGTCCAAATTTTGATTTTTATCAGTAGGGCTTTTGGCCAAAATCTGGCCACGCGGGCCCATTGTGCAGTGATCCGAAAAGTTAATTTATTATTGGATTAGTCGATAACTTGTAGCATATTTTGAAACTTTTTGCTTTCAGTTTTTGATAAATAAGTTGAAATATTTATCCCGCACAACACATGAGTTGGAGTGACAACCCTACTAGCCTTCAGTTGTCATCAGCTGTCAGTAGCATTGTGAATGGCAAAATGAATTTGTTTAAATTTACCTTAGTTTTTCTTTTAATTCTAAAAATGTCTTCCAAAATGCTGTTTTGTCTTTTTTTCCTTAAAGGCCCATACGCAGCATGCAAAAATTACGCACGAAATGTGAAAACTTCATATAAAAAAAAATTCCCTTTTTTGGGATATATTTTGCATGCTGCGTATGGGCCTTAAGCTAGCTGTTCGTGCAAAAATTCCGCACGATATGTCAAAACTTCATATAAGAAAAAATTCCCATTTTT
Organism: Chymomyza costata; assembly: GCA_018150985.1. Classification (NCBI taxonomy): domain Eukaryota; kingdom Metazoa; phylum Arthropoda; class Insecta; order Diptera; family Drosophilidae; genus Chymomyza; species Chymomyza costata. Next base: position 263,646 of record JAECWU010000799.1, on the reverse strand, counting down.
GGGAAATGTCAAAACTTCATAAAATAAAATTCCCATTTTTGGGATATTTTTTTTTATATGAAGTTTTGACATTTCGTGCGGAATTTTTTCATGCTGCGTATGGGCCTTTAATTTTGAACTACCTGGTAAATTACTGACATTCACAAATATCACTTATATCCCGAACGTTGCCACCTTAGCCAAAAATTGTGCGCAGCACTTATTTATTTTACTCTTAATTCGTCGCACTTCATAATTACAACTAAGTCAAATTAAAAATGCAATTATTAAACTTTAATTTAACACCATAAACATCTATTTATATGCCAAATGCTATTATTTAGTACTACAACTAGGTGGCAACTCCTTAGCTCGAGACGGTTTTGCACGTTGACACAGAATGGCGTATTTACGAGAGATTTTAGTAGAGATTTTGTTCAAATTAAAATCATGAATTAAAACATTAAATTTATTAAGTAATAAAGATACAAATAGCTCAGAAATTGAAAAAACTTTTAAAATAAGTAATAATTTCTTGAAATAAAATTGGTTTTATTGGCGAATTTTATGAAATCTCGAGCAAATTTATTAGAGATTTAAAACAGTCTTGAATGTGTGTCTGTGGCACCGAGACTTGGAATTCTAGAAAAATTTTAGAAAAATTGTTTTCTGTGGCACCCCTGTATATGGTTTTCAACGTTTATTCGAAGAAATAAATCAGTTTTGTTTGGATTAAGCTTTTCTAGTTTTCGTATATGTATTACCAAAATATTTAAAACGTTCAAGGTTTCATACACATTACACAGTGCGTTTCTTCTTGTCTTTAGAAACGTTTGAATAACGTGAGCTTATGAAGAAATCCTATATATATTAAAAAGACAGTTTCTAAATTTCTTCGAATCTCGAAATGCGTGAAAATTCGTTATAGTGAGAGCCAAAAGCCTTGTGTGTTGAATTTTCCTGCTACAAAATTTGTTCGCTAAGAGCCTATACGCAGTTCGAAAAATTTCGCGCGGAATGACAAAACTTCATATAAAAAAAAAATCTTAAAAGGGATATCCCAAATGGGATTTTTTTTTATATGAAGTTTTGTCATTCCGGGCGAAATTTTTCGAACTGCGTAGACCCCTTAAACAAAAAAACTCGACATAAATTCGTTGCAAGAACAAAATGCTGTAAATCTTCTACGAAAAAGCATTGAACTTGAAAAGTAGCCGCATTATAGAAAGTTCCTTAGTCTGTTCTTATTTTGTGAAAATAAAAGTGAGAGCAATCTTAAAACTAGGTTTAAACTCAATTATACCTCAAACCGTTCTGTAAAAAATTGCATAAAATTTATTTATTTATATATTCATTTTAACACTATATTGCATAAATACATAGTTCATTTAAGCTGAAGAACCCCGCTGCTATAGCTTAACTACTTTAAGTAGTAGTAGTAGTAATTGTGTGCATACTTTTGACTAATAATAATAATAATATTTGTATTTCATTGCTACTAAATATTTGCTTTAATTTTTTCCATTTCACTTTATTCTTGTTATATGTTACGTTTTATTAAAACAGATTAAATATGCTCCATGAAAGTGTATTAAAGTTCAATTACAATTAAATATGCCGGCCGGCTTGTTCCTCATTCAATATCATAGATAAGGCGCATTACTCATAGGCAAGCAGTTTGCGCACTGCGTGCAAGCAGTTCTTATACACATCAGCTGCGACCAAGCAGTTTTGTTCAGTGCAGCGGTAGCCATTGCTTGCAGCCCTGGTGGTTGGCTGCCGCGAAAAATTAACCTTGAAATTGTTGTTGGTTACGTTTTTTTTTTTTTTTTTCGTGAGCATTTATTCGCATTGTTATTGGTTGTCATTGTTTACTTAATTAGCTCTGTGCAAACTTTTCCACTTGTTTATGGCCATGCTTTAGCGAGTCATTCTTCTCACACTCATATCATGCTTTTTTGGTGTATTGCTTTTTGGCCGTTTCGTCGTACCCGGCCGGCGTAGGGCAATTCGTTCAACGAATTGCTACATGGCTAATTTTAGCCTTTTAGGTATTTCAGCCAGTATTTGTGGGCTTTAACATTTACAACGAATAATGCCATGCGGTATTTACAGTGTATGAGCAGGGGATGCGGGGTTTGAATTGTTCAGTTTTTTATTTGCAATATATTTAAAAAAATAGACAATTTACTTGTTTTTTTTTTTTTTGGATTTGTTTAGTTTTGTGCTTTAGAATAATTTTTATTTGAGTTTTTTTTAGAATGAATTCACTTGTACAATTATACATACAGTAATTTAATTACGTTCTATAATAAAATATAAGAGCTACATTACTATAAAATGAGAGAACAGCTTTGTAGTTAAGAGACGCTATTCGTATACCCTTACCAATGATGGGCACAGCCAGGCCGCATTTATTTCTAGCTGCATCGTGCTGTACAGTAAAAGGCGGTACTCAAATTTATTGTACAATTCTTTATTGTACACACTTTTGGGACCCACTACTGGGAAAGCTTGAAAACCCGAATAGTGTGGGACCTACCTCACCCTCTATACCTACTACCTCTAGGTAGGTGACATGAAGACCAATGATTGGCACTGCCAGGCCGCATTTATTTCTAGCTGCATCGTGCTGTACAGTCAAAGGCGGTACTCAAATTTATTGTACAATTATTTATTGTACACACTTTTGGGACACACTACTGAGGAAGCTTGAAAACCGAATAGTGTCGTACCTCACCCTCTATACCTACTACCTCCTAGGTAGGTGACATGAAGGCCACAGCTAGTAGTGTACAGACATTTGTGTTGTCTCTTTTTAACGTAACGTACATCAATTATGAGTACAGTAACAATGAAAGAGAATTAAGGTTCAGTAAGAGTAGGCTATCTTACTCATGCTTGCAGAATTTACCATAGCATTTCTTTAATTCATCTATTGTTATTAGAATTTTTTTAAATTACTTTTTACTCTCATTGTTTTAAAGGTTTTCTGTTGGCATGAATCTGTACTCTAGTTGCCAATTTTGCCACGAATGCACTCAAAAGCGCAAAGTTTCAAATATCGAAATACATTTATAAGTTTTTTACAAATTATCATCATGTCAAACTTGTTAAATGAGATATCACACAAAATCATGAATGAATGGTATCTCGAGCATATTATGTCGCTACTGATATAGAGTTCCTCAGACAGTTCTATATTTAAGTCAAAACTGATTATGTGGGATAGCTTGAAAGATAGAGCTTTTAGCAAGATTCTATGGCATTTCTACTTGCTAGAGTGATTTTGTGATTCAAGAATTCCTTTTCATTGATATCATCAGCTATCACACTAAAAATTCTGAATGGTATCTCGACTATATTAGTATGTAGCTACTGATATAGAGTTCCTCAGACAGTTCTATATTTAAGTCAAAACTGATTATGTGGGATAGCTTGAAAGAAAGAGCTTTTAGCAAGATTCTATGGCATTTCTACTTGCTAGAGTGATTTTGTGATTCAAGAATTCCTTCTCATTGATATCATCAGCTATCACACTAAAAATTCTTAATGATATCTCTGACAGATAGTGTCGTTACTGATATAAAGTTCCTCAGGCAGTTCTATATTTAAGTCAAAACTGATTAGTTGGGATAGCTTGAAAGAAAGAGCTTTTAGCAAGATTCTATGACATTTCTACTTGCTAGTGTGATTTTGTGATCAAGAATTCCTTCTCATTGATATCATCAGCTATCTGAATGGTATCTCTGACATGTTGTGTCGTTACTGATATAAAGTTCCTCAGGCAGTTCTATATTTAAGTCAAAACTGATTATGTGGGATAGCTTGAAAGATAGAGCTTTTAGCAAGATTCTATGACATTTCTACTTGCTAGTGTGATTTTGTGATCAAGAATTCCTTCTCATTGATATCATCAGCTATCTGAATGGTATCTCTGACATGTTGTGTCGTTACTGATATAAAGTTCCTCAGGCAGTTCTATATTTAAGTCAAAACTGATTATGTGGGATAGCTTGAAAGATAGAGCTTTTAGCAAGATTCTATGACATTTCTACTTGCTAGTGTGATTTTGTGATCAAGAATTCCTTCTCATTGATATCATCAGCTCTCTGAATGGTATCTCTGACATGTTGTGTCGTAACTGATATAAAGTTTCTCAGGCAGTTCTATATTTAAGTCAAAACTGATTATGTGGGATAGCTTGAAAGAAAGAGCTTTTAGCAAGATTCTATGGCATTTTGATTTTGTGACTCAAGAATTCCTTCTCAATGAATAAACAGAACTGGTAATGCCCAACTTTCTCAAGTGTGCTTTAGACTGGAAATAAAATTGAGTAAGTACACTAGTCTTATCTTTGGGTTGTAAAAAGCTGCAAGACTCTTTCCCGTGTTCGTAGTTCAGATGTGCGTTGCTAGTCCATTGTCTTGGCATTCATATCTGTTTTGCTATTATTATCATTCCACAATTAGTTTCAATGCTGCTGTGGGAAAAGTTCTCATAGCTTTATATACAGGACGACCTTCGTTCTTAACCATAGTGACCACACATTATTTTTTATGCGTTTATGCATCATGTTAGTCGTTTCGACGAAGATGATTTTTAATTGTTTATTTCTCAGTTGAATAAAAATTAAACTTTAATCTTTTGAAAAAAAAAGATTTAGCATTTAGTTTAAGTTGAGTGATGCTCTCCTCAATTTGCTTTCTTGTCTTCAGCAATGTTATCATAGCTCCTATTATGGCAATAGTTGATATTTTATTTTAGTTTTAATTGTTAATTATAGTTTTTGTGTGTGCTTCTTGCTTGGTAGTTTATGAGTTACTGACATTGAACTTATGATCTAGTTTTAATGGTCAAGAACTTAAGTAAGCAGAATCAGTTCAATATATAGATACGATTTGCTTAATTTTAATAGAAACAGTGCTAGTCTTTGCACTATCTTGAAGTCCTAGATTCTTGCCCCTAAGTGAGGATCTGTCATGATTATCATATGATTTGGGACGATGCCCCCCACACAATTCGCCGCCTTGTCTTCGGCAAGTTTGCAATGCTCTGGTACATTGGTTGGTCTGTTTTACTTAAGTTTACTGTCAAATATGTTTTCAAGAAAATACATAAGTAGCTTATAAAGAAAATAAACTGGGATGTTCTTTTTTAAAATAATTAATAATTTTATTAATTTCACAGAACCTTAAAAGTCAAGAATGCCAATTTTAGGTAAGCATTGGAAAGATGTAAGGAATTAATCAGAACCAGCCTATGACAGTAGTTTTTTATACTTTAGATAGATAGGTAGTGACATAAGTCTGAGACAGAGCCACAAATGGTTATTGAGTTCTGGAGACTGCAGATACTATTACTAAATCTTCAACGAATTTTTTATTTCCTAAAAAAAGTGATAGGTTTACGTCTTTAAAGAGCTAAACATAGTCTTTGAGGTGCGAATATTTTTTCAGAGTTTTTTTTTAATTTTTCTAGTTATTTATTATAGTTTAAAGTGGTCTTTGAGGTGAAGTTATAACCTTTTTTATAATTGACATATTGAGATAAGCGAGTTCTTTATATTCACAATTTAATTTATTGCTTAGGGCCTATACGCAGTTCGAAAAATTTCGCGCGGAATGACAAAACTTCATATAAGTGGGATATGAAGTTTTATCATTCCGCGCGAAATTTTTCGAACTGCGTAGACCCCTTTAAGAGTATAAAATAGCACAAATTATATAGATGAACTTAAGTATCTTGTACTTGTGTCGAAATCTTGTGGATTAATCGATCTTTTATTTATCGATTACTGTGTTTGAACTTGAAAATTCTTTTAGAGATTTAGCTGGGTGACCCAAAGTTCGGCAGCAATTTTTTATAGTTTTCAATTGCTTTTTACGCCGAAGTTTTCAAGCCCCGAAAATTATCTAGTACTAGGCCCAGAGACTCAATACGGGGTTCCGAAAAGTTCATAATTCTACTTATTATTGTTGTTTAACGTAAATCAGTCGTATTTATGACGAAGATTTTAATATTTTGAAAAACTTAGATCTATCTATAACTTATCAGATATGCATCCTCATATCAGGTTTTCAAGCCCCGAAAATCATCTACTAGTCCCAGAAACTCAATACGGAGTCCGAAAGGTTGGCAATTCTACTTATTATGTCGTTTTTGTGCGAGAGATTCTATGTTTTTAAATCTCAGATCTATCTATAACTAAGCAGATATATAGGGTTTTCCAATAAGAGGTGTTATTTTGGTATTCAAAGAAAAATGCCATTTCCTACATCCTACATTTAGCATCTTCTAAATACTTTACTTCAGCTGTACACCAAGCCATTTAACTTCGGATGCTTATATTATCTTTATTTCTTTGTTTATTAATATACAAAGCGGAGTGCTGCAAAACTTACCTTTACCCTGTTTATTAGGGTAGATCATTTTATCATGTTTGTGCTTGTCTAGAGACACAGCTGTTTACAACCGCATACAAAAACCACTAAAGCAGGTACACAAACCCAATCTCTAGAGATTTAGCGTTGGTCACGTGTACCTGTTTAACGTTTCGTGCTTCAGTTCCCTTACCAGTACACAAAGATGCATGATGCTGAAAGCAGTCAAGATATAGCAGCTACCTAAAATGCATCTATAAGATACATACGCATAGGCTACACGCACACACGTACACATATGTATGTGCATAGTTGTGTATATTTACAAGAGACAAAACAGCGGCCAGCCAAGCGTTGGGTTGCCTGCCCGCTCGATCTTCGCTCTCTCGCTGCTAGTACACTCATTCGCTGGCTCTCTTGGTTCTAGTGCAATTTGCCCACAACGGAGCCCCTATAAAAGTACAATTATTGTAGGTAACCATATGTAAGTGTGCGCGTGCATGTGTGTGTGTATCTGTGTGTTTTTTTTTATATGTAGCAAACTCACCCTACAAAATGCGCTGAGCTGAGCACATCTGAATTTAATTGTAGTTTAGTTGATGTACGGACTTTGTCAACGTCGAGTCTCGCACGCCGCTGTGCTTTGTTGTTTTCGCGCATCCGTAAGATACATTCACCCAGCTGCATATCTTAAGCGTTTGCTGTGTTGCTGTCAGCTGTTTGGCACTTTTAGTGCAGCAAATTGCAGCGCAGTGAAACATTTGTGTGACCTGTGCGAAGGCAAATGCTTGCAACGCTTTTCGTATCTGTCAGATACATTGTACGCATTTGAATAGCTTGACAAAGTTAAATAACTTGACAAAGTAGTAGCTGACAGCCATAGCACGCAAAGTTATATAATATATACAAAATTATATTTCATAATTTGGTCAATTTGTTTTAGCAGCTAACATGCAGTTTGCTTATCGTGTGCAGTTTTAAAATAACCAAAATTTCCAAACGTCTTATCGCTAAAATAGCCAATCGCTCGGTTCGCGCGTATCTGCTAGACGCGTCTATTTTCATATCAGTATTTATTTTTTTGTTTTTTTGGCTAGTGCGTCGATCGATTTGCTTAGTTGCTATAGTCTACCTCGTGGCCAAGCGTTTCAGTTCATTCCCACTCGCCCTACGGTTAATGCCCGTCGTTGCATTCCGTCTAATCTTGTGCTCTTTAAATCTCTACTATACTTTGCAGTTTGCATAAAGACTTGAAGTTATAATAAGCCTGATTATTAGTGATATATATAACTAAAATAAATATAATTAATAAAAAATTTCAAAAAATGGCCGCCGCTTTAGAAACGCTGCAAGCACTGCTGCAAACACTCAACGAAATCAAAGAACTGCCGCTCAATCGTGAGTCGTGTAAGTACCCAAAAAAAAAAAAAAAAATCAACGTTGAAGGGTGGACTCTGGCACTTGAGTCCAACAAGTGGTTTAGCTAACTCAACTTTATGAGTAATAATTGGCTACCAGTATAATGTTAAATTTTTTAATCAAATTTTGCGGCCAAAACTTGCTTAGATTTATGCGTCTAATTGTAGCTAAAATTTATTTATAAATATTTTATAGCAAGTCTGCTGCATATAAGAAAAATGTGTCAAAATGTGCTGAAAGTACATGCAAACATATATACTACAATATGTATTGTAGCTAGTTATGTATGAGAATTACAAGGTTAAAAAACTCGAAAGCATGAAATACAATTGTCGGAAATATACTTAAAAGTTTTACCTTAAGTATCCTCTGTTGCTATGATTGATTTATTTTTAAGCATTAGTCGGCTAAAAAGTAGCTACAAATTTTATCTTGTTAAAGACAAAGGAAATTTTTTTGTTTGGTTTAATGGGAAACTTTTGTAGGTTTTTGTGTAGTATAAAATTTTACCAACTATTCTAATCTTATGGTATAGTATGTGGTGAAATGATTTTTTTGCAATTTAAAGCAAATTTTTTGTTATATTTAAATAATTTGTGCAAATAAAGCGCAAATATCAATTTATTTTCCAATGATTAATTTTAGACGTTTTCTGAGCTTAAACATTTTTATAAAATACAATGTTGCTGGTATCATATGTATCGTCTCAAGTTTTTTTACCCTAGGGCTTAAACAGCAAATAATTTTTCACAAGCAGCAGTTTACTATTTTTAGCGAAATTTCGGAAAGAAAAACTAGAATGTGTCAAGAATTGAAGTGGCCCTTCAGCTCGGTTCAGGCCTGAATTAGTCATGAAATCATGCCTGAATTTTCAGTACCAGCCATGTATCTACGCATTCATTTGTCACTGAATTTAACACATGCATGTCCTAGGCCTTCAGGCCTGAACCTTAGTCGTAACACTCAGCTAAGAATTCAGTGCTGATTGTCATGCCTGAAATCACAGGTGAAATTTTTTAAGAATTGGTCGTGAATTCAGTGCTGATTCGTTTTTAAAAGTCAGCGGTGAAATCATAGATGAGTAATTAATGGACCAAATATTCTTCATAAATTTTTAACAAAATTTTATTATCAATTTTAATGTAACATTATAAATTACAGCGGCTTGGGTGCAGCCCTAAAATTGAGATTTTTGTGGAACTTCATTGCATTACGCAGCTGTGATTGCGCTGGGCCAGAGTCCACTGTAACTGGTATTGATTCTAAAATCAAAAACTTTTTATTATATATTACAACACCAGTATTTTTTTACCTACCATGTCAAGAGGTATAAAATTGCTTAAATCCTTTCAAGGCAACCTTCTTTTGCACGTCGTCACTGTTGGCGCCCATGACAAAGGCATCAATTAATTTTTTTGCCTTGTTTACAAATTTGTCAAAATTTTTCAAAGTTCTATTTTTCCAGTACGCCCAAACTTACGCAGTTGTCTTTTGCTCCACATTGGCAATAAAGAAAAATAATACTTTAAATAATAATATTTAATAAATACTTACCTAGAAATTAAAATTTCACAGCAAATTTTCTTTGTGTAATAATTGCTTTAATTGTCTGTCAAAAGAAAGAGATAGAAAGTGACTTTTTGTATTTGTCCTTGTTTCTCTTACAAAGCCATGAGCATTCGCTTACTTTTCATGCCTGAATTCAGGACTGAATTATTCAGGCTGGAACGACCGAACTGCAGGGGGTTTAAACAAACAGATAAATCATATCTTACAACTACTCAGTTTAGTTTCTAAATAGTTTTCACTTGCTCTAAACATCTAAATTGCGTTTTCATAAACCAGGATGGTGGTAGGAGTTGTAACGGGGCACTGCACCATTGGCGACATGGCTGAGAGGCTGCATGTTTCCCATCACGACTCCTGCCGAAGCTGCGGAGACGAAGAGGAGATAGAAAGCATCCATCACCTGCTGTGCGACTGCCCGGCGCTTCAAAGAAGACGAACCCAGTTTCTGGGCAAACCGTTCTTTGAGGATCTGGTTAGTTTGGCTTATGTGCCCATTGCGGATCTGGCTGCGTTTGTCGAATCCTCAAAATGGTTTTGTAATAGGAGAGTCTTAGGTGATTAGGGATGTCCTAAAGTTCTGATACTCCTTCCTTCGCTTCCCCACCCTTCTCCAACTCCTTTCTTTCGTCTCTCAAATTAGGCAACACAATGGAGGACCTCATGGTCTCTGGGCTGCCTACTTAACCTAACCTAACCTAAACATCTTAATTTGAAAAATTCTTCACCTTTAAACTTTCTTTAGTTACGCTCATAAAAAATTTGAAAATTTGATTATGTATCTTTAAGATACATTTTTGACAATAAATTGCTACTATTAAGTATACAATTACTTTCGTAAAGCTGCAAATTGAAGTATTTCTTTCCTAAGAACACCTAAAACTGCTCTTTAGTAAGTGCTGAGTCATAAAGCATATTAGAGCACATTTAAAGTGGTTAGAGATACAGACAGTTATAAATAAACTCTTTTAAGAGTTCACATTTAGCATAAGATACTTTTTGACCACGTTTATGTATCATTGTATGCGAGAGCTTGGAAGAAAATTAGCATGTGGAACTAAAACAAATGCACGTCATGAGATTTGATCATGATATATCGTGTAAAAAGCTTATAAAATAAATTTTATGTGCTGTTAGTACATATATGTATATTGTACTTATATACATATAGCTAATTTCACGATCGTGACAAAAGCTTCGTAAGCCGTATGCCATTGTAAACGTTCTTAAAGTGTAGATCTTTTAGTGCAAAATATTCTAAATCCTACGAGGGTCAGGAAATGTCTAGAACGCTTTAATATTTGTTGAACCTTGTACTATGTGTAGCAAAATTATATTTGTAATATAAAAATATTTAAAAAGTATGTAAATAACTTTTGCTCCGAAAATGTTCCTCTTTAAAGGCCCATACGCAGTTCAAAATATTTCGCGCGGAATATTTCGGCCTTTAATTTAAATTTAAACATTTTTTTTAAACTGAGCTTTTTAATATAATTTGTAAATTTATTTTTGAACAATTTTTTTTTATTTGTAAGTTAAAAAATGATCTGCTGATTACTCAAAAACAAGAACGATCACAATTTATGTCCATGAATTGATTGCAAATAACAACTAACAAAATTTTTTGACTTATATTAGGAAGTTATATAGGGTGGGTCATCTGTTGGTTTGTTTGTTAATATTATTTTATTTGTATATTTTCTATAACCCTGTACTTATGATAGTGATTGCTACACAATTGTCACCATAGTATTTACCTAAGTTTAAAAAACGTAGGATTAAAAAAAAATGGATAAAATAAAAAAAAAATGTAAAAAATAAAAAATTGAAACAAAAATTTTTTAAAAAATTAAAAAAAAAATAAATAAATTAAAATCTACTTTTGTAAAAATTAAAAAAAAATGAGATGGATCATATTTTATGAATTGACTGCAAAAAAAAAAAAAAAAAATTGGTGACCCCTATAACAATAGTTTACAAATTAATGGGTCATCGAGTGAACCATCGTAAAAAAGTGTTTTTTAGGGTAATTTGGGGTCGAGAAAGACGAAAATGGCAACCGTTTTCGAGATATTTTCGAAAAACATGCTTTTGAGCACTTATTTTAGTTATTCGTCAATATCTCGTGAACAAAATTTTATATCGACACAAGTCGAAAAAAGTGTAATTTTTGACCATTTTTCAAAATTACCTATTTTTGGCTCGATTTTTATTATTTTTTTTATTTTGGTTGCATGTTACTTCTATAATTTTTAATTAATGTGTACATAATTATATATCACTGTAAAGAGCATATCAATACCTTTCGATTTAATAGTCTTTTATGTCGATACAAAATTTTGTTCACGAGATATTGACGAATAGCTGAAAAAAGTGCCCAAAAACATGTTTTTCGAAAAAATTTTGAAAACGGTTCTAAAAAAAAAAAATTTATTTTCGTGTTTCTCGACCCTAGAAAACACTTTTTTACGAAGGTTCATTTTTCGTATAAACTAGTGTAATTGATGCTTATGTTAGCGTTGGCACCTCCAATGGTCACCACAGTACTCAGTAACTTGTTATAGTGACAAATAAGCATAAGTCCTTGGAATGGAAAGACAATAAACTAAAGCTCAAATTGACATTTTATTAGATATTTCTAAAGATACAACGAAGATAGATACAGATATTTCTCAAGATATTCAAAGTCAAATGCCTCAAAAAGCAGTTCTAGGCTAAAATCCTCTCTCAAGGCTTAACTTGACATTTTATACGAAAATTCTAAAGAGACAACGGCTATCAAAGCTCAAAAAACCTTTTTTTTTCTTTTTACAGTTTTTTTTCGGTTTTTTACAAGCTCTTTTATTATTTAAAAGTACTATAGAACGTAAAATTTCATACAAAATTACTCTTCACCAAAATCTTCTATTGACCACTCGCCAGATAAATTGCTAAGAGTTGAGGGAACTCAAGATAGATTATCTATGGAAGATAATGTCATTGTCCGATTGTATACAGCATTTTAAGTTCTTCAATTTCATCAAAATATATTCATTTTTTAAAAGTGTATCTTTTAAAAGTGCAGTTTCCATAAAGCATCCGCTAGAAACTTTATTCTGTTGCGGACTACATTTGAAACTTGCCCAGAAAAATGTTTTTTTTTCTAGATTCGACTATAGATTGTTTATTTAGAACGTAGAAGGTATTTAGAGCGAGCATGTTTGCTTTAATATAATAGAAACAATTTTATTGAGGTCGCCCTAATAAAAAAGCAAACAGAGTTCAAGTAATGCTGTGCTCTCTTTGGTGTATCTTTGACATTTCTGTGCTTTGTTTTTGATTTTAGCATTTGGCACCTTATGCAATATTCACGTTTATGACAATGTCAGGTGCAATTTGTTATATCTTTTGTTTATATGTACATACTAAGAACAAAATTATGTCAGCGCTTACTCTCTATTTGCTTTATTATTCTCTTTCTCTGTGTTTGCCTCACCCGTATTGTGATTCGAATTGTATAGTATTCGAATCTGTTAAATGTTCATTTATTATTTGGCTTTTGCTCATTTTAACAGTGGGCATGATATCATATTTGAAGCAAAGCTTACTCACTTGACGCTGTCTCGCACCAAAATGGGAAAATACTGGAACAAAATATATTTTTTTGCGTTGGGGAGTTGTAAGGGGTTGCAAGTTTTTGTACACGAATGCGAGCCATTATGATGTCATCAGCTGTATTTTGCGTTGATTTTCGTGAAAAATTAAAACGCATTTTCCTTTTGCGTTTCAACTGACAGTGTAATGTACAATTTGCGTTGTTCTTGTATTGAACCTGAGATACTTATCTATCTATCTATAGCATGGAAAAAAAAGCATTTTTTTGCATGTATTGAACATTTCTGCCGCTGTGACGTATTCGACGCTGACGTCGAAAGCAACAGACACGAAGCGTGCTGCATGACTCGGCCTTGCGAGCGTGCTTGCTCTCCAACGCTAAACGCCTAGCATTAGTATGCCGTCGCTTTGTGCTATGGAAAAAACAAATCACATGTTTAGCTGTCTGCATGTTTAGATCGCGCTCGCAAATTTTAATAAAGGAAAAATGTTTAAAAGGGTGGGAGAAATTTTTCATTGAAAATATGGATGGCGACGCGCAATGCGTTATTTGTCATCGTGTTGTCTCACAATGGAATTGTATTACATGAAAGGCATTATAATAAAATGCATGATAGGTTTAAGAAATAGAAGGAGCTGAACGTTTAGAAAAATTTTAGAGCTGCAAGCTAAATTTTTCTAATATTCGATGCAATGCCAATATCACAAATGACCCTTTACCCGCAAAAAAAGCGTCCTATACTTAGCATTAGCTTTACAAACAATGCCGTCCCTACTTTTAATTATTTTTTATTTGCGCAGCAGATCTAATCATGCAGCCAACTAAACATCAATTGATTTTGTGTTTTTTTGCCACACAGCACAAAAGCGATGGCATACTAATGCTGGAGCGCTTTATCGTTGAGAGAGCAAGCACGCTCTCTAAGCAAGGCCGAAGTCATGCACAAGCAAAACTTCGTGTCTGTTGCTTTGCAACAAGAGCATGGCAACGCCAGAGAATTTGCTGAGAGCAGTTCAGTACAAAAATCACGCACACATGCATGTGTTTTGTGTACAACACAGTACGTGTAAACTCCTACCCCATGGGGTAGGGCCTTGCCGACCACTGATCTATAGTATACTACATGCCACATAGCATCCACAAGCTCGCATCTTTAGTTATCAATGCGAGACGAAGTATGTAGCTCTGACAAGCTGCTTGACAATGTATAACGTTACGCTGTCTGGCTGCCCTTTTAATCAGCTTTAAGCTACAATAAAGTAAACAATAACAACAAAAGCAACAAGAACATAGTAACATGCTGGCAATGACTCTCAAACCGTAAGTGCACCATGTGGAGTACAGTGCATTGACCATATGCTACAACATGTAATAAAATTGAGTGCATGACACTCGAGCACTGTTTGTTATTGATTTACATACTTGCTCTCTCTCTCTCTCTCTATGTCCCCCTCTCTTAAGCTCTTTTTTGTATCTTTTATTAAGCTTAGCTCCCTCCGGTGCGTAGTTTGTGGGCACTTTATGCTTTAACACCTCATTGAAGGCGCCTCTAACTATCGTCATTGTTCGTCACGCTTCATTATTTAATGTACAGTGGGAAGAAATAGTATTATACGCTCAAACGTGCAGCAGTAGTAAATTTCCCAAACTTATTCATAGAATTTTTCGAAAATGATTAAAGTTGTTTGTACTTTACCCATTTCGTGGATATGCATGTTTATTGTTAAAAAATTATTGAGTCTTAACTGAAAGCGCATACAAAAAGAACTGCATTTCAAAGTAGTTTTTAGTTTTCTATGCTCTAAAACAGCTGTGATTTTCCGGAATTTCCTCCGCGTTACCCAAAATTTCTTCTGGCAATTTCCTTTATTCTTTATATAGTTATATATTTCAAAAGATTAAGGCGCAAGCCACGTTAGTAAGATTTTCGTAAGATAAATTTTTTAACAGGTAAGAATTTAAAAGCTACTAAAACATTAAAACGTGTCGTGTAATATTCATTCTGCGAGTTATTCGCGACAAATAATATTTTAAAAACGAAATAAAAATAGTTGCCTGACATGTATAAACAGTGAACTGAAATTATCACTATGTATTATTATAATATCTTCTTTTAGCTAAGAGAAATAATATGACTTGCGAAGATTTTTTCCAAGTTCTAGCTCAACTTGAGTTAATTTTGTTTATAAAAATCAAGTAGGGTGTTCACTATGTGGGGCAAAAATGTAGAAGTGTAAAAAACAGCTTGGACTTAAAAAAAATCTGCATTTCTGCCCAACCTAGACCCTTGACTAAAAAAAAAGTAGGGCACATCTGCCCGAAACAGGGTTGCAAAAAGAGCCAATATCTATTAGTTTGCATATTTTTTTTACACTTTTTTTTTTTTTTTGTATTATTTAGGACTGCCGAAAAGTATGTTAAAACCTTTCTGAAGTTGTTTGCAGTGGAAGATCAGCAAAAATATATACAAACAAACGAAATACAACGAATTTTTTGCAAAAAACGTTTTTTTGGCTGATCTGCCCTATGGGAGCTATTATGATATAGTCAACCGATTTCATAAACTGATCTTAGAAACTTCCAATTGCCGAATTTGGTTGCGATATCTTCACAAACAAACGATATACAACGAATTTTTAGCAAAAAACGTTTTTTTGGACGATATGCCCCATGGGAGCTATATGATATAGTCAACCGATTTTGATCAAATTTGACACAGTGTTTGGGAACTATAAAAAACTTGCGGAAGTTAAATTTGGTAACAATAACTTCATAAACAAACGGAACACAACGAAATTTTTGCAAAAAAAGTTTTTTAGACCGATATGCCCCACGGGAGCTATATGATATAGTCAACCGATTTTGATCAAATTTGGTACAGTGTTTGGGAACTATCGCCGAAATTGGTTACGATAACTTCTAAACAAACGAATTATCCAGCTAAAACTTTTTGTTTTTTCCGAGGTCCTCTGAAACACCCCTATGGGAGCTATATAATAGAACCCCGATATCAAAAAATAAAATAAACTTGTCTCCCGTAGGATAGTAACGGATTTAATCTGAAAGTTTAGTTGCTCTAGCTCTTTCCATCTCTGAGATACAGACGGACATGGGTATATCGACTTCTCTCGTCACCCTGATCATACTTTAGGTAACTTTATGGGGACTCCGACGTCTCCTTCTGTATTTTACATACATTTTCGGCTTATATATATATTCCTTTATTCATACAATATAAAAACTTGATTATGCTATATGAAAGCTCAACAAGAGCATAGGGCGTCAACAAATGCTCTCCATCTACTTCTGTCTTTTGCCAATAGTTTGAGCTGGTTCCATGTCATACTATGTTGACCAGCTCCTTCATTTCGGACCATTCTTATTCAGGTGATTCGTGGTCTTCCGGGTCGTCGATGGCGCTGCGGATTCCACTCGAGTGCTGCTCTTGCAATGTCTTGGGCTGGCCGTCTTAGAGTGTGGCCAATCCATGACCATTTCCTTTTTCGGTTTTCTAGATTAAGTAGCTGCTCGTTTGTAACCACATATGCTAAACTTTATCTATAATGTTTCTAAATGGCATTTTCCATACAAAAACTTTCTTAATAAAAACAAACACTTGCAAACAGCTGATTGTTGTTGCTTATTTTGTCATTTTTTGACTATTTTGAAAACCTTGTTCATAGCAAATTGTTTTTGAATTAATTGATCTAGTCGTTAACCACTGTGCCGTACTCAACAAAAATTTCTGTTACTTACAGCGCTGCTTTAAACCACTTCATAATTTTTGTTTGCACGCATAATTGTTGTGCCCACTGTACCGACGTATATTATTTTGCCATTTACCCTTTGCCCGCTAGTCATATGTATATGCTATGATTCACAAGCCGGCTACCGTTTGTTAGTCTGGTAGCTCAACCGCACCCACTACGTCTCAAACGTAACGTAAAGTAAACTTCGTGTATGCGGCACGAGCTGGAAAACGTCAAGAGCCGTAGTCATCGTAAGAAGACTTCGTCGTTTCTGTCTTCGTCTTTGCTTGCGTTGTCTTCGTGGTACGTCGCTTGACACGTTGGCTATAACATTCACTGAGCTCCAATGCGCTTACGTAGTCAACTTTTTTGTTGCTTTTGTTATTGTTATTGCGCGTTATCTTTACTTTCATTTGGCTGTGGATCGGCGCCTCTCTCTCTCTCTCTCTCTGTTAAAACTTGCTTTTGCCTTAATTGCAGTCGCAGTTGTTTACGCTCCTACACACACACACACATGTACGCACATACGTCATTCCAATAAACTAGTTTGTTGCGCTCTCTCTAGCACGCGCTCTTGGAGCTCTGCCGCTCTTCATAGCGGCCCCCTTAGCTTTGGTTGACTAGCTGGCTGGCTTATTGGTTTGTTTTGTGTTTGAACTTCTTCCAGTTCTTGCGTTCAAACGAAACGGACGTGCCCGGCGGTCTGCAGTATTGCCTTAACAACCAAACAAAGTTTGAACTGTATCTGTGTGTGACTGTGCCTTGTTTTTGTATTAGTATTAGTTAAACTAACTAAAACGCTTTAATTAGTAAAAAACACGCAAAGTTTGCATATATTTTGGCGCCAAGACTGCCAAAGTTGTAATAACTAACTGTTTAAATCGTACATATATAGACTACTATATACATATAAATATAAAAAATGGCTGGCGGCAGCAAACGTTATCTCACGCAACAACTCAAATGGCAACTTTAATACGCTGCCAGAACGTGGCCCAGGTAAATCACAACAACAACAACAATAGAAACTATTACCAAGTCTATTAAATTTGGGCTTATCAGCTGCAAGACGCTGCTGCTGTCCACTTTGATTTCAAGTTATCGCTAGGTAATCACACATATGTATATATAAGTGGTCTGAAAAGATTTCCATGTGCTTAAAAAACTACTTTGTCGACGTCTACAAGCGTGGCAACTGCGCCAACGTGGCCGAAATAAAAAATAAAATATCTTCCGAAATTGCGTACGTTAAAGTCGGGCCTAGAACAACTGTGATATAGCTGTTAGTTGAGAAGGTGACCGAAAGCGGCATACTCTGCATGACACTTTTCCCAAAAGTTTCCATAACTGCAAACAAGAAGTGGGAATGTTGGTAACCAAAACGTTGGCAAGCAAAATGTTGGCACAATAAATCTATTTATTATTTATGACCAATTTTCAGTGGAACCTTCTATGGAAAATCCTTTCATTTTTTTTTACAATTCTTGCTTGGTCATTTTGTTAATATTTTGAAAAAGTTTTTGGGCAAAGCTGTTCAAATTGATTGGTACCTTTCCCCCAAGTAAAAATTTTATAGATTTCAAAAATTTAATAAATTTGATGTCTTTATGTAATTTTGTTTTATAACACAGATGCATGTAACTGCAACCTCATACCATGAAGCAGTAATCACATGAATTCCAGATCATCTGTTTCCTAGCTCTTTTTATCTTTTATTTAGATATTAATTCTCCTGGGGTTGAAACGGATATTATCTTAATTCAAGTTCATCTGCTTTCTAGCAAAAAAAAAAAAAACGTTAACAGTTTGGCCTAAAATCAGTTTGGCCTAAAATTCATTAGTCCTCTAAAAAAAAGCGCGAAGAATTTGGGAGAAGTAGATATCATCTAATCAAGTTCAACTGCTTAAAAAATTCCAGTTCATCTCATAAAATTCTCTAGCTCCAAAAAAATACAACTTTATTCAAGACTGATTTCTAGATCAAAATGTTTAGAGCAAAAATTTAACAGCACGGCCTTAACAGCGTATTTCGTCTGGGGAATGAATGAAGCAGATATCATTCTAATCTAAGTTCAACTGCTTGAAGCAGTTATCACATGAATTCAAGTACAACTGCTTCATAGCTTTTTCTATTTTGTTAAATAAATTTAGCACCAAGGGCCAAAGCTGACAATTCTCCTGGGCTTAGAATGTAGCAGATATCAACTCAATTCACGTTCATCTGCTTTCTAGCAAAAAAAAAACTTTGATAGCTGGGCCTAAAATTCATAAATCTCTTGGGAGAAGATTGCAGTATATAACAGCTTAATTCAAGTTCATCTGCTATTTATAACAAATTTATATTTTTAACCTAAGCCGCATAATTCTGCTGGTGCGAAGTTTAAAGCGGATATCAGCACAATTTAAGTTCAACTGTTTTCTAACACTTAACATCTCCGCGTTTTATGCTGAATTTTTTATAGTTCCGAAAATGCTTTCTTCTTGCTGTTACATTCACTTGAAAGAAACTCATATAGCCTTTGTTTTCAAGAGAAATGTGATTGAAAATCACTGCATGTTTAACGCTTCAATCATTTTCTGCTTTTATGCATATTTATTTTGCTACTTATGCTTAAAATTTAGTTTTAATAAACGCATTTATGAATTCTGACTTGTTTGAGCGTTGTCCGCCACGTGTGCATTTTGTATTCAAAACCTGCCTTACTTGGCAACCAAAAATTTTCATTATCATAAACAAAGTCACCGTCATCATCATCATTATTATCATCATAATATACGCCAGCGTGCTGATAATTTATGCATGCATTGCAATTTACAAATTTATTTTAAAATTGTAGCTTAATTCAAGGTTATCAGAACTAGACTTTTTTTCTATAGCTCTCTATCTACTGGTTCTTATCTTTGTTTTTGGTTTGGGCCTTGCCAGCCCTGCCCAGCACTTCACTTTCATTCGACAAACTTGTTTGCTTCAAATCTGAATGCATGGAAAAACCGGTTCATTGAGATCAATATTTCTTATGTTATTTTAACAACTTACTTAAGTTCCAAACATAATTGTATCAAGTTTGCTGTTGATTTGATAAAAGCCTCCGAAACTTTCTCCCCCTACTTAAGAGACAACGATGCATCATCGCGCTTTCTTTCCCTTTGTTTCAATTGAATCCAGTTCCTATTTATTGTTTTATCTTTCTTCGGCAAAAGTTGTTCTGCTCGGAATCTTAACTTTCTTTTGAAGCATCACGCATGGACAGTGTATGGCTGATTTGCTGCATCCGCTTAAAAGCGATTTCTGGAACACACCACAGAGTCGCTGTTTTAATTTACATAATCCAAGTGGCTAAGCTAGTAACTGTCTGGAAGCAGCAGACTACACACCTTTTGCTGTTTCCGCTAACTTGCTTCTTGGTGCTAGCTTCTTAAACAAGTTTAGCCAAGTTTATTTGTCTAATGCCTTAGCAATGGATTCTAACTATTTGCTGCGTTTTTTATTATTTGTTGTTTAATTAGCTGTTTGTATTGAGCTACTTATTTGCTTTCTACTAGTAGCTGACTAGTTTGTCCCTATGCAGTCATAAGCCCTTGGTTGGAATACTACTTTTTTGTCTTGAAGGTCTATGTAAGCTTTACAAGGCAATAAATATTTAAATACGAAACCTGATATTTTTTCTATGCAAATTAGTATATTTTAAGAAATTACACCGGTGCACTATGGGCTCGCGTGGCCAGATTTTGGCCAAAAGTGCCCCCAAAATAAAGTGCGAATTTGGACAAAATGACATTTAAGTATGATTTGATATATGTTAAGGTATCCAGTGCATAAAAAATATTAAATTATAAATAGTGGTTTTTCAGTTATTGGCAATCAAAGTTGACATTTTGTAATTTTTGAGCTTGGACGATAATTAACTGAAAAAAAACCCAGCATTTACTATGATAAATGTAGCTACGTCTATGAAGATTTCCATTCACTTTATTATTTATAAATATTACTTCAGAGAAAAATTAAAATTGAGCTTAAAAACGTTTTGGTCTCAAATATATTCGAGTAGTTATAAAAATTTTTTAGTTTTGCCATGTATCTGAAGCTCATATCGACCTCTGTCTGAAATATGGTCCAATTCCAATTAAACGTTTTTGTTTTTAAATTAGATTAAAAAAATTTTTGGATTTTTTTTTATTTTCTTCTAATTTTGGTCTGGATTATCTATAACTTAAAAAAATCTGAGTAGGCTCAAACTTACCAAAAAAATAGTTCAATCCTTTAAGAAAACGTGTGTGAAATTGCATCACTCTAAAACAATTATTATGGAAATGACAGATTTTTGGCCAAAATATGAAAATCTGGACCCACAGTGCGGTGTATCAAATTTAAGCTTTGTCATCATGAGAGATTTTTGTGGGCAACTATTTAAAATGAAATTTTGAATTCGGCGTATTTGAATTTTGTCTACTAAATATTCATTGGTCCATTGAGCATCTTTAATTCAGAATATGAATCACATTTTCTAGGGAGCTACAGCAGTCAAGTAAAATTTTTTCTAAATTAACAATATATGCGAGATTCTCAAAAGCTATGGATGCTATAGATACTGATGTATAAATTATTATTATTATTCTTTCTAGAATATGCATCTATTTAGCCTCTTGTTCCTTTTAATAGTAGTATAATAATATTTGGAAGCTTCTGATGATGATAATAATTTTTAGGTTAAGTAGCTGCAACAGATTTTACTACGCAATTTTATTAAAAATCATGCTTTAAATAGGAATGTATTTAAACTTCCTTGAAAAAAAAGAAAGAAAGAAGAGAATTTTTGCACTCTGGGACTTTTTATACAAAAACTATATAGAAACGCGTTCACGACTTTCAAGTTTTTTCTTTATTTTATATGATTCCCAAGCAAATTTGTAATGTGTGATTAAATTTTAGCGCAGATATCGTTATATATATATTTTTGCTGTTCGTAATGCCGAAGTTGGTCCTACATATAGGGTTTGCCAATAAGAGTTGTTATTTTGGTATTCAAAGAAAAATTCCATTTTTTGAGATAAATGGTCGGATGTTTATTTCATAATAAAGAGGAAGGTATGCCGTTAATAATGAAAAACAACATCAGCCAAATGGCCACCACGACCACGCCTACAGGACCATATCCTTTTCATGGAATTTTCCATAATCAAATCGCAAAGTGACTGCCCTATGTCTTCGATAGGTCCAATGACCCCGCCGGACCATAAACCGCACCAAACAGTCACACGTTGAGGATGGAGAGGCTTCTCAACAATAACTCTTGGGTTTTCCGAGCCCTAGATGCGACAATTTTGCTTGTTGACGTAGCCACCGTGGTGGAAATGGGCTTCATCAGTCAAGATTATTTTTCGATGGAAGATTTTCACCATTTTTGTAGTGAATTTTAATAATTTCAATGCGTTGTTGAAGCGTGTATCGTTCCATTTTTAGTAATAGCGTAGTTTCTACTTGTCAAATGTCAAAGAATAAAAGCTTCAAAGGTGACAGCTACCGAAATACCGGGTGATTCAAAATAACACCTCTTGTTGGAAAACCCTATATTAGCCATTTTGTGCTCATTTTGTTGGGCAGAAATGCAGAACTGCTCGACAAACGATGCGAGCAACCGCAACCAGAAGTGCCGGACTAAAACGAACTGCAGTTTGAAGGTATAAAAGATGATAGCTTTGGATATTTTTCAGTACATTATTTATGGGGAGGCCCTATGTCTCACAGGGGGACTACAGGAATTAAGAGAGAGAAATATAAGTGCCAATCTTAACTGTAATGAAATTTTCACTTGTACTAGGTAAAAAAAAACTGGTATTATGGTTGAACCTCTCGTATTCCGAATTGTAGAGAAATTCGTTATTTGAAAGTTCGACTGTATTAGCTTTTGTTGATTGTTTATAAACAGCTGTTTTAGTTTCCATCAGCACTAAATAAAACCAAAAGGTGAAAAAAAATGTACACACCGATAGACAGGGCCGTCGAGAGAAAATCCGGGCCCGGGGGAAAATATACCGGCTAAACTATTACACCTTTAGCTTGAATCACGACAGTATGACAGTACCGAGCAAACTCTGGGGGGAATCCACCTTCCATCTCGTCTGGCCTGCCGGTACTCGCACTTTTGCAACACTGTTTTTGGCAGAAGCGTCCAACTTGGCACAGTTAGGCAACTTGGTTGGGCAGAAAGGCATAATTACCTAAAAGTCAGCTGTTGGGCATTTCTGCAACACTAAGTACTTTTTCTATAATTGGAGAAGCGTCCAACTTGGCACAGTTAAGCAACTGGGTTGGGCAAAATGCATAATACTTAAAAGTCAGTTGTTGGGCATTTCTGCACCACAAAGAACAAACTCGTTGCCTTAGGGAAATAGTAGAAGCTCGGTCCTTAGAAAACTTTGTGGCCGGTTGTGTTTTGGCAGAAGCGTCCAACTTGGCACAGTTAAGCAACTGGGTTGGGCAGAAATGCATAATTACCTAAAAGTCAGTTGTTGGGCATTTCTGCACCACAAAGTGAACAGTGAACCTTCGTTGCCTTAGGGAAATAGTAGGAGCTCGGTCCTTAAAAAACTTTGTGGCCGGATGTGTTTTTGGCAGAAGCGTCCAACTTGGCACAGTTAAGCAACTGGGTTGGGCAGAAATGCATAATTACCTAAAAGTCAGTTGTTGGGCATTTCTGCACCACAAAGTAAAACACCTTCGTTGCCTTCGAGCTCGGTCCTTAGAAAACTTTGTGGCCGGAGAATTCAAACTTCAACGTGAAATTAGTAATAACATTATGCACACTGTAATAAATTTTGAAGCCGCTTTTTAAAAAAACAGAAAATATGTCGAAATTTAGTCAAAAAGAAAAAAAAATTATAGCCACCCAATACTTAGTTGATTTACTTGATTAATTTTGTGCAATAAGGAAGTAAAAAGTAATTTTAAATGCACGCGAGTTACAATAAACTTAATCCAAATATTTTGAAGGAATTTTTTGTTTTAGCCGCTTTGGCGCTGCTTTCAAATATATCCACTCATGCAATGCTTTGTTTGTTTAGTCTAAAAATTCAATTTTAAAGTGTTTTAAAAATAGCCGCATATTTAAATTTCACCAATTAATTACACTTCCAAAGCGAATCACTTTGTTTATTCAATTTTGTGAAACAAAAAACAATTTCCATATCCAGCAGAGAAATATTTATATTTATGGTATGTATCACTTAATTGATAGGTAATATGTTTTGATGCAAACGTATAAACGAAATCGCTTAAAAACTAATTGATTTGGGCACGTTCAATTGAATTAGTTCACAATGCCATATGAGCTGAGTGCACTGACTCTTTATCAGCTGAGCCAGCAGCGCTGAGCAACTGAGTGTCAATAACGTGCCACATGGGGCACGAACAGAAAGTGAAAACCGCCTGCTCCAGTGCGTACAGCTGTTTGTCTTAATGTACGCAATAAAAAACTTGGATGTGTAGGTGTTTAATAGACGAACAACTGACAAATTCGTTGTCTATAGCTATAGATGGCATATATTTATTTTTTTTTTTGTATCTATGCCGTTTCAATTCATTTCCGTTTCGCTCTCAGGCGCTCTCTTGAGTTCTCTGTTGCGCCTGCTAGTCCGGAAAATCATTACGGTGGCCCAAAACAGACGCCAAATAATAATTCCGTGCGTTTGTGGGTCTCTAGTATAACATTTGGCAACGACCAATACACGACGCACGGCGAGCGCACGATCCACGAAACCACGAAAAATGTCGAGCAGAACTTGTGAGTGTAATCAAATGAGCAGGGACAGCAGCTGGTAGACTAATATATAATGTATATAAAGGCTGTTAGAATAGAGGTGTACTACAACTGCATATATACAAATACACATACATATATGTGTATAGCTAATGATTTCTAGAAACTAATGGCAGTACCAATAATTACCAACAAGATGCAGAAGAGCATTTATATGCAATTTGCAAAAGTTATGCTAAAGGTGCACATATGTATCTCAAAGATTGCATAATTGTCAGAGCAAAAGCTAGATAGCATTGGCAAAGTGTGTGTATAGTCATTAAATGTGTGTGCTTAAGTGTGTGTGTGTGTGTGTGTGTATATATATATATTTCGGTATTTTCAGTCGGTTGTCAACTAAAGTTTTCTTCTTTTTTGCTGTAGGGGAAGGCAAACAATTTTTGTGGTTTGCTGTAGATATCATATACATATGTATATCTGATGAAAATGATTTGCTGGCAAAAGCTGCTTTGAAAAAAAAAAAAAGTCTATAGAGTTTTTTAACCATTTTGAACTATTGTTTGCAGTTAACCAACAAGTTGAAGTAGCTTATACAGCTAAATTTATCTATAAATTATCTGGAAGACACCTTTAAAAGCTACAATATAAAATTGGCTGTTACAGGTTTTATATGTATTCTGTAAACAGATGTAGATTACTTTATCTTCTCTAAACGATTTATTATTGATCGATAACGTCTTGTTTGGCACAACAGTACCATAGCTACATAAAAAAACAAATTAACTGACTATCGCTAACTCATCTTTGCTCGATAAACTATTGTGCAGAACATTACCATTAAATAAACTTGACTATCTGTAAGTCATAAAAAGTACCATCTCTAAACTATCTATATTTGATCGATAAGCACTTGGCTGCAATATCTACAATTATCAAAAGAATATAAAGGCGTTCAGAGCTTATCGATCAAATATAGATAGATTAGTGATGGTATTTTTTATGAGTTACTGATAGTCAAGTTAATTTGATGGTAATGTTCTGCACAATAGTTTATCGCTCATAGATAAATCCATTCCATTAGAAGCTAAGGCGCCATATTGACTTTTTCGTATTTTATCGATATATTTTTGAATCGAAAAAAAAAACACTTTTATGCAACAGTCGCTTAAGCAGAGCAACATTACGAGAACAGGTCTTCGTCTCATCACAACGGCCCTGTCTAGTATAGCTGGGCTCGATCTTAAATTTTCGAGAATCGATTTTTTCGACCGATTCTAAAAAAAAATCGATTTAATCGATTAATCGCACTAAAACGTTAGGTGCTAGCAAGTTAAAACCGCACATAATCGCAGAAAAGGAAATCTATATACAAAAAAGAACATTTATACAAAATTCACTTAAATTTATTTCCATAATTTACAATAACGAAAACAAAAATTCATAACTTTATAAAAGAAAACAAAAAATTAATAATTCGTTTTATTCAAATTTTAAAATTAAAAATAAGTAACAATTCATTTGAATTTTTCGAGATCTTGAAGATTAAAAAAAAACACACAAAAGCGCCCTCTGGCGGCTCAAAATTAAAAATTTATGTCAAAAATAGATTTCTCGATCCCAAAAACCCCAAAAAAAAACCTATATTTGAAATTCATTTCAGACCAATAGTTTTTTGGGAAAAAAATGCTGAAAATTACCCGAAGAATAAAAATCGCAGAGAGTCCCCAAAACGTTTTTTCTGCCCCATACAAAATGATCCGCCCTAATGTACATCATATATCGCAAAGTTGCATGACTCATAAAAGATCGATTCTCAATAAACAAAAATCGATTTTATTGTCAGAAAAAAAGAATCGATTAATCGATTTAAAATCGAATCGATGCCCAGCTCTAATGTCTAGGCTGGCTTATCAAGCCAGCTACCGCTCTAACATATATATATAAGTATAACTCGTGCCTCTATTCTTCTTCAGATACTTTGAGTACAGCATCGTTTACCATTTTATAAGATACTTGTCATTTATATAAAAGCAATAAATGTATGTATTTGCATCAGACTTTGCCAACACTACTATTTTATCGATATACATATTTTGAAGCCGTATTATTAATTGCCCATCTCTAACTAACATTTTCGTTTCTTTACTCTTTACAGTGGAGTCACTTATCTACTGGCGTGATGTGAAAAAATCCGGTATTGTCTTTGGCGCCGGCCTGGTCATATTGCTGGCCATCTCCTGCTTCTCCGTGATCAGTGTGTTTGCCTATTTGTCGCTGTTGGCGCTTTTCGGCACCGTTGCGTTCAGAATCTACAAATCGGTAACACAAGCCGTACAAAAGACAAACGATGGACATCCCTTCAAGTAAGTATGCTGCACTTAAATATGCTTAACACTGTGCTAATAAGTATACCCAAACTTGTAGAGAATATTTGGATCTGGATCTGACGCTCTCGCAGGAGAAGGTGCAAAATATTGCCGGCGTTGCTGTGGCTCATCTTAATGGTTTCGTTGCTGAGCTGCGGCGTCTGTTTTTGGTTGAAGACTTGATTGATTCGATCAAGTTTGGCGTTATTCTGTGGGTCTTTACATACATTGGCGCCTGGTTTAATGGCATGACTCTGCTCATTTTGGGTAAGCTATGCACTTTAAGAGTAACTGCTACTAGAAACTAATGCTTTAAAATTACTTGCAGCCTTTGTATCGCTCTTCACCTTGCCCAAGGTCTATGAGAACAACAAACAATCGATCGATACTTATTTGGATTTGGTGCGCAGCAAATTTACAGAAATAACCGACAAGTGAGTAGACGCGCACTAGTTACAAATGAACTAGTACTAATGTTCGCTTTTTTTTTATAGAATCAAGGTTGCTATTCCTATTGGCAACAAGAAGCCTGTGGTGGCTGCAGCTGAGTCTGACAAGGACAAGTAAAAATATATAGAACTTTTAACAACATAAAAACAAAAAAAAAAAAACAAGAAGAAGCAACAGTAACACATGTTTATTTATTTATTAAGCATTATTTGAATGGTTTAATATACATTAAGCATAAATAAACAAAATTAAGCAGCAGCAGTAAAAGGATAAAAAAGAGAGGAATAAGTTGAAAGTGAAAGAAAGCAAGTGAAAAATTTACATATTTATGTAAAGTATAATTGTATAATTGCAATTTACTTAAATAATTAAGTAAAAAAAAATTAAATCAACTTGAAACTGTCAAACGAAACCTTTAAGCCTAAACTTAACGATTTTGTCTTTAACAACATAAACAAAAAACAAAAAAACAACTTGTAGCAGTTTATAAAAAAAAAAAAAAAAATGTATCTAAGTGTCTTTTTAAGTTTTAAAATAAAACGAACGACAGTAAAGCAGCAAAAGCCGCAGCAATGCAATTTCAAATTAATTTGAGTTCCATAAAAACTTGCTCTGATGATACTTTGAAACACGAGATTTTTTTTATTGTTTATACATACATATATGAAATTCTTTTAAATAAAATTCTATACTTATATTCATTTTATTTTTTAGTTAAATGCATAAAGTCTTCTTAAAATACATTGTACACCTTTTTTATTAGCAATTTTTGGCTTTATTGTTAATTTTGTTGATTTTGTATAAAGCAACAACAAAAAGAACTAAGCGTAATCTTACAAAAAAAAAGTCTAAAAAAAACAAAACAAAATAAAAATGAAGTAAAAACTAAATAATGTTTTTGTTGAAGCATTTCATTAAAAGCATATACATAGCACATAAAGTGTAAACGAAAGTAAGTGACGAAAAAGTAAACAAATGAAATAATTATAAACAATACATGAATACATAAGCATACATATATATAGTAAGAGTTGCATGTCAGTGAACGCTTTTCGTCCTTTAAGTAAATAACTCGCTCAACACGGATACAGATACATAGATACAGCTACACTTACACACATTTGCCTGCGCAAACTAAAAACTGTGGCTTAAAGTTGGACCAATTTGTTGTGCATTAGTTTTGTTTAGTTGGTTTCGGAAAGCAAAAACAAATATATATGTAAAAGTGTTTTAAGCTTGCGCAAACACACGCTCATGCGCCTCATAACACAGACACCTTTTATAGACATCAAAATTTGTCAAGTCCATGGCCTTGTTTCATATATAAACAAAAAGATTTGTAAGCATTTTACAGCTTAATTAAATTAAATTAAATAAAATATTTAAAGTAAATTTTTGAATAAAGCACAGCGAGTTGATTTTTTGCGTATATTTTTGTTTAAAAAAGCTTTAAAAAAATCAACCGAAAAGTACATTATACATTTGATATAGCTTAAATGTTTTTATTACTACATAAATTTGTTGCTTATGGTTATTTAAGTTTGAAATTGCTTTGAAAAGTAAGGGCTTAAGCAAAGTCAAGTATATATACTAAGCATAAAAAACAGTCAAAATTTTTATATATAAAATTTAAATACAAAACAGCAGCTACGCATAACTCTTTAGGCGTTTTTTTCCAATATAACAATAGATATTTTTGCATATTATAAAACTTTGAGAAAAATTTCTATAAATGTATATGTAGCGTATTTAAGTCAACAAAAAAAGAAGAAACCAACTGAAAACCAACATTTTAAGTGCAAAATTCTTAAAGATTCCAACTTCATTTAAGGGATTTACGTGCATTAAACTAAACACCCTTATAAAAAGTTGTTCATTTATGTACAACCAAAAATATATCGTATAAATGTGCAGTCAACTTGAATTAAACTTATATAACAGAACTAAGTTTGCTATTTGATGAACGATAACAAAAAATTTAACAAATTTATTAATACAGATACAAATAAGCGACAACAAGCAAAAAGTTGATATGAACGTAAAATTTTCAATAAAAATACTGTCTTATAAAACTATGAATTTCAATTGTTATTTTAATTCAAAATAGCTAACATATTTTTAAACACTTATTTACAGTGTTGTTATATGCCTAAATACACAGCACAGCTGTTTGACTGCAAAAGCTGCTTACATTTTGACAGCGCGTTTAGCTCGCAAAGCTTAACGCTAGAGGGCGCCATTATGGTAAACAATACGCATGTATGACCTTCGCACAAGGTGACCAGCCACGCCACAGCCACTGACTGACTGCGCTACAGCCAAATAACAACAACTGGAGAAGAGTGCAGCATTAATGCTAATAAAAGCTTCTCAGTTGGCATTTCATTAACATAAATTTGCAATTTGTTAGATGTCCCTGTCTGGCCTTGACGTGCTTCGTTGTTGACCAGCAATTAAAAGTGATAAGAACAAAACGTTGCGTTTGATTAGAAAGAGAAACTCATGCAAAAAAGCTTAAGCTGTAAAGAGAGAGAACGAAAACGAAAACAAGTTAGTTTGCTGCGGCTGCCTAAGGCGACTATGGAATGCACTACAAACAACAAATGCTCTAAAGAAATAAATTGATTTTATTGCATGGTCTGCTTGCTTTAATAGATATGTTGTAGATAGAAAACACTTTTCTATTTTAATGATGAGAAAGTATAGCTGAAATATTTGGATTGATTTCACATTAACCGCAACAAAAAAAAAGACACTTTTCTACGTAATTGTGATGAAACATTGTCACGATTGTTCAGTTGAAAAGAAAAGAAATGCTTTAAATTTGTAAATTTTAAACTTTTTTACGACTTTTTGGTGTTGAGTCAGCTACTTAAAAGCAATGATTATACCCAATTATGCTTTTTGAATTAACGCGATCTAGAAAAAAAAATTGTATTCCGTTGTTACACGATTTTTAGCTCGATTGCCAAAAGCTATTTGATTGACATTTTAAAGAGAAATATTTTTATTAGCCGTAATCTTTTAGAAATTTTATTATTATTATTATATAAATAGTTACAAATTAGCTTAAAAACTAAAGGTAACTTTGTTCAAGCCCTGGCATCTTAGGCCTTCGGCTAAGGTATTTACAATTATGTATATATTGAAGTGATTAATTTAAGAGTATTAGGTGGTAAAAAGTGACAAAACGTTTTAAAGAAGTCATATAAATATATTATTATTAGTCGTAAAGCTTTAGATTGTTTAAAAGATCTTTTGGTTGTAAATTTTTAAATATCAAAGTTCTATTATTTAAGTGAGTAGTGCAGTCTTTTAAAATATGGTTTAGATTTAGTGGATTAGTTGGGTTTCATGTAGTGGGAGTGAGTGAAATTGGTGTGGCCGAAGACGTATTAATTTAATTTCGTCTAGCCTGGTTAGTGAGGACGTTTTTGGGAGTTTTAGAAATTTATTATAGTTCGAGAATTCACTTTGTAATTTGTTTAAATAGCAGATTAAGTATGTACTTTGTACTCTTTCTTCACAAGATTTTGTTTGGAACGTATCTACCAGAGTTCGGTCATTTTTAGTGAAATTTCTAGTTTAAGGCCCATACGCAGCATGCGAAAATATACCAAAAAAGGGAATTTTTTTGTTTTTTAAGAAGTTTTGACATTTCGTGCAGAATTTTTGCATGCTGCGTATGGGCGTTTAAGTGTATTAAATAAATTTAAATTTATTGACAGCCATTTTCCGATTTTGTAATCTAAATTCACGTATTTGTATTTTCTATTGGTGTTTTAGTTTGTATCTTCTAATTGGTAGGACCGATAGTTGTTATTTTTTTTTTTTTTCAAAATTTTTGTTTTTTTCATTTTTTTATTAATGTATTTTTACTTGCAATCTGTCTGATAACAATCAGCAACTTTTATAAGTAAAACAAAAAATGGCAAGATTATTTGTGCCCCAGTGAGCCCTATCAATATACAACAATACTATTTGCCAAAGGTTAGTCGATCTGGAAGGTTCAAAATTTGAAATCTTTTCAGACGTCTAACATCCATACTATTGTCTAGTAGGTTAATTGCCAGCGAGTTTTCATGGTTAGAAAGTCTCTCTGAATATCTTCGCGATGTTTTGCTTATTTCATCTTTGACGTAAGGAATATTCAATATTACTAAATACATATGATGCTACTTAATTGCTACGTTAGTTTTTTCTCTCTTCTCGTATTTTATTGTACAAATGTAACGTCACGCACTGTGTCAATTAAACTCATAGCTCAAGCTGCTCTAAGTCACTTGACGCTGTAATTTAAAACCAAGTAGACAAAAGCCAGCTAAATTTATAATAAATACAAAAAAATAAAAAAAATTTTAGACAATTCCCAACTAATTCTGCCATTGTCTTCTAACAAACACAATTTAAATTTTGACAACTGAATCCTAAACTTTATTTCAAACACATTTACACATCTATGCTGCTCACATGTGCAAACATTTGCTTTAAATCAATATACTCTCTCAAACGTTTTATGCTTGCAGTGTATAGCAAAAGCTTTTGTGACTAATAACGCACCCGAAAAATGCATGCCGCCTGAGAAGTGCTCCGGAGTTTGCAGCGAACGGTCGTGTCTCTTGTTCTCGTTTTGGTCGTTCTCGTCTCGTCGCGCAATTGTGGTTTTCTTTTAGTAGCATACACACACGCACATTCCCACGAAAAAATAGAGAAATATATATATAAAAATAAAAGGAAAAACAATCGGCAACCCACGTAAAACAAGTGAAAGATAGAAAACTAAAATCATTTCGTTGTGCGCGATACACTGAGGTGCATCAGAGAGACTTAATTCGAAAAGCCAAAATGTCGAAGCCACAATCGGACGCGGATCGCCGCAAGCAAATCTCTGTGCGCGGTATTGCTGAAGTCGGCAATGTAACCGAGGTGAAGAAGAGCTTCAATCGTCATCTTCACTATACCTTGGTTAAGGATCGTAATGTGTCCACGCTGCGTGACTATTACTTTGCCTTGGCCAACACGGTCAAGGACAATATGGTTGGCCGCTGGATACGCACACAGCAGCATTACTATGAGAAGGATCCCAAGGTAAGTTTTATTGATTTTTTATTAGGGTTTTTTTTTTTTTTTTCGTGCATAAGCAAAAAGTTTCCAAAGTGTTACCCTAACCCAACTTTTGTTGCGACTTCAAGCGTAATTTTTGAAGCAAATTTTCTACTCGTAATTATTTGCATACAAAGTTGCATCTTTTCGGGCTATTACGAAATTTATTTTGTGGCCATTGCCTTTGCGCTCATTTGCTTAGCTTTTGCGCTCATTTATTATTCCTTATGCTCAAATTTTTTTTGTTTTTGTTTTCATCTGCATGCTTGGACATCTGTAGTTGCTTTTAGTCATTTGTTTAGCATCTAATTGCCCGCAAATTTGCTGTGAAGCATAGAAATGAGTTTAAGTGCATTGGGATCAATGCCAAAAACCGTGTGAATGCCAAACAGCTGAGAAACGGCAAACAAATACTTTCATTGAGCGCCATTTTATAAATGTGTAGGAGGATCGTAGTTAAAATACGCTGTCAAATCCTAGGAACTTCGTTGGGATAATATGCGCTACAATTTCCCTTACATCTTTTTCTAATTCGTTTGAAACAGCGCGCCTTATCTTGGGAATATCTAAAAAACGTTGAGGTTCTGTAAGGATTTGGCGCCTCATTGTTTTTTTATATCCATTTTCCAGAATTTTGATTAAAATGTGCCCGCAGGCTGCTGTCTCCTTAAATCTTATTAAAATTCGATTGGAACTGGTTGCCTAAACTCAGATATATCGCGGGATCTACATATAGGGTTTTCCAACAAGAGGTGTAGCTGTCACTTTTGAAGCTTTTATTCTTTGACATTTGACAAGTAGAAGCTACGCCATTACTAAAAATGGAACGATACACGCTTCAACAACGCATTGAAATTATTAAAATTCACTACAAAAATGGTGAAAATCTTCCATCGAAAAATCATCTTGACTGATGAGGCCCATTTCCACCTCGGTGGTTACGTCAACAAGCAAAATTGTCGCATCTGGTGCTCGGAAAACCCAAGAGTTATTGTTGAGAAGCCTCTCCATCCTCAACGTGTGACTGTTTGGTGCGGTTTATGGTCCGGCGGGGTCATTGGACCTATCGAAGACATAGGGCAGTCACTTTGCGATTTGGTTATGGAAAATTTCATGAAAAGGATATTGTCGTGTAAGCGTGGTCGTGGTGGCCATTTGGCTGATGTTTTTCATTATAAACGGCATACTTTCCTCTTTATAACGAAATAAACATCCGGTTATTTATCTCAAAAAATGACATTTTTCTTTAAATACCAAAATAACGCCTCTTATTGGAAACCCCTATATATGCGCTGCTGTGCTTATGTTTTCATTTAAAAATTCGCTTAGGATTGGACACCTTTTTATTTTTTTTTCTTCCAAACTTTACTTGAAATTTATTACTATATGCACTCGCATGCTTCCTTCTTCATTTTGCCAAAAATATAAGTGAATTTGGTTGGAGCTCGTAAACTTAGGAGTGGGGAAGAGCATACAAGCTGCTCTCGTTTCGATTTCAAAGTTCGATTTTGTCTCTACATCTGAATTCATATTAAAATTCGGAAAAGCTGAAGGCCACTGCTGCGGTTTAAAATAAACCTAGCTTTCTTATTATTTTAATTATAAGTTAATCCTCTAAATAATTAAATAAAATTCGCTTGAAATTGGGCTTCTAATACTTTTAGGATTGAGCGCCTTTTTGTTTTCACATTTTCAATTCACTGTAAGTTTTCTTGAAATTCGTTACTATTCGGCGTGGATTCTTCTATTCAGCCTAATTCGTTAGGATTACATGCGAAGTAAAAAAAAGCTCGGTTAGCATTGGTTTGCTTTCCTTTTTACATTTTAATTCATATGTCGAATTGGGTTTATATTGGGCGCCTAATCTTAGCAAAGTGGTTTTTATTTCAACTCAATTCTTACCAAAATTTGGCTGGCATATGGATCTCTTTGCTAGAATATATACAACTTGTAGCTGGGTTGTCAGAAATCGCATTTAAGTGAATTTCAACCCATCTACTTTGCATCGGCTTAAGGCCCATACGCAGCATGCAAAAAATCCGCGCGAAATTTCAAAACTTCATATAAAAAAAAAATTCCCTTTTTTGGGATATTATTTTTTGTATGAAGTTTTGACATTTCGTGCGGAATTTTTGCATGCTGCGTATGGGCCTTTAGCAGAAACAATTTTTAGTATATAATCACAATCTGCGGATTGTCAGCAATAAGTTATGTAAATTTCAATTCAAAAACAAACTGGCAAATTTCAAAGCCCTTGGAAACCCAACATAGAAACGTGTAAGTGTTTCGGCTAGAGCCTATACGCAGTTCGAAATATTTCGCGCGGAATGACAAAACTTCAAATAAAAAAAAAATCCCAAATGGGAAACCCCTTAATATTCTAGTCTTATCATGCACGCATAAGTTAGTACACATATATTTTGAGAGTGTATATTCTAAGGTTTTTTGACTGTAAGATTTTCTGCAAAATTATGCCAACACCTGTTGGAAAAGTTTTGGTGAAATTCGTTGCAATCTTTAAATTGTTTTGGCTAATATTCTAGAAACTTTCTTATCGTGCATGAACAAACAAACAATATATATATGTAGGTATATATTAAAATCTACAAGATAATTATAATTAGACTATTAATAATTGTTTGTTTCACATAAAACAATCAGCACTGAACTGTCTTTATTTTCTCGAGACCTCCCTTATAATCAGCTTGCTGGAGTGCATAATATTGAATTTTGACCTGTTTTTGCTGCTTGTTTTTGAAAACCAAATATAGGGTGGGCCATCTGTTGGTTTGTTTGTTAATTGCATTATATGCGTATATTTATTTTATATATGCATTTATTCAGAAAACTCCTTAGAATCAGTTTTATGCATTCAAAAAACCAGCAGTTCGGTATATTTTTCCAAGACCTGCGCCATAAACTGCTTGCTGCAAATGCATTATCAGCACAACTCTATATAGTATAGTATCTGTAGACAGTCTTTTTTTGAGCTGGTTTTGCTGCTAATTCTACTGCCACCCAATGCAAAAAAAAATTCACAAAATTTATCAATAGCTTCCAGCGCTAATCAGCTGCAGCTTTTGACTGTTCTGCTAAGAATGTCAAATGTACATCAAATAAGCACTCAAATCATATGTCTTATAGCGCCTGCTGAATCTACACTTACCCCATGTACTTGCCGCATTCATTCAATGTATAGACTTAAGCTTCTAGCAAAGCACGCGTATCCATAAGATACACACCTATACAAACAGCTGTTCGTAAATTTTCCAAAAAGCTGAAATAAAATTTGTCCTTGCCTGAATGTCAGTGAGCATATGCACTCGATTCTATCTCTAACTAAATCACTTTTAAATATTCCATGATGAAAAAGTTGCATGTGGCATACACATGGCATTAATTGAAGGCAACTTTCAATAGATGACATTTTTTTATGTTTCAACCCAACCAAAAATAAAAATAAAAAAAAAGTATGTAAATTATAGAGCATAAATATTTTCAATTAAACTAATTTGTTGAAAAGTTCTTGTTGGTATTAAAAGAGCGAACCGCAATAACTACAATACATACATATATATATAGAGAGCACACATATTTTCAAGGTCAATCAAAGGTTATTAACAAAATCGAGAGTCCGACGTCGATGTTCGTGTGCTGCTTTTTTTTTTGTATTTGCTGTTGTTGTCTACACTACTGACAAAAATAAAAAGAAAAATTATTTTCATTTATTTGTTTTCACGCCGTGCGCTGCGCCAGTTTTCTCGTATAAATACTTATACTATGCTCATAGTATATAGTCTTGGATTATTACTCTTGTATATCTTCTATTTGGAAAATTTATGTTTACTTCTGTGCGCTTGTTTTGCTTGTATGGCTCTTACGGGTTTCCAAGCTGTCACACGCTATTAGTTAGCCAGCACACGCACATCTAGGGCAAATGTATCTTTAAGATACAACTACCATACGCTGTCATTTATAATAAACAGCTGCTCTTATGCTGTGAATAAGCTATAGCTCATCTTCAGCAAGTTGAAACCAGTAACACAAGCATGTAGAACTAATTGAGAGCAGTTGATGGGGGTCTGTAAACACTCGCCCAGCAATTGCTTTATTTAAAGCTGGGGTTAGCAACCCCTAGAGCTGTGTCTGGGTGTTTATGTGCAAAATTAAGCTAACTTGTCTTGACACAGTCACTAGATAAGAAAAGTCTCATTTACTTAATTAATGCATCGGCTGTGACGTAGATGGTGTTTTGTTATGTGAGGAATCATGGACTATTATTAAATATTTCTCGGAGAGCGTCGTTTTCTAT
Organism: Chymomyza costata; assembly: GCA_018150985.1. Lineage (NCBI taxonomy): Eukaryota > Metazoa > Arthropoda > Insecta > Diptera > Drosophilidae > Chymomyza > Chymomyza costata. The sequence goes on along the minus strand of JAECWU010000799.1, from coordinate 226,967 downwards.
AATAGACACTGATATTTATGGTATATATAAATTGAGAGGACTGCCAAGATTCTTGGAATGACAGAAGAAATTAAGGTTACTAAATCTTTTTACTAAATGCAATATCTGGTTTAAGATGACATGTGATCTGTCTGCCCAACATGTATATAATATATTTTATCTTTTTTAAGATCTTGTAAAACCTGACACTTCAGAACTCACATTATTTTGTAGTAAAACTTTTTAGGCGGCATTGTGACTTTCGAAGGGAGTAACTTTGAGATTCTGTTAAGGTGAGCAAAAATTGTTAGAAAGTAACGAGAACAGGGAAGTAGAAGGCGCCGGGGAGAAGGAAAGTCGTAAATGAACGAGAACGGCGTAGAAGAAGGCGCGGGGGAGGAGGAAAGTCGTAAAGGAACGACAATTCCGCCTCAAAGAGTGCAAATTAGTGCTGGAGAAAACATCGATGTTATATCGATGCATCGATGTATCGAAGTTTAAAATCTCTATATATCGATGTTGGCCAACAGAGATGTTTCTCCAGCACTACTAAACACCCATTTGATGAGTGCAGAAGTGCTGGAGAAACCAGAAGAAATAGGTTTTGTTTCTATAGGGAGCAGCACAAACGTTAACTGCTACGGGCTGAAATTTTACTTGTAGTTGCCATTTATGGGGTATGGGAGCATTAAAAGCGGTTTTAAAAACTTTCGCTCAGAAGTGGAGAAAATGGCGGGCCAAATTTCGTCTGGGAAGAATTTGTTTTTTCATCCAACAGATCTGAAACTTAGCATATGTATGTGCTCTTTAAAAAAAAAATTTTAGATTTTTTCGGCCAATAACACAGACCAACATGGTTTAGTTGTTGGAAAGCTATGGGCCATTTCCGAAGTAATTTGCTGCGTAGAATCCGAATCCGGGGCCAGAATTCGCCTATCACGTCAGGATTTTGAGATATTTGAAAAAAGACCGTTTTTCGGGTACATAACCTCAAATATCTCAAGATCCTGACGTGATAGTGCCAATTTTGGCCCCGGATTCGGATTCTACGCAGAAAATTACTTCGGAAATGACCCTTAGCTTCCCAACAACTAAACCAGTTGGCCTATATTATTGTTTAATGCAAATGCTAATGATGTCGAGGGATATACTTCGTAACTTTGAATAGCCATAACTTTGCGGAAAAAAAATCGTAAATGATCGCTTGAACTTTTAAATTAAAGGGTAAGAGTGGTACTAAATGATGTAACTGGAGTGACAGACCGCAAAAATTATTTGCACCTTGTACATAACCTCAAAAGTAGGAAAAAAAACAGTTTTTCGGGTAAATAACCTCAAATATCTCAAAATCCTGACGTGATAGGCCAATGCTGGCCCCGGATTCGGATTGTACGCAGCAAATTACTTCAGAAATGACCCTTAGCTTTCCAAAAACTGACATGACTCCCCGGTATTTGTAGGCCTGTGTAATAGTCGGAATTGTGGAAAACCAATTCGGGAAATTACTAAAAAAATATATGAGATTTGGCATATAAAGCACTCCTCCACCTAGTACCATATAAAATCGTCATGGGTGTTTCTTAATTCATATCATACCTTGTAGACTTGTGGCGAGTATTGCATCTGCTTAGTCCCCCCATATTTATGCCACTGCCTTGAGGTAATCTCAACCATATGTTCATAATCATTTATTCGTAATCAAGTCAATAGACTGAATGCAATAATAACGACACAATGAAGTAATACAAACATAAAGATATATAGTTCTAGTACCGATAATATTTCCTATAAGTGCTCGATTACAGCATTTCCAATAATGGTTGAAAGATAAACAAATGCTAATAATTGTCATCATTTAATAGATAGAGATACTTATGTACATCTACAAAAATCATTTTACTTGTGCATATAAGCAACTTAATTACATAGTTTTCCATGTCAGCTCCCACCACTTTGTTTATAAGGTTTTGCGGTTTTGTGGGCAATATATATATTGTATAGACGCCGCCAAAGCTGATAACAATTACTAGAGCCAAGTATCGGATCAATAGAACCAACAACTGGCGACATTAGCTCAGATGTTGTCGTCAAAACAAAACATCGTTCAAGCTCAGTCTTACTTGGAAACAGGGAACACCGACTAATGTTGAATGCTGAGCGTTTAAAATTTGCACTTAAACACTTTGCTTGTAATCTTTGAAAAATTTGCTATAAACAAAATGCCCTTGTTACATTATGCTAATCTTGGCGGGTGATCTCTAGCAACGATCTAAACGAAGCGTAATGAGCCGGTAAATGTCTATTTATAGGCTGCCAGTTACGTTGTTCCTGAAATTAGCAAACAAATTGATAAGGCTGTAAAAACGACGATTGGCAACTGGCTCCATTGACCTTCGCTGGAGCAACATATGGAGGCTATAACTGGGTAATTAGGTTACTAAACACGCTGCCTATGAATGTACAGTCTATGCAATATATTTTATGGAAATATGTACAAACAACTGGGCAGGCTGCAGTTGGAGCTGCTTGACTTTAGTATACCCTGCAGCGTGGGTCAATTAAAATAAACTTCTCTCCGCTGACATAATAAGGCATCTAATCTGAAAGTATGGTTGTTCTAGCTCTTAACATCTCTAAGATCAATGCGTTAACTTAATAGGTTCAGGTTCAGGGTATAAAAAAGGACAACATTTTTAATTAAAGCTCGTACGTTCTTAAAAAAACACCCTTTATTGTTAAATGATAACAAAAAATGTTAAGTACACTCTTTAAAAAAACACCCTTTATAATTACATTGTTTAAGGTAACAATATTTTAAATTAAAACTCTGAACTTTTAAATTAAAGTTCGGAAGCTTCAAAAAAAACAGCCTATATAATTATATTGTTAAAGTGGTAACAAGAAAATTTTAAATTTTAAGTTCAAGAGCTCCTCTCTTCAAAAAACACTCTTTATAATTATAATATTGAACGGTATCAACAAAAGGAAGGTCAGTGTCTATTATCAAACTGCCATTATAAATAAGGTATAGGGTATAAAAAAGAGAGGAGAAGAACCAGAGCAAATCTCTAAGAAAATTGCAAGCTTCTCGCTCTTTTGGTCTTCTAAAAGCAGGTTCCCTGTACAGACTGACAGATTACGTTGTACATTTTGGTACATACCATTACTGTATGTAACACTTTTCTTTTCATACTTGTTCCAACTTAATATACCTCTTAACCTTTAAGTAAAGGGTACAAAAAATGCAATAGGATTTGGCTTTAATCTGGCAAAATGCGCTCAACAAGCAAAACAACACGAAACAGGTTTAATTTTTGGGTACATTGATCAAGCAACAGAAAGCTCTTAACCTGCGCTCTTAAATTTTATGCTCTTTATTAATGTGACCAGCTTTGTTCTTCTTTTTAGCGCGTCTATTATCTCTCGCTTGAGTACTATATGGGCCGCTCGTTGACCAACACCATGATCAATTTGGGTATTCAAAGCGAGTGCGAGGAGGCCATGTACCAGCTGGGCCTGGATATTGAAAATCTGGAGGAGATGGAAGAGGACGCTGGTTTGGGCAATGGTGGTCTGGGCCGTTTGGCTGCCTGTTTCTTGGACTCTATGGCTACTCTGGGTCTGGCTGCCTATGGCTATGGCCTACGCTATGAGTATGGCATCTTTGCGCAAAAGATCAAGCATGGTGAGCAGGTGGAGGAACCCGATGATTGGTTGCGTTTTGGCAATCCCTGGGAGAAGGCACGTCCCGAGTTTATGCTGCCCGTTCACTTTTATGGACGAGTTATTGATACACCTGAAGGCAAGAAATGGGTGGATACACAGCGTGTTTATGCCATGCCCTATGACAATCCCATCCCCGGCTATAACAACAACCATGTCAACACCTTGCGTTTGTGGTCCGCCAAGTCACCCATTGACTTTAATCTCAAGTTCTGTAAGTAGCACTTTTATTTTATATAATTAGAAATGTTGCTAAATCTTTGCGCTTGCAGTCAACGATGGTGACTATATTCAGGCTGTGCTGGATCGCAACTTGGCTGAGAACATCACGCGTGTGCTCTATCCCAACGATAACTTCTTTGAGGGCAAGGAGCTGCGTTTGAAGCAGGAGTACTTCATGTGCGCTGCTACCTTTGCAGGATATTGTGCGTCGCTATAAGTCTTCCAAGTTTGGTTCCCGCGAGGCTGTACGCAACCATTTCGATCACTTCCCAGACAAGGTGGCCATACAGCTGAACGACACTCATCCTTCTTTGGCCATACCTGAGCTGATGCGCATATTGGTTGACGAAGAGCATCTGGATTGGGACAAGGCTTGGGACATTACTGTGCGCACCTGTGCCTATACCAACCATACTGTGCTGCCTGAGGCTCTGGAACGCTGGCCTGTGTCCTTGTTGGAGTCTATACTGCCACGTCACTTGCAAATCATCTATCACATTAACTTCTTGCACATGGAGAACGTTAAGAAACACTTCCCCGATGATTTGGATCGCATGCGTCGTATGTCTTGTGTTGAGGAGGATGGTGACAAGCGCATCAACATGGCGCATTTGTCCATTATTGGCTCTCATGCTGTTAACGGTGTGGCTGCCATACATTCGCAGATTCTGAAGGATTCGCTGTTCCATGACTTTTACGAAATGGAACCAAAGAAGTTCCAGAACAAGACCAATGGCATTACACCACGTCGTTGGTTGTTGCTATGTAATCCCGGTTTGTCTGATTTGATTGCCGAGAAGATTGGTGACGAATGGCCCGTGCACTTGGATCAGTTGGTTGCCTTGAAAAAGTGGGCCAAGGACCCCAACTTCCAGCGCAATGTTGCACGCGTCAAGCAGGAAAACAAGCTAAAGCTGGCTACCATATTGGAGAAGGATTACGGCATTAAGGTCAATCCAGCCTCCATGTTTGACATTCAGGTCAAGCGTATACACGAGTACAAACGCCAGCTGTTGAACTGCTTGCACATCATAACATTGTACAATCGCATCAAGAAGGATCCCACAGCCAACTTTACACCACGCACAATTATGATTGGTGGCAAGGCTGCACCTGGTTACTATGTGGCTAAGCAGATTATCAAGCTAATTTGCGCCGTGGGCAATGTGGTCAACAACGATCCCATTGTAGGTGACAAGTTGAAGGTTATCTTCTTGGAGAACTATCGCGTAACGCTGGCCGAGAAGATTATGCCTGCAGCTGATTTGTCTGAACAAATCTCCACAGCTGGTACCGAGGCATCTGGCACAGGTAACATGAAGTTCCAGCTGAACGGTGCCTTGACTATTGGCACTTTGGATGGCGCTAATGTAGAGATGGCCGAAGAAATGGGCAATGACAACATCTTTATCTTTGGCATGACTGTCGATGAGGTGGAGGCCTTGAAGAAGAAGGGCTACAATGCTTATGATTACTACAATGCCAATCCCGAGATTAAGCAGTGCATTGATCAAATTCAGGGCGGTTTCTTCAGCCCTGGCAATCCCAACGAATTCAAGAACATTGCTGACATTCTGCTAAAGTACGATCACTATTACTTGCTGGCCGACTACGAGGCTTATATTAAGGCACAGGATGCAGTGTCCAAGACCTATCAGGTGCGTAGCTTTAAAAGCATGTACTATTTTGTTGTTTGTTTGCTAATTTTAATGTATCTTTGTAGAATCAAGCCAAGTGGTTGGAGATGTCCATCAACAATATTGCCTCCAGCGGCAAGTTCTCATCGGATCGCACCATTGCCGAGTATGCACGCGATATCTGGGGCGTCGAACCCACCTGGGAAAAACTGCCCGCACCAGAGGATGTTCAATAAATCAATTATTCATTTTGATATTACTTTACTACTTTCGTGCTTTACTTTTGTTAAAGTCCAAGTTGTAGACGCCGGAATTTTAGCCAGCGTGCACAAAAGCAAGCGCTCTCGTGCTCATTGTTACTATTTTATTAAATAAAATCAACCTTTAAAGTTAAATAAATAAATAAATGTTAAACTTAAATTGAAACAAAGAAGCAGCCAAAGTGGACAACGCTGTGCCTACCAAGAGACCTCAGGAATACTTTCAAAGTAAACAAATTAAACGTTTTTTTTTACCCACAACTCTTGTTTCAAGCTTCTTTAGGATTCATGTTGTAAAGTTTTGCAAATAGACAAAAAATTAAAGGTTATATAAAATAAATATTGATGTGCTAGCTATATAATATATAAGTAACGCATGTTTGTAACAGCGTGCTAACAAATTTAATTAAAACAAAAAAAACAAGTTCAACTGTTGCATGTAATAAACAAAATTCATTTAATATAAATAAACATTTTAATTCGATATAAAATAAAAATTTGGTGTCTAAATATTTAACTTAGACTTAAAAATCTCTACAAGCTTTAAAGGAAATAGCTGGAAAAAATCATTACCAAAATGTACTAACTAACAACTGGTTGAATTGGGGTACATAATGATTGTTTGTCATTTGTTGCATTTATGCTGAGTCATGTTTATTTTTAAGTCGATTTTTGCTAAATTCGCCATAGACAAGTTGAGCTATGATACCAGGCGAACAGAAACAGCAGCAGCAGACTGAGTTTTTAAAAGTTGTCACTAAAAGTATGCTACACTTTTTTTCGTTGCAGTCGAAACAAAAAAATGCATGCATTCGCGCAAAAAAAGTGTAGCATACTTTTAGTGACAAATTTTAGTTGGTTAGCTGCTGCTACTTTCTGCGCGCCTGGTATGCCAGCAAATTTCAGCTTCGAAAATTTTGTAAATAAGAATGCAAAATTTTAAGTAACATGCAATATATAAAAATTGCATGCGATATTTCATATTAAAAACATTTAGACCATAAAGCAAAATTGCATGAGTTATTTACTATCAAGAACATATTGGATTCAAATTTGCTTGCTAGAAAATCGCATGCGATATTTTTTATAAGAGTCTATAACTCAAAATTGCATGCAATTTTTAATATAAATGATATTGAAAGCATAAGCACAAAATTGCATGCGATGTTACATACGCAAAAATACATGAAAATCCTTGACAAGGCAAGAAAGGCAAGTTTAAAAAGGTGTCATCCAAAGCGAGTCCTCTACATCGAAGGCATAAAGTTCAAGTTAAATCAATTTTTAATTTATTTATTTATGAAATTTAATAAAAACAAAATTGTTTTTATGAGTTATCGCTGAACCCGTTCGTCTGTTTGATTGGGTATATTGATTGATGCATTCCAGTCGTCCTTATCTTTTTTGGTTTTCTTGTGAGATAATTTTATTTTATTGCAGCTGATAATAGGTTTTTAAAGCTTTTTTCGACGGATTAGCCTATTTTGATAACGCCGCTGTCTTTCAAATGAAGGCGTGATCAAAGGAGATGTCACTGCAAAGATCGATTCAACACGTCGCTGTCCGGAAAAGAGTTGGACTGGTGGAGTTGGAGCACATACTATCCCAAGAGTTGCAATACTTACTTTAAAACTTCCAAACTTTATTAAAAAAAAAAAAATTCGTGCAATTATTTTTTTTTTAGGTATTTGTATGCATTTTATTTAATTTTTGTAATGTTGCTGTCTCATCATATATATAGTAATAAACAAATAATATATATATATATATTTTGTATATATATATATATTTATATATCATAATAAATTTTGTTAATATATTCATCGACAAATATTATATGTATTTATATATATATATATTTATAACCATTTACCGTTGTACACATAATATTTTTTAATTTGTTTCGTTTTTTTTTTTTTTAAATTTTATTTTAAATTTGCAAGTGAAGCAAATTTTTACGCTTTATATGAACAAACATTTGTTTTTGTTTTTTGTATTTTTTTTTTTTTTGTATTTTGTATAATTCACATTAATTTTAAATGCTATGGAAAGAAACAATTACATTAATTTATTTAATTAGAAAAATAATAATAATTGGAATATAAATCACTTTGCGTTGCATTAGCTATAAATTTCACATATATAATTTTTATTTATTTACTAAATAATTTTTTATTTTCATATTTTGTGTAAAAAATATATATATATATTTTTATGTATATGTGTAATTATGTTTAAAGAGCTGTATGTAGTTGAGGCTGCTATTGCAGGATTTCTTTTATATATTATATATATATATTTTTTTGTTAAAACGATGACAACGAATTTTTGAAGAAAATTTTTTGGGTGCCAACATGTGATGTGGACTCAGCTTTATATGTTATGCATATGTTTAGATGTATGTATGTAGTATGTTATACATATTGTATGTAAAATGCAACAAATTGCCATATCATATATGTATGTAAGTATGTATATATTGATAAGCTCTGACAAAGCCAGCCAAAATGGAATTTTTACAATGGCCCCGTTAATAGCAGGCCCAACTGCAAGCCTTTTTTTTTTTTTTTTATTTACTGTCAATATGTATAGTATTATTATTATTATTATTTATAATAAATTGTGTAATATTTCGTATAAAAAATTGTGAGAATGAAAGAAGCGTCTGCGTCTGCTTGAGTTCTGTCTGCATTATATAACGTTGTATATAGACACATATACATATAAACAGGCCAATAAATGAGCTGTGTCCATATACTACATAACTAGGCTGTATGTTACGCGTTTTGAACGCATTAATTGGAAATAATTTTACAGCAAGTATGTAGTATATAGTTTGGTAATTATATAGTAGAGAGAGAGAGGTTTGTGTTTGTTATACATAGTGTATAGTAGAGTAGTACTAGGGTTAGAGCATAGTCTAATAAATTCATACTTTTCGTTTTTCGTTTTGCATTTTACGCTTTTTCTTAGTTTTCTGCTATTTTGTTTTTTTTTTTTTTTTTTTTTTTTAGTTAGTAGTAAGTAGCATATAGTACATACAACAATAACACGGCAAACAGTTTGAGAAGCGTTTGTGAAGGTTTGAGAAGTATTGTTACTTGGTTTTTTGAGTTATTTTTTTTTTGCTTAAATTTCTTACATTGGTTTTTTGTTTTTGTTAATTTATACATACAAATTTTTTTTTGCAAAAAATGCTATAGCACATATGGAGACTTTTTTTTTCGTTTTTTTTTATATTTTAGATTTTTCTTTTGTATAAATGTGTGTGTATGTGAGTGAAATGGCTGCTTACTTGTTGCAGCAACAAATATTATAGGTGAATACTATTTTGTATGTGTGTTTCATTTACAAACATCAATGCATGTATGTATGTATGTATGTATATGTATATATATCGAGCAGGAGGCGAAACCCCTTTAGTTTTATTATAAATGTATGCTTGTTAATTGTTAGTTAGGCAAAAGTTGAGAGCGCCAACTATTTGCCAGAGAATGTTGTGTACATTTAATACAATTGTGTTTCAATTATTGTGATTTTGGGTACATTAAAATTAGACAATATACAGTTTTTGTTTGTGTGTGTGTGTGAGAGAGAGTGTGTAAAAATACATAATTACAACTAATTGTTTAAATCACTTCTTTGAGACATCATCATCATATCGTATATAAAGAGTGCTACTATGTTTGTTGTTTTCCTAACCCCAGACCATATTTACCAGCGTGGCCACCAAAAAGGTAACAAACAGAAATGAAACCACAAAGATCACCGCCTTTTGCTGATCCGTAAAACGCTTGCGATTTGTGTAGATCGAGCTGAGCTTGGCCACAAAGCGCCTGAGCGTACCATGCTGAGAGGCAGCTGCAGCCATTATAGCTGGCGCTCCACCATGCGTATGATGCGCATGATGCATATGATGCGAGTGATGCAAGTGATGATTGTGATGCATATGATGTGCTGCACTGTTGCCGCGTAGCAGCAATCCCGAGCTCACACACGATGAGGCACTGGAGGCTGACGATGGCGTGGCACTAAGCACATCCGGACATGGTTGATGGTGATGATGATGGTGGTGATGATGATGATGCAGCGGATCGCCGCAGGCTGTAAAATTGGCAGACAAATCATGTTGCAGTCGGCTTAGAGCCAACGCATCTGAGCTGCTGCTGCCAATGGCCGAGGCGCTCACCGAGCGTTGATGCAAAGCAGCACCATTGCCAGCCGATAACTTGCGACTGCTGCGCTGCGTGCTCACCAGAGCCAGTGGATTGGCTGCTAGCGTGCTGGGCGCATGCATATGATGGCAAGCGGCCATGCTGGCATCCAGTTCGTTGGGCACCTGATAACGTAATGCACTGCTAGGTTGACCATGTAGCAACTCGCCGCTGGAAGTCACACGCACGGGACACACTCTGAACTGATAGCAGGTGCCGGCAGCCAGATTGTCAATGGTAAACTTGGTCTCAGGTCCGCGATAAAGCTGACGATAGTCTTGATTGCTTAGCGCCACAGGCGCGCTGTTGCTGCTGCCGCTGCTGCTGCTGCGTTCCTTGGGACCGGCTGACTCGGCCTCTGGTGTGCTCACCACATCACTTAAAATAGCATACTGCAGCTCGTACTCTACGCGATCGTGAAAGTTATTCTTTGAGTGCTGCCACTCCAAAGTAAGCTGCATGCCAAGCTGTATATTGCCACCATTGGCCGCCGTTTCCGCCAAGAGACACACGCTGTTCTCGTGTACGACGCGCGGTGGCTTGATGTTGGCTGGCAGCGTAGCGCTTGTTTCGAAGATGTACTCATCGGAGTATTCGCCATCACCTGCGCGATCCGTATGCGCATATATGCGGAAGGTATAGGCGCTGCGTTCCTGCAGCTTATGCACTTTACACATGCAATTAGTGCCCGAATAAACCGTCTGGAATTGCTTAAAGCGCGCCACATACATTTCTACATAGTATTTGGTAAAGTCCAATTTGCGTCCCTCGCTCCACTTAAGCTTGATGTAATTATGCCCAGCGCCAGAGCATTCTAGCGTGGGCGGCGCAGGTGGTGCCGGTTGCGTGGTCAACTTGGCATAGGCTGAAAAGTTGCCAGCGCCCACAGCGTTCACAGCCTGCACACGGAATTTGTAGCTCGTCTCGGGCATTAGGCCGATCACTGTATAGCGCGTACAGGCGTCCGATGTGGCTATGGTGCGCTCTCCATACTCTATATTGTAGTTGGTAATCGCAGAGCCATGCGCTGCCGGCTCTGTCCAGTTCAGTGTAACCTCGTTGGCTGTAAACTCAAAGCCTTGCATTTGTGGCGCTGCCGGTACAGCGGCAGGCGTGCACACGCACACTACATTAGTGAATAGTCCATCTCCTGCCACATTACTGGCAAACAGGCGGAAATAGTAGCGTGTAAAGGGCGTCAGATTGCGCAAGTCAGCACTGGTTTGTAGACCATGATAGCAGCTATGGAAGTCACTGGAATTTGGTGCCTCGTCGGCGTTTTCTGTTTCCTCTTCGCTTTCGTCCTCGTTGCGTTCTACGCTGCTGCTTTGCAATGAGTATGCACTGATGGGTGCACCATTATCCTTGCTCGGAGGTTGCCAGCTTACATGTACATGCGTGGCGGACTTGACTTGAACTGCAAGTGCCTCTGGTGCAGCTGGAGCTGCTGCAGCAGCTGTGAAACGGAACCATTGGGACCAGGCGCCTGCGCCAATGCGATTAATAGCGCGTACTTGCGTTTCATAAACACAGCCGGGCATAAGCTGCTGGGCCACAAAGTAATCTTGTTTGCCGCGATAGACAGGCGTGGGCATTAGCTCTCCACGCTCCTCTACGACACGCATTTGCGCCTCAAATTCTAATACAGGCGCGCCGCCATTGTAGTCCGGTTGACTGAGACGCAGTAGCGCCACATAGGGCGTTGGCGGCGAGTCAAAGTGTGGTGGTGGCGGTGCTGCAGGCACCACTGCCTCAGTAGTCACATGACCAATATCCGAATAGGGACTATCGCCAGCTGGGCCCTTGCAAAAGGCGCGCAATTGGTAGGTAGTGCCTGGTAATAGACGTTCGCACATGGTCTCTGACTCAGCGCCCGTGTAAATGCACTCAAACTTGGGTCCAGCATTAATTTCAAGATGATAACAATGTATCTCCGCACCGCCTGTATCTAAAGGCGGCTCCCAACGCGCTTTGAAATGCGTGCCATGTATTTTGCCCTTTGCGTGAGGCTTACCAGGTCTGCCGGGACGCTCTGCGCCTGTTTTATAGCTTACCTCATGTGACCAAGGTGAAACACCGGCGTCATTTTCTGCACGCAGTCGAAATTGGTAATTTGTGGCACGCCGTAGCTGGACGCATTCGTAAAGCGTCTCGCCACCCTTGTATGTGTTCAGGTAACCGTGGCCGGACTCGGGATCCTGCATTTGCAACAAAAAATCGCCATCCTGAGGGCGTCGCTCCCAAACCAAACGTAAGGAATTGGCGCTTAGCGCTTGTAAAGTAGGCGGCTTGGGTGCTGTGGGCGGATTGCCAGCAGTGCCAAAACTGATTACCTCCGAATATAAAGATTGACCCACTTCATTGACGGCGGCCAAACGAAAACTATAAACTGTAGTTGGCTGCAGCTTGTTGATGACATAGTGCTTCGCTTTGGTCTTAGCCAGCTCGGTAAAATGTAGCGCATTGCCTCTGCCCTCGTCATACTCGAGCAAATAGTGTATAATGGGCGAACCATTCGCAGGCGGTGCGCTCCAGCGCAGATTGATGGCGTTCTTGGTGCGCGTTACCAGCTTGGGCGGCAACGGTTGGTCTGGCTCGCACGGTGGGGTCTTGAATTCAGTCGGTTCGGAAACAGTGCCCTGTAGTTTTTGATAGTGTACCTGCAGACGCACCAGATACTCCTGTCCCGGCTGCAAATCCTGTACAATACACTCGTAGGCCTCGCCCTTATAGAGGCTCTTATATTTGCATTGTTTGCCAGTGTCGCTGAGAAGAACATTGTAGCGCAAATCGCGCATATTGATGAGTAGCGTTTCTGTAATGGCCGGCGAGACCCAGTTGATTTTAGCGGTGCGTGAGGTGATGTCAATGACCTGCGGCAAAAAATTGTTTAAAAGACAAACATAAATTAATACAATATAAAGGCCTTACCTCCGGCTTTTCTACGGCTGACAGCTGTTCCACAATGGAAGTCTGATAGTCCTCCTCATCTTCTGCAGCCAGGCTGCTTGTGTCCTCGCCATCCTCAGAAGTGCCCACAGATGAGGCACCACCAACGCTGCTACCAGCACGTTGTTGCTGGGGAAGCGATGTATTTGCGACACCAGCAGCATTGGCCGGATTAGGAACGTGCGTACCATTGCGTTGCGGCAAGCGGCGTCCATGATTTTGCACATGGTGATGATTGTTTAGATGCTGCATATGCGCTAAATTGTTGGCCATGGGTACTGAGCCTGGCGGAATGTTATTATGATGGCCGTTTATGTCATTGCGGCGCGGCGAGTGTGTGGGTGTGGACATATTGGAACCTTGGCGGAGAAAATGGTACAAAATAAGTTGCTGTTTGTATTGAAAATAGTCAATATGACAGGCTTACTCAGTTCGCGTTGCTTCTCCAGTTTGCGTAACAGTTTTGTGTGCTGCCGTTGACTGCGCTCGTCTTTGTAGTTTGGTGGTGAAGGCGAGTGCGGGGAATGTGAGACCTGCTGCTGTGTTTGTGGCTGCTGTTGCTGCTGTGGAGGTTGCTGGGGTGGTGCTGCATTTGGTGCTTGCTGCTGCGGAGCGGCTGGTGGTGGTGGAGCCTGCATATGATAATGCTGCGGACCATTGCCGGCCGGACCGGGTGGGTAGGGCAGCGGCGTATAGAAATGCGATGTCCCATTGGCGGTTATCTGCAGAGAGAGAGAGTTACAAGTATTTCAAGTTAGAAAATTGCAGTCAACAAAATGCCTGGTTAGTATGTACTTTAAATAGCAAGGTTTTTGTAGTGCTAGTAGTTGCAGTGGAGGTTTGGGAGGAGTTACTACCGCATTTGCAGCTGTGCGCTTTTGAATTTTTCTGCTCCATGTTCAATGAAATATTGACGGCGACTAAGGCAAGTCAATTTTATAGACGTTAGTTATAATTAGCAAGAATCACAGATAAGTTCAGTTTCCTGATGGTTTTGCTAGTAATGAGCGTACGACATGATTTTTTGGCACACACGCAACACGATAAGTAACAACGTATGTTTAGCATTGATAAGAAACACAATTGCTTTAATAAGCTGCAATGCAGTTGTCTTTTAATTAATTCCAAATTAAAATTGAAATTGAGATGAGAAAACCAATACAATTTGATGGGCGATAATAAATGTACCAGTTTTGGGATATTTTTTTTTGTTTGTCGGGCAAATAAGTTATCGATAACACAGCTCAACTGTGCTGAGTTGCGCATAAACAGTTATACAGCAGCAGCCAGCTTTTTGTTGCGCTTACATTATGCATTTTAAAAATTGCGCTGCCAAACAAGGCGCGCTTTTGTATAATTTTAAATTTGCATATTATAAGCGCGCTTATCTTGCATTAAATTGCACAAAAATTACTTAATTATACAAAAAAAAGTATTGCACTCATTTTGTAGATACATTAAAACGTTCGATATATGGTAGTGTATAGTAATAAAAGCTGTGCGCGCCACGCTACATGTAATTTATAAATTGCGCAAAACCGGTTATTTATTGATAATTTTCCGCACTACCAATTGCTTTCAAACTGTGCAAAAAAAAAAAAAAAACCAAAAAAATTTATGTTATTATAATTTCATGTTTTGCATGCAAAACGAGTGTAGTGTATTATGTAATACAATTACAAATTGTTGGCATCTTGAGAGTCAGCTTTTAAACATTTTTCACCCAATTGTTGGCCTGTTTCAACGCTTTATAGTTTTGCCGTATTACCAGCCAGCCATAAAATTTCAGTAACAAAAACAACACTACAAATGAAAACAAAATGTTAAGCACGCAGCAGCTGTAGCCTCCAAAATGGGTCAAAGTTAATGAGTTTGGCTCGGCGAAAACGGAAACATACCAAAACAAAAGATGCTACACCGAATAACCAAAAAAATAAAAATCACACACAATGCCTGACCATGATGAGGCCCAAAAATGTTAACTAGTTTGCCATTTTACGACTGCGCAAAAATTCAAGTAGTAAAAAAAAAAAAAAAAACGAAAAGAAAAAATACAATTTGCATGGATTTCCGACAAAAATATGCAGTAAAGCCAGAAGCAACAACTTGACTGCTGCAGCTACTCAGTACTCTGCTTGATATCTCTTACAATCGAATTTTAATCATAAAGCAATCCGTTGATGGAATTGAAATCTCTGTTAGAGGGTTTTTTGATTGGGCTAATACATATTTGTTTTGTGATTTAATTTGTGCATTGCAATTATTTTTTTTTTCAAAAGTCTGAGTGCCAGAGATTTGGATAAAGCTTAGTTTAATATTGATTGATTTGGCATATTTCGAACGTGCTTTTAAAACCAATTTAAATATGCATAAACTTCATCAAGATATGTAAATAAGGCAATTAACTATAATCAAGCAGCAACCATACAAAAGCTGGAATATAAAAGACTGTCTTAAGCACTTTGCGCAGAGTTGCCATCAAACTGCATTTATTTTAGAGCCTCAAAAGTTAAAAAAAATGTGAAGGTTTTAAATTTTAATTAAGTAACCATTAAGTTTGTCTTATTCTTAAGAAAATTTTAAGCGATTCTATACGCCGTTTTAAAAGTACTTATGAAAATCATCTTGGAGCGCATGATTGAGCATGTCGATAAAATCCTACGTAACGAGCAAGCTGGATTCCGAGCGGGACGGTCCTGCATTGACCAAATAAATGTCCTACGAATAATCATTGAGCAATTAGTAGAAATGCAATCGCCTATTATTTGTTGATTATGAAAAAGCATTCGACTCCATTGACAGAGAATGCATTTGGACTGAACTTAAAAACATCGGAATACCTGAAAAAATTATATCCTTGATAAAACGCAGATATGAAGGTTTTAATTGCTCAGTGATTCATGACGGCAAAGTGTCGGAACCATTCACAACAATTTCGGGAGTAAAGCAAGGCTGCCTACTGACGCCACTTATATTTCTCATAGTCATTGATGCAGTTACAAGGCGTGCAATGTTGACAAACCTAGGGGTATCATATGGAACCCACTGGACCCTGCAGCAAGACTGGAATCACTCGACTATGCAGATGACAAGTGCGAACTCTCGCATAGACATGTTGACATGCAAAAAAAGCTACAGGATCTATCACTCGAATCAGCAAAGGTAGGTCTGCTTATCAACGTGACCAAAACAAAAGAAATGAGAATCAATGCGACGTCAAAAGAGCCCTTAAAGTTATACGACAGACAAATTGAAAGAGTCGGTGAATTTCAATATTTGGGAAGCGCAATAACATCTGGCGGAGGCACAATGACCGATATAACGGCAAGAATTAAAAAATCAATCGGTGCTTTTACACGACTAAACAAGATCTGGTCATCAAATTGTTATAGTATCCGAACCAAAATCTCGATCTTTAAATCTTGGCTTTATGGCTGCCAAACATGGTTTGTAACAGAACAAGTGCAGCAAGTGACGCAGCTATGTCAATCGATGTCTTCGTAAGATCTTACAAATATTTTGGTCTAACCGAATATCAAATGAAGAACTGTAGTCAAGAACTGGCATGTTGGACGTCAATATAGAAATTCGAAGAAGGAAGCTCGGCTGGATCGGCCATACATTGCGAAAACCACCGAACGACATCATATATATGTCCTTGCAATGCAACCCGCAAGGCAATAGACGAAGAGAGGCCGCCCGAAAATTACCTGCAGACGATCTGTCCTGAACGAGATCAACACCAGCGTGGAACGTGGCAGCAGGCGATATACTAATATCATCGAGCTCAGCGAAACCGCTCTACGAAGAAGACAATGGAGACTACTTGTGGATAGCCTATGCCCAACATAGAGGCAGTTTAGAATCTGTCGACGCCAAACAAGGCTTAATAATAATAATAGCTAAGGATAAATCCTAAATATAAAAAAAAATAAAAATTTTTAAAACTCTAATCTGTTGTTTAAAAGAGTCGCATCAATTTAAGTCAGTCAAAATAAGTCAAGACGTTTCTGGCACAATACCTTAAAATTCCCCCCAAATTTTAAAAACTTCATATAAAAAAAAATATCCCGAAAAAGGGAATTTTTGTTTTTATATGAAGTTTTGCCAAAATATAAAAATATAAATGAATAAAATATCAAAAGGAATTTGTTTTTATAGAAATAATTTTTGTTTTGAAGTGCATGTACATGCTTTACAATTCACAATTTGCCAAATATGCGTAGGGCTCCTTGCAGAATAAGTTTGCGTGGAGTTTTTTACAAAAAAAGTGATTTATAAATGTAAAGACTTGGCAGACAAAGAAAATAAAATAAAATAATTTTGGGCGCATCACCGCCTGTCAGCTAAAGTCAGCTTTTGAAAATGATTAGGTGACACACAAAAATATATTTCGAGGGACTCAAAATACAAACGCGCCAAAACTGCCTAGAGATTTCTGTCACACCGCGCTGAGAAACTAAGTATCTAGCTAGCGACAGTTATTTCGGGCACATAATTAATTGTAGCTTGTGTTGCATAATGCACAACAATGTCTGCAAATTAGCATACAATCATATTAAAATACATTTCAACATGAAACACTAAAAAAAAAAAAAATACACGTAAAATCACAAATCAACAGAGGAAACTGGCATTTGGCCACAAAAATTGTGGCAGCTCAGTTAATTAAGTCTAGAAAATCCACTTTCATTTGAGCAACAAAGCGTAAAGCCGTCTTCCACATTGTCTCTTCCAGCTGTAGAGTAGAGGAAGCGCAGTGCGCCATATGTGGCCAATAAGCGTGCACGGATGAAACTGTTGGCGCTGCATTAATCAAGTTTTGGTACGTCTCAAATGCCATTAGTAGTAACCAACTCCTCAGGGGCAACATTCAGTTGGTTTTGTTTTATGTATTAGTCTTTTTTTCTCAGCTTTGCTGTTATGTAAAATGCTGCAACAAAGTTCAATTAAAAGTCATCAGCATTGCCGACAGTTACAAGAACAACAAAAACAATAGTCAACTAAACAACATTGTTGTAGTTGCAAAGCAATATATCAGAGTTTAAAATAAAAGTCATGATAGTTTTGCCACAGACAATAGCCTACAAATTGTTGTACAAATAAAGTTACCAAGCAACGTTCTCATGTGTCTCTGCAACATTGTTGCCAATGTAAATCGTGCAAGAGTCAGTCTATTTGCACACTACTGGCAAGCATATTAAGTACGCTAGAAGGTTTGCCAAATCGGAATTGGAATATATTCGATATGTATTGCCAAAATTTGAATGACTAGGTTGATTATTTGAATAGTTAATGCTTAATTACAATGTGTGCATTACACTGATCCGTACAACCAATCGGCAAAGTAGCGAGACACGAAAAGCGATAACACGCAAGACATCGATATTCATTAGGCAATTGGCATCGATAGCACGTGAGCTATTGGCATTAATGGAAGAAACATCGTAAGCAGAAAGCTTAAAAACAAAACTCGAAAGCTAAAAATTTGTTCAGAAATTTCACGAATTGAACCACTGTTGCACAGCTTAAGCAGTTTTCTACAAATTCTACTTTAAAGTGTATATAAGTTTCGGCTTTTCACATTAAGTCTTATAGCCAAGTTTTTTAGTTGGTTTTTCCCATGGCTAAAACTACAGCAACTGCTTTTTCCTAAAGGATTCCGCTCTTTTTGTCAACATTGAACACTTTTTTGTCGCGTTTAAGCCAAACGCACTGCAAATATTTTGCAAATTTAATGCACTTCAATTGAAATTTTATTGCTACAACATTATTTTAATTGTTTTTAGTGCAATGCTTTATTTTTTATAGCAGAAAAAATTACTGTTTAGTGCTGAAACTGCAGCTCTCATGATTTATGCCACATAACAATAAACAATAAAAAAACAGTGCAAAATAGAAAATACATTTAATTAATGATATTAAATGAAAATGATTAAATAATCATTAAAACAGCAAAAGTCAACAAATTATTGTGCAGGAAGCGTTAATTTTAATAGAATAAAATAATATGCATAAATTAAAGGGCAAACATTTTAATGAGCTGCTTAATTTATGGCTCATAAAAGAATATTATTTTTTCGTAATTAGCATATAAATATTTTAATTTGTTTAAATATCTTAATTTCTTAATAACATTTAAACGAGCTAATAATGCATAGTTAAAATTGTTTATTTAAATATAAAAAGTAGCTCATAAAAATATTAGAATTTATTATCAACTTGGTAGCTTAGTTAGCAACAAGTTAAATCAGTGCAAAGAGGGTGCACGCGGAAAGTAGTTGGATTTTATGCTTCCGCCTGCGTAAAGGGTGATATTTTTGCGCGTGATATCAGCGGACTTAGTAGTTAGTAGCCAACTAGCAAAAAGACAGACTTGTTTTGGTCACGAAAGGAACAGTGTGTCTCTAGTAACAAAATGTGAATTTTATCGGAATTATTATCGATAATCAGCTGCTTTTTGTTTACAAATAGCTAATTTTTAAAGACGCAAAATAAAACATTAAAACATGAATTATCGTCAACGTTTATTACTTATACTATTTTGTGCAAACAATGCCATAATAATGACATGCATTGCAATGGAAATTTTAGATGAAGAAAAAAAGCGACGCGAGTAGGCAAAACCCAAGAAAAGGCGGAGTATTTGGGTGAACCCATATTTAATGCTCAGAGCTGAGTGTGGAAGAATTGTATAGACGTATTATATCGCACATTAATGTTACAATTGAATTATCTTATTATTATAGCTATTTTTCCATCCTTTCCCAACGATCCGCAACGATTTTGTCGACCAGCCATAAATTTCGCGTACAAAAAACTAGCTGCACATAAGTTTTGTTTGTGGCGCCAAAACCGAACAGCTGCTTTTTGCTGAGTGCGCCATCTATGGTTTGCTACTGGCATTAAAAAAATAAAAAAACGAGCAACACTGGTCTAAATACCAGCTACAAGAACAGTTTGTGACCAAACGTTTGTGAGCGTTTTTTTTATATAAAGTTTTGTTTGTTTTTCGTTTCTGCGTAGGGGCCTTTAAAGTGAAAATTTTTTTGGAAATACCCTGTATATAGTTTGTATGTATATGCACAAACTTTATACTAAGCAATTGCATCTCATAGCGTATACAGTGGAACCTCAAAAATGAAAATAACTTTTTTCGGGTCAAGACGTCTCCAAAAGTTGAAAAAAATGGGTTGATAGTTTTTTGCGAGCTCTGATATACATATATACTTACAATTCAAAAAAAAAAAAAACCAATCCCCCCCACCCCTCCGATACCGCAAATAACACATATTACATTTCTCAGATTTGTTACTAAATCAAATAAAATCAATTCTTTTTAGAAAAGTAAAATCAATTTCATCGAATTATATGGACAAGATGTGATTTTCCAGTTTTAAAAGCAAAAGGTTTAGATGGTTTTTTTTTTGATTAAAAGGGTCTACGCAGCTCAAACAATTCCATATGGAAACTATTTTATAATATTTCAGATGGAGCCACCAGTTTGTGCATAGTAAGTCAAAGTGCTACTTTTTATCGAATTATGGTTTTTTTTTTGTGGTATTAATCGATATGTTTTCCGATACTTTGGGGTAATGTGGGCACACTCAAATTATAATCAGCTGCTTTATGTTTACAAAAATTAAGCGCGCAAAATAAGACAAAGAATTAAATAAAATAAACATGGAATTGAATCAACAAGTATTGTTAACATTACTTAGTATAAACAATGCAAGTATGACTGCCTACCAAATTGTAAAAAGTTGGCCGCAAAAAAAAAAAAGAAGTGTCTGGGTGAAACCTTATTTAAAGGGCAGAGCAGAAAGTGGAAGATTTTTCAAATATGTATGTATTTTGTATTGGACTAATATTCCAACAAAATTGTGTACATTTCTTGTTCAATTTAAAGTTTGAGGCCATGGTGCGTAATCAATCGGTAATTCGCGCAAAAAATTCGCAAAAACCAAACAGCTGTTGTTAGTGTTACCATAACTATGTGGCAACACCGAAGCAGTGTTGCCGATAGGCGATTGTGCGATAGAACTCTGCGTTTTGCTGCAATCGACACGAGGCATTATCGAGGCGTCTATCATCGCTTTATCCATCTATCGTCTCGCGCCAAAAACTATAACACTTCGACGCATCATTTATTTGTATTGTTTAACATTAATAAAGTATTAAGTTTATTATTAGCAATTAATGCGTTTGATTGCTAAAGTGGTGACCCCGACGTGATCTATACATACATCGTATAATTAAAATTTCGACAACGACCTTGCGGCACTGCAGTTGACCATAATTTCGCAACATTGTGAAATTAAAATTACAAAATGGCTACATCGCACTTAAAACTCGCTTGCTGACTAAATTTGCTGATTCGACGGACAACAAAATGCGACGCCTGCTGCAGGGGATAGACACAACCGGCCTGAAGCCATCAGAAATTTTAACCAACATGAAGCGCCTTGCACCTGATTCTGGGTGTGAGCCAGTAATTCGCACACTTTTCATGAGTTACATGCCTCACTCGATTCGCCCGTTGCTGTCTGTGTGGAAAGACGACGATCTTGGCAGTCAAGCAAAAACTGCCGATAAAATGCTGGAAGCATGTGACACGAGCTCAGTGTCCATGATATCTCCGGTACAACAGCAAACTGAAACTTCAGGTTGCATCGAAGCCGTATCACGCTTTCCAAAATCATCAGACCTAGCTTCTTCAATAAAAAAGCTAGTTGAGCGGGTAGACAAGCTTCAACATGAAATTAAAGCTCTCAAGGAATCTAGTCCTCGCTTTTCCGATGGCACTTCAAGCATCAACGAAAAAGACCAGCGCGTATTGTGCTGGTATTACAAAAATTAGGCAGCAGCGCACGCAAATGCCGCGATGGCTGCCCGAACTAGAAGTCATCAAACTAAAACGGCAGCCGCAAGACGACCAGCAACAATGCAGACGGTTCTTTGCAAAGCAACGAGCCACGTTTGCATATCAACGATCGCATATAAAAATTACATTTCCTTCTCAATGCTAAGCGGGTAATCGACGCAACGACTAATCACTACACTCCAGGTGTACAACTCAACAAAACGACTTTCAACAAATTAACAATTCATCGCAGTTACAAGGATACCAGCAAAACACATCGGTGCAAATACAGCACACGCTGGAGAGCATCACGCACACGCAACTGGAAACCCTTTAACTGATCACCACGCCGCCCAGGCGGAGGAAAACTTGCTAACAAATTCGCTCCCGACTTGGTCTCTGAGAAGGGGGTAGCTGTGGCAACACCGAAGCAGTGTTGCCGATAGGCGATTGTGCGATAGAACTCTGCGTTTTGCTGCAATCGACACGAGGCATTATCGAGGCGTCTATCATCGCTTTATCCATCTATCGTCTCGCGCCAAAAACTATAACACTTCGACGCATCATTTATTTGTATTGTTTAACATTAATAAAGTATTAAGTTTATTATTAGCAATTAATGCGTTTGATTGCTAAAACTAGTGAAGTAGTGGCGCCATCTAACGTTAAGAATTTTTAGACAACACTGTTTTGTTTTTTTGGTCTGCGTTCCATTGTCGAAAAATTTCAATCGGAATTTTTCGCGACTATTTTTTTTATATGAAGTTTTTCATTTTTTTGCGTGCTGCGTATAGGCCTTAAGGCCCACGCACGGAATGACAAAATCCCAAATGGGATATTTTTTTTTATATGAAGTTTTGTCATTCCATGCGAACATTTTCGAACTGCGTATGGGCCTTTAATCTTAAATGTAAAACTTTATGATCTGGCATTCTTGAAATAAATATAATATAAAGTATTTGATGGTAATTCGCTGAATGCATAATAATTAAATATAATTGATTTTCAAAGGCCTAAAGTTCCAAGTAAACGTTTGATTGCAAAATACAACAAAATCTGCGATAATTGGAATACATATATAGAACAAATTACGTATAATTCCTATGAAATATTTAATGCAGCAAATTAAATAAGAAATAATTGTAATATTTGCTGAGAAAAATTATTTTTAGCGCCTTAAACGTTTTAAACGAGTTCCTATTGTACTATATTGATTAAGTAAAGTTTAAAATGCAAATTAACTTTGATTGTTTGCATAACGCAAAAGTTTGTTTGCCTTTTGTTCTGTTATTATTGTTAATGTCTTGTTATCATATTAGTTTTACTCGTTTATCAAACAGTTTAACAATAATTTACGCAAGTACTTCAATACTAATAGTTTTCAAATTATTATTATCATATTAAATGCTTATTGTGCTACGACACGATTTTGCAAATTAGCAACTCACTGACTGTCGGGTAAAAACCCAAGCTCCGCTTCTAGGAATATAATATATATATAATAGTCATAAAATATAACAATCTGTGAACCGAGAGAGAGAGGGCAGCTGGTTTCGTAAAATGCTCAATAAACAATTTATATAAGTATAAATTTGTTATTTTTTTTATATTTTATATACGCCCGCTAATTTCACTGATATTTGTATACAATTAGCATAGAAATTCAATTGTTTTTTTTTATATATATATATATATTTTTTTGCGCTTAATTTGCTGTTAATTTGATAAGTAAGACATGCAAAGTACAATCAAATTAGTAAAAAAAAAATTAAAAAAAAATTATGGGCAAAGTGAAAATACGTAGAAGCAAGCTTAATAAGAACTTGCAGCAAAAATATGTGCATTCATGCCCGACCCAGACCCTTGACTACGAAAAGTACTGCACTCTTGTCCAAAAACAGTGTTGTAAAAAGCGCCAATATCTACGAGCGAGAAAATATTGTGTATACTGTTTTTGGCAGCAATTAGTACTTATCGGTTGAAAGAAAGCTAAACAGCTGTTTGTAAATAATCGCCAAAATATATTTTTTCTTTGCAGTTGAAGAAAAAAAAATTTGCAAAACTTTGTCTTTTAAGCTTTTAAATCAAATTTTCCTCAAAAAAAAGCATACGACAGTTTTAAACAGCTGATTGTTGCTCACAATATTATGTAGTCTGGTATATTTACCCTTATGCCTGCTTGTTAGGGTTGCTCACGTCATTACCCGGGTATTCTTGTCTTTATGCATTTATGTACGGCAAAATGAACACACCCCATTTGATAGTTAAGTTTTGGCTTTAACATTCAAACAACGAAATTGAGGTCTTGAAGTCAGCGAATAACTGCCGCTTGTCTCTTGAGGAGATGGCTGAGCTGAGTTTCAATCCAACTAATATGGGTCCCAGGACTAGGGATATCGACGACAATTGAACTGGCTAGACAAGGAAAGACTACCAGCATCCTCCTTCAGGACAAGGAGGGCCTGGGTATACCCATGGCCAGCTGTAAACTGAGAATATGAAACTATTTCACTCTCTTTGCAAACCAAACGTGGAATCGGGCATCGAACATGTGCAGAATCTCACGGCAAACCTGGCCGACATACAGCAGTAAAAGTACTAAGGAACTTTGCTGTCTGAACAGAGCCCAGTGCTCGACTGTCATTTGTGCTATCACGGTACATTGGCTGGTGGGGAGGCTAAATGCTGCCCACCATGATTTCTTTAGAAGCTGTGGCGATGAGGTGGAGCTGGAAACAGTTGAACACCTTTTCTGTCATTGCCCTGGTCTGTTTAGGACAAGATTCCGCTTTCTAAAGTCATACTTCCTTGATGATTTATCTCAGCTCGCCGAACAGAGTCCAAAATGCCTTTTAAGGTTCATACAGGCTGCCGGATGGTGCACTCATCTCGTATAGGGAAGCTCTTGAGTGGGGAAGAGCGGTGAATGGTCCACCGTAGCGGTATCACAACGGGCCTTTTCTGGCCTATGTGAGCTGGGACGTTAGTCCTAACTGCCGCCCTAACTTAACCTATTAAATGTTGAGGCTTGTATACTTATAAGGTTGACGTTGAGGTAGTATATAAAACAGCAATGGAAGCTGTATAATATAACGAAAAACTTGTTTCTCGTAACATAATAACGAGTTCTAAATCCAAAGTTTAGTACTAAAGTCCCCATCATTACTGTGGTCTAGGCATGGATGCACAGAGAGCAGACATACATATCTATATTGACTTCTCTATTCAGCCTGATCATAGTTGAATTACTTTGGGACGTTCGAGACGGTTTTACATCTCTACTATATTTGCTCGAGATTTGATAAAATTCGCCAGTAAAATCTATTTTGTTCCAAGAAAGTGTTGCTTCTTTAAAAAGGTTATACAATTTTTGAGCTATTTGTATCTTTATTAATTAATTAATCTAATGTTTTAATTCATGATTTTAATTTTAACAAAATCTCTACTAAAATCTCTAGTAAATATGCAATTCTGTGTTAACGTGCAAAACCGTCTCGAGCTAAGGAGTTGCCACCTAGTTGTGGTACTAAATAATAACATTTTGGTGCATTTAATTGGACATATTAATAGATGTTTAAATTTGACTAAGTTATGATTATAAAGTGCGACGTAATAAGCGCACAGATAAATAAATAAGTGCTTTTCGGCTAAGATGGCAACGTTCGGTGATGTCTGTGAATGTCATTAACTTGACAGTCAGTTGAAAATTTAAAAATGAATTGCCTAACATAAATTTAGTTAGAGGAGAAAAGAGCAAAAAACGTTTAAGAAATTATCAAAATGAAAAGATATTCCAAAATTAAATGTAAATGCAAATAAATGCATTTTGCCATTCACAATATACTGACAGCTTGACAACTGATGGCTCGTAGAGTTGTCATTCAAACTCATGTGTTCGGCGGGATAAATATTTAAATTTATTTATCAGAAATTCAATGCGAAATGTTGCAAAATATAACACAAGTTATTGACTAAGCTCATAATAAATTGATATATAAATATATATAATAATTGATAAATAAATTTAGAATAACTCTTAAAATTCATATATTTAAAAAAGTGTCTAAATGTACTAAAATAATTTTTGAATAGTAGCAACTTTTTTCTGCCATTCTTGTAAAAGGGCTAACATGGCGAAACAATTGTCCGAAAAATGCAATTTCTGAGATTTCAATTCAAAATGCACTGGCTTCTGGGCAGACAAAGTAAGCTGTCAATTTTAAACCAAATTACTCTCTACAAAGCCATCATAACAGCTACCTGGACGTATGGAATTCAAGTTTGGGGAATGGCAGCAAAATCAAAACTGAAGAGAATTCTAACACTTCAAAACAATGCAGATGCTCCTTGGTATGTTGGAAATAGAAATCTACCTAAAGAGGTTTCAAACCGTACCAAAAATCTCTAGAGATTTCTGTGGCACCCCAGTATATAACACTTGTTCAGTGTATGTCTATACATATTCACCGCCAAAAAGTTTTGAGTAATAGGTCGGGCCATAAAATCAATTAATAGTCTTCTCACAAAATAATAATAAACTTTTTGATTATTAAAAGCTTTATACCGAAGTCAAATTTGCGTCAGAGTTTGAAGTTTATGTTAGGGCAATATAATACAAAGCTAAAAAAAACTAAAAAAATTTGTGGAATTCTTCCAAAACTGGTTTATTTAGACAATGAAATAGTGTGACGGTGGAGACAATCTTTACAAAGAATGCTTTCGAAATACAGCCATAATTTATGCAAAAATTCTAAAAATAACGTAGTAAAAGTAATATTTACTATTTTTAAAAAAGCTTATTTTTAAAGAAAAAGCAGTTCAAAAATTTTCAAAAAGGAAATGTTTTTTATAAGTAAAGAAATAATTTTTCCTTTAAGAAAACATTTTTTCAAAGTGCTTAGGGTAGCCATTTTAAAATCTAATTATTTCTTGGGGGCTTTAACTTATTGTCTTAAAAAATTTTGTTAAAAGTGAAATACATCTCTGAGGATTATATAAATTACTTTCAGCTAAAATTTCGATGTAAAATAGTTTTGCACATCGACGAATTGTTGTTCTATTGAAGTTTTTAAAAATATATAAAAATTCTTTTCAAAAATGTTTACTGAGTGCAGCTCTTGCGTATGGCGAGCACCTATAATATTGAAATGCTCCAAAGGTACCAATCTAAAGCATTGCATGTGCTTCCATGGTATGTAGGCAACAAAACTTAACTTTCAAAATTCATTCTAGGTAGAACATTTCTAAACTTTCACTTGGTCAGTTTAGACAAGGTCCCAATATTCATATCTTTAAAAAGTTGCATAATTTTTAGCACAAGCACACTCGGAACTTTCTATTCTACAGGGTTTTCCAACAAGGGGTGTTAGAATGTCAGATGTGAAGAATAAAACCCGTGCACGTCGCTCAAGAACAACTGAGAATATTGCTGCTGTAGCCCAAAGTGTTGAAGAAAACTCAGGTTTGTCCATTCCTCGTCGTTCTTTGGAATTGGGCATTCCACAAACGTCATTACACCGTATTTTGCATAAGGACTTGGGTCTTAAAGCTTATAAAGTTCAGTTAACACAAGAACTCAAGCCGGCCGATCATCAACAACGTCGTGTCTTTGCTGATTGAGTCCTTGAAATGCATGAAAATTATCCTGAATTCCATCGAAAAATTATCTTGACTGATGAGGCCCATTTCCACCTCGGTGGCTACGTCAACAAGCAAAATTTTCGCATCTAGGGCTTGGAAAACCCAAGAGTTATTGTTGAGAAGCCTCTCCATCCTCAACGTGTGACTGTTTGGTGCGGTTTATGGTGCGGCGGTTCATTGGACCTTACTTTTTCGAAAATAAGGTTGGATCAACAGTTACGGTGAATGGATTGCGCTATCGGTGTTGGATGGTATTGATCTGGACAACATTTACTTTCAACAAGACGGCGGGCGCTACGTGCCACACAAGCAACAAAACCATTGCTCTTTTACGGGAAAAGTTTCCGGACCGTGGTATCTCTCGAAGAAGTAATCACAATTGGCCACCGAGATCTAGTGATTTAACACCTTGCGACTTCTTCCTTTAAAGTCTACGCCAACAGCCCAGCGTCGATTCAAGACCTCAAAGGTAGAATTCGTGAGGCTATCGAGGACATAGGGCAGCCACTTTGAGATTTGTTTATGGAAAATTTCATGAAAAGGATATGGTCCTGTAAGCGTGGTCGTGGTGGCCATTTGGCTGATGTTGTTTTTCATTATTAACGGCATGCCTTTCTCTTTATTATGAAATAAACATCCGATCATTTATCTCAAAAAATGACATTTTTCTTTGAATACCAAAATGTTTGTATTATATATATCTCCCACTCGTCTTGGAGGAAATCATCGAACTAACACGTCAAAATTTTCACAGTATAAGCAGTAATAGGTTTACCAAGAAAGGATTGCTTAAGTCAGTGGTGGGCAGCCTCGCAATTAACATAGCTCACAAGGATAAGGCACCAAAATCTGCCGCAGCGCTGTCGGCACACGCACGGATGTAAGTGTGACAATTTGCGCTCTCGTTTGAGCATGATCTTCGCTCTTGCGCTCTTGTGCGCTCTTGCTTACTTCGCTGCTTACTCACACAATGAAATGTTTGTTTGTATGAGTTTTGAGCACCACTAGCTTAAGTCATCTAATTTTGAGTTTTGCCAAAAAGCAACAGGATTTTTTTACACCTATTGAATTATTGGGATATTCACCTTACAGCACTGACCAATGACTTTTTTTTAGTCCCGCCAATAAATAAAATAAAAGTAAAAACTAAAAGTGCTTCAAAAATTGTTTTGTACGCATGATGAAAGAGCATCATGGAGAATATTTTTTTGAAACATTAAAACTGTTTGCAACGACAGTCTTTATCTTTCATTTCATTATTAGCTTTTACTATTCGACTAGAGATATAAAAGACAGCCCTCGCACTAAAACTGCCACCAAAGTTAACCAATCCGCACAGAAAAATTAAGCTCATTTGCGTTAAACTTCATTGTGAGAATCACCACGTTATGTCTACACAAATACTTCCATTGACATTCAACATTTTTGGACTAAACTCTGCAAAAATTCCGGCATACGCGTTAACAATATCCATCCCAAATTGTGTACCTCCATTACAAGAGCGCACACAAAAACGAAGTAAATTTGCGTATTGAATTACAATTGTTGGTTACTTACAAATGGCAGATGACCCTGGCCGGGATGCAGCTGTTGGTATTGCTGCGGGGAGAGCATCACGTGGGTCAGTGTGCCATTCTCGTTGACATACTGGGGCACCTGAACGGGCACGGGCATCGGCGGTGGCGGGCGATTCTGTGAAACCATTTGAACGGCCGTGGGACCTGAAAACAAACAAACAAACAAAGAATTCAATTGAATGACAGGGTAACAGTTAATGTGTGTGTGTATATATGTGTAGTATACGAGGGTGGGCTATAAAGTAATTAGCTTAGATAAGATATAATGTCAATAATTTTATATGTAGTTTTGGCAGGAGTTGAGAAGGGAATACTTTTGGTATCGTCGCAAAATGGTCATGAAAAAACTTATTTTATGATCCAATTTTTTTTTTTTATTTTAGTTTTTCACGATATAATTTTTTTTTGGTATTTTTCAGTTTTTAATTTATTAAACAGTTTAAAGTACTTGACAAATCATACTTCTCGAACAAAAAAAATTATTGTATTGTAGGCTCTCTAGTCCTTGTAGGACTTATTGTTGGAGTGTTCTGCTCTTAAAGAAGTTTATGTTCAGAAAAAAATGTATATATTTTTTGAGAAACAAAGCATCTCCTTTTTCGCTAAGGCAATTACTTTTTAGCCCACCCTCGTTTGTATACGTAGATATATGTATCAAATACCGTTACGAGTTGCCACATTCAAATGCAACAATATGCTGCCGGCTTTAAGGCGACAAAAGACGGCATGTGGCAAGAGGCAAGCGACACAGGCCGAGGCAGTGGCAGTGGCAAGAGTATGAGACTGAGAGACAGCGCGACATTTGGCGCCAGTTTGGCGACAATTCTGCGCAGACTTTGTTTTATGTTCGCGTTGGCTGTGTTTGTTTAATGGCAGCGCATACACGTATATATGTAGTACATATATATATATATATTTGTGTGTACAATACGTATGTATGTATGACGTATATGTGTTGTACCATAATTTGTAGCCAAAATTGTGGCCGCTTGTTTGTATGTATGCACAGTTGAACTCACACTATGATTTAGCCTAGCACGCATACGCACCGTTGGTCATTTGCAATTTAAGGCTATGCCCACAGTGCGTATGATTAATAGACCAACAATTCAACGCTCTCAGTTCCGTTGTGTTTCAACTACAGTTACAGTCCTCCATTCTTATTTCTGCTCAGTTTGCTGCAAATCGTAATGAATGTTGGGCAATAATTTCTTACAAAGCATTTCTTGGCAGTCGCTGGTCAACTAACTGTCGCAACGCATACAATGACAGTTCGACACTCCTCATACTTCATGGATATGCTTTTATTTTTATTTTTTTTTATTTTTTTTGGCAAAGAGCCCTAGTTTTATTAGAATGATTTTTGTTGTTGCTGCCAATGCCCCTTTTAGATATGTATATATGTATATATGTGTATGTATGATGTATGCATCAGATTTTAACTGCAACTTTGTCGCATGTCAGCTAGTTGTATATATACATAAGGCTTTAAAAAAAGCAAGTTGAGCTTTTAGTACAATGGGCAAATATTGTCCTGCCAAGAGATTTTCATATATGTACAATTTTTCAATAAACTTTATTGTTAAAAAAATGATTTTTAAGCCTTATTGGCATTTAATTAAGGTTTTTGTTTAAATTTATTCAAACTATGAAATTTGTAAGTATTTAAAAAAATATTTTAAAATTATTAAAAAAAAACTAAAAAATCAGGTCCGAATTCAGGCATGAAAAGGAAGCGAATGCTCATGGCTTTGAAAGAGAAACAAGGACAAATATAAAATTTCTCTTTCTATCTCTTTCTTTTGACAAACATTTAAAGCAAAAAAGAACAAGCAAAGAGAGAATAAGAAAAGTCAACTGTATTTTTTTACTTGACTTTACATTAGTATTGGTTTTTGCGTTTGTGTGCGTAGCTTTTTCTGACGTTTTCTTTATTGCACAAAGAAAATTTGCTGTGAAAATTTTAATTTCTAGTTAAGTATTTTTAAAATATTATCATTTAAAGCATTATTTTTTCTTTATAAAATAATTTGAAAGGTATTGCCAATATGAAGCAAAAGACAACTGCGTAAGTTTGAGCCAACTGGAAAAATATAACTTTGCAAAATGTTGACGAATTTATAAGGAAGACAAAAAAAAAAAATTGATGCCTTTCTCATAGGTGCCAACAGTGACGGCGTGCAAAAAAAGGTTACCTTAAAAGGATTTAAGCAATTTTATACCTCTTGAATTGGTAGGTCAAAAAATACGGGTATTGTAATATATAAAAAAAGTTTTTGATTTTAGAGTCAATACCAGTTACAGCGGACTCTGGCTCAGCGGAATCACAGCTGCGAATGCAATGAAGTTCCACAAAAATCTCAATTTTAGGGCTGCACCCAAGCCACTGTAATTAATAATTAATAATGTTATAATAAAAATGTACATATGAAGAATATTTGTTCCAGTGTATTAATCAGTCAACTATGATATCAGACCTGACTTTTAAAAACGAATCAGCACTGAATTAATGCCCGATTCTTAAAAAATTTCACCTGTGATTTCAGGCATGACATTTCTAAGTCAATCAGCACTGAATTCATAGCTGATTGTTACGGCTAAGGTTTAGGCCTGAACGCCTAGGACATGCATACGTTAAATTCAGTGACAAATGAATGCGTAGAAAATTCAGGCATGATTTCATGACTAATTCAGGCCTGAACCGAACTGAAGGGCATATACAACTAAAAAAAATATGAAAATGTAAAAAATTATATCACTTGGTTTTCTTCTTGTTAGCTTCACAATCCGGGCTGTACCATAGCTTCATCAACAATCTTCCTCCAGCTCACTTGTTTTTAAGTATACAAAAAATATTTTTCTTTTTTTAAATTCTTATTGACTTATTAAATTATTCAAATTTAATTTTTTTTTTCTCATTAAAAGGATTAAGGGTACTCATATAAAGAATATGTTGATTAGGGCTGAAAGCCGATTGGCCAAGGTATCGACAAAAATTGTATTCCATTTTTGAGATAATGGTTTCAATTTACATCGTTAGTAGAATATAAAATTTTAAATAAAATATTTTTGGTTGAGATCAGTGGTGGATCCATGGAGGTGTTTTCGGATCCCGACTCTCCCAAAAGTTAGAAAAATGGCTTGATAGTCTTTTGCAAGATCTGATATATATACACTTCGAAGTGAAGAACCCCCATAAGACCAAATTCTGGAGCCGCACCTAGTTCAGATATATACATAATTCTGTTCGAGGTTACTTTTTTAACAATATCTTTTAAGAACCGTGTAAGCAAGTGATTTTTGGAAGGCTTTAGTCGATTGTATGCTGCATAAGTCTTCAAAGTAAAATGACTTAATCGTATCCTTTACACTTTGCTCGGCAAGCTTCATCTTAAAGCCAGGTACATACATAGTAGATGCTTTACATACCGACTTAACTTTCAAACTACAAGAGACCTTTGTTGCAAACGATTAGTCTGTTTATGCATTTAACAAATTCATCCCAAGAAGTTCTGGCAATCTTAAAACCGAACTAGTCGCAATTGCAGTCAAAAATTCCGTCCAGTCAAGTTGCTTTTGGCGCCACTCATTCAACAAAAGATACATTGCGATTTGTGTATTTATAGTGGATACTTATTTATTTTCTTTTTTTTAAATTTCTATATGCTTTATTTTTTTTTGGCTGCCAGCCGACTGCACTGCGGCCAGTCTGAAACGTCAGTTCCAAGCTCCAAATAGCTTTGTAATTTTAGTTTTTTTTTTTTTTTGATGTTGGCTTTTAAGAGATGTCTGGACAAGATTAGCGTTTAATTTGATTGGACATGACCATTACGCGCAAATAAATCGCATAATAATTGCACTGACTTGTTAGTTTGCGGTAAAAGTTTAATATATTTATGTTTAATAAAAAAGTAGTTTCACATAAAATTTGAGAGTCACTCTGGCGTATTTACATCTCTTATGCAAGCTGAATTTCAATGCATCTTTAACGCCTCCACAGCTGCTATACTTTTTTGCTTAGCAGCTGCCAGATGTTGCAACTTGCACTTTGTCTGCTGTGGCACGTAGCTAAGTCGAAGACTTATGCAGCATGCCATGTGCTGTACAGTATCTGTATCTTAGCTGCTTTTGCTTTAGTTTTTATACACAACAATTGTTAAGTATAAAAGGTTATATTAAGTTTAACCAAATATATGTAACATAGAGAAAGAAATATTTTAAACATGCGTATCTGAAAGCTGGGATTCCGGGAATCTAAAAAAATAACAAGGTATAGGAATTACTACCAAAAATTTATGCATAATTTTGTGGAATCCTGTCTGCTACCCTTTCCCATTAGTAACATTTCATTCATGATAATTTATCATCATTGCTAAAAAAATATTTTTAGTGGGCTGCTATTTACTATTTGCTATTAGCTTGTAAGTAGGGGCAAGTCCGACCTAGCAATTGGTCTTAGCTGTAAATTGTTTATTTGACATCGGAGCAACTCGTCCGATTTACCAAATTAAAGCTTACGCTTTGCTGCAACTTTCTAAAACTACTGATTTTTTCTGACCATTTTGAGATATGACCATTTTTCAAAAAAGTGAATTTTCGTTATTTTCATAAAAGCTGGGGCAAACCCGACCGTATTTTTTGTTCGCTGATTTATCACAGAAGTCAATTTTTGTAGTTTTCAAAAATGGTGGGGTAAACCCGACCGCATATTTTTGGGCTGATTTATTACAGAAGTCAATTTTTCTGATTTCCAAAAATGGTGGGGTAAGCTCGAACGCATATTTTTTGGCTGATTTAGCACAGAAGTCAATTTTTGTCATTTTTGAAACGGTGGGGTAAGCCCGACCGCATATTTTTTGCCTGATTTATCACAGAAGTCAATTTTTGTAATTTTCAAAAATGGTGGGGTAAACCCGACCGCATATTTTTGGGCTGATTTATTACAGAAGTCAATTTTTGTGATTTCCAAAAATGGTGGGGTAAGCTCGAACGCATATTTTTTGGCTGATTTAGCACAGAAGTCAATTTTTGTAATTTTTAAAAACGGTGGGGTAAGCCCGACCGCATATTTTTTGGCTGATTTATCACAGAAGTCAAGTTTTGTAATTTTCAAAAATGGTGGGGTAAACCCGACCGCATATTTTTGGGCTGATTTATAACAGATACGATCTAAATTTAATGTCTTTTCGATAGTTGATTATTATTGTTTAAAAAAATTGAAATGTTTAGAACATATAAATCGAAATAAAAGTTGGATAAATGTCAATAAAGAATGATTGGTTTAAATAGCTAAGTAACTAATTAGAGTTATTTGATTTACTGTCCAAATAGCTTGCTGGCGTATTTTTGGTTGAACGTCTTGTTGGCCCCACCATTTAGAGGTCGGACTTGCCCCACTATAACATTTTTCACGATAATGCGAATAAAAAAACTATATAAAATTTCCAATTAATACTATACACTTTCTATATAGGTCTATGTTTATAGTATATAAGCCAATTACAGACACTTACTCACTTTATTTAACAAGAATAATGTGTAATCAGATATTCATAAAAATTAAGTTGAAAATCGTAAAAATATAAATTTTTATCGTTTAAGCATCGAAATGTAGAGTGACAGACAACTGTAATGCTACCATTTTGGTTCTTTTTCATGCTCTATACGACACTGAGCTCGCTCCGTATTGCAGTTTTTGAGAAACAGTGGCGGGTCGGGTTTACCCCACCTTACCCGAAGTCCTTTGCTCCAACTAGTAACCTAATCTTGGACACCCTATATAGGATATAATGATTTAATTTCGTTCCAACTTTCTTCTAACCGGAAATTTGGGATATCTTAAAAAATACAATTTTTCCTTTATAAAGACTTTATTTCTGTACGATATGGCAACTATATGATATAGTGGTTCGATCTGGTCAGTCTTGACAAATTATTTTATTGCAATTATAAAAAGATTCAGTGTCAAATTTGCAAAAGAATTTGGATTTAGCAACAAAAAAAAAATGTAGACCTCTGTCTTATGTTAAAATAAATAAAATAAAAATTGTTTTCCCTTAAGCGGACTTAGA
Organism: Chymomyza costata; assembly: GCA_018150985.1. Classification (NCBI taxonomy): domain Eukaryota; kingdom Metazoa; phylum Arthropoda; class Insecta; order Diptera; family Drosophilidae; genus Chymomyza; species Chymomyza costata. The sequence goes on along the minus strand of JAECWU010000799.1, from coordinate 191,832 downwards.
AGTTAAGACTCTCGTTAAACTTAAAAGTTTCTTCTAATTTTAGCTAGTACTTAAGCCTATAGTGTATTTTGTAGTCGGCATATCTTCAGTGTCTTAAGCTTTGCTGCAACAACTACAAACAATTGCTTACATTTTTTATGTGCGCAGACATACACGACGTATGCGTAATGTTTGCTAATGGTTTTGCCTTAGGTATAATGCATAAGGTAGCATAAAGAGGTATAAGATACAAAGTATAAGATATTTTTCTTTAAGTTTCGCTTAGTTTAGTTGGTCGAGTGCATCGTATAAACATTTGAGTGCAACTTGTGTTTAAAGTTAATTAAACAAGTATGCTTAGACTTTTAACTATGTAAATAGCGTTAATACTAGACCAACTAACGTTAATACGCTTAGCCATGTCTCGAGAGCAGTCAAGCCGAAAATGCAAAAAAACCCAGAGCCAGTATCGGGCCCAGACAGCAGACAATCAACTAACTATATATAGATGACAGAGACATCAGCAAATCAACTGTGAAATGCAGAAGTTGCAACCAACTTGCGACTATGTGGTACCAGTTGATAGATGATAATAATGCGCGTTGCAAGCAGTCAGCCGTGGGGTATGCTACAGTTACAGTCATGGCTGCATTTACCGTTACGTTTACCGTTAGTTAGGTGTAAAAATGTTGGTTTAGTGCGCTGACGCATGAAAAGCACAAAGCGAAGCCAGCGCTAAACAACAACAACAAAGTAAGCTGCAAAAAACAGTTAATCAGCTTCTAAAACCGTCCAGTGTTGATAAGTTACGCTTGAGTTTAAGGGTGGTTGCAACAATAGACGTTACCAATCGCCACTGTCTGGTCCGAGTGCAATCAGCCTTTGGCCAATTTAATGAATTGCACGCGAAATGCACACCAAAACGCTAAGTTGCAGAACTACCCCCTAGAAGCAACCGGAACCCCACGACATGTTACCAACCCTTGGGGCGTTAAAAGGCAGCAATTAGTCGCTGTTGGCCAGCAGACAATGTCTGCCGGCTTATCACTTGCTTGCAGCAGACAGTTAAACGCTTAGTGCTCCATAATTGATGTTGCCAACTGTTGGGCGGGTGTGTGTACTAGCTCCACCCCTTGCAAAGTTTCAACTACTTTGCACCTTAAGTTGCTATTAATTAATGCTAAACTGCTTAAGACTGTCTAGCAGCTGCTTTATTTTTTGCGTCTAGCTGGCTTTGTTACCCTAATACCCTTGAACTTTGGTGCAAAATGCTTAAAAATTTTAAGCAATTTACTAACACTGGTTTACAAAAATTAAACTTTTTTTATGTGCATTGGTAAATCATTGCTATAAGTCCTTGAACTTTATTGAACACTGCAAACAAATTAGGCGCAATTCTACCAACTACCAACTCGCTTACAAAAACTAAACTTTATTTTTATTATCATCAAATTGTCCTTGCTGATTGGCTACATCATCGCCTTGAACTTTATTGAAAAATGTTCCAAAAATTTTCACATTTCTAATAAAACTAGTTTATAAAATTGTAAAATTTAATGCTAATCAAAGTTTAATAATAATGACCTTGTTTCCTAACAATAATAAAATATTTATTACTTGGAGAGTCTGCAGGACTTATTAAATTTACGCAATATATTTATGACACACTATCCAAAATTAGATCTCGTATATGGTAACAACAAGGCACACCAAAACGGAGTTTTAATTGGGTAAAAAATTTCAAATCATTTTCATTTATGATCTGCTTTTAGAAGAATTTATGTAAAGCGTTAAAGCATTTTTTTTAAGCCAAGCGTACCATACAAAAATATATTCAAGTGTGCCAAAGAGTCGTTATTTTATCTTATTTCATTTCATTTTCAGTTCATTTTAGTTCAACTCAGTACATTTCGGTTCATTTCAGTTCTTTTCAGTTCTTTTTAGTTCTTTTCAGTTCTTTTCAGTTCTTTTCAGTTCTTTTCAGTTCTTTCAGTTCTTTCAGTTCTTTTCAGTTCTTTTCAGTTCTTTTCAGTTCTTTTCAGTTCTTTTCAGTTCTTTTCAGTTCTTTTCAGTTCTTTTCAGTTCTTTTCAGTTCTTTTCAGTTCTTTTCAGTTCTTTTCAGTTCTTTTCAGTTCTTTTCAGTTCTTTTCAGTTCTTTCAGTTCTTTTCAGTTCTTTTCAGTTCTTTTCAGTTCTTTTCAGTTCTTTTCAGTTCTTTTCAGTTCTTTTCAGTTCTTTTCAGTTCTTTTCAGTTCTTTTCAGTTCTTTTCAGTTCTTTTCAGTTCTTTAGTTCTTTCAGTTCTTTTCAGTTCTTTTCAGTTCTTTTCAGTTCTTTTCAGTTCTTTTCAGTTCTTTTCAGTTCTTTTCCTTTTCAGTTCTTTCAGTTCTTTCAGTTCTTTCAGTTCTTTTCAGTTCTTTTCAGTTCTTTTCAGTTCTTTTCAGTTCTTTTCAGTTCTTTTCAGTTCTTTTCAGTTCTTTTCAGTTCTTTTCAGTTCTTTTCAGTTCTTTTCAGTTTTTTTCAGTTCTTTTCAGTTCTTTTTAGTTATTTTCAGTTCAGCTCATTTCAGTTCATTTCAGTTGATTTCAGGTCACTTTAGTTCATTTCAGTTAATTTCAGTTAATTTTAGTTGGTTGGTTGGTTGGTTGAAGTGGTGGCTCAGTCCATGGGCTCTTCTTTTCAGTTCTTTTCAGTTCTTTTCATTTCTTTTCAGTTCTTTTTAGTTCTTTTCAGTTCAGCTCATTTCAGTTCATTTCAGTTGATTTCAGGTCATTTAAGTTCATTTCAGTTAATTTCAGTTAATTTTAGTTGGTTGGTTGGCTGGTTGAAGAGGTGGCTCAGTCCATGAGCCCAAACTACGCTTTCGCACCATTTTGTTGCCACATCCTCGTTTCCAACTCGTTAGTTGGTTGTTTGTGTCGACAGCTCGGTTACATCCAGTCCGTGCGGTTTAGGAACCCCTGGAGGTCGTTGATGTCTATTTCCGCCAGCTCTCCCAATCCATTGAAGGGCGGCTTTCCTAGGGTGTCCATTCTCTGCTTCCAAAGAGCAGGGCATTTACAAAGAAAATGAAAGACAGTTTCTTTTTCTTCTGGCTGGTTGCAACTGTGACAGTGTGAATATTGTGGGGTAGCCTCATTTTGGCCGCCTGCTCTCCAAGAGAGAGAGGTGTCTTTCCTATTCCTGTTTATAAGTGATGTTGTTTGTTTGAGGTTGTATTTAGGCCATAGGGATCTACTAGTCCTGCATGTTGCAAGACTATTCCATCTACGATCCGCTATCTGCAGGTATTTAGTGTTGATGTTTCTCTTGACCACGTTAAGTGGTGTGAACGCCGGTTCCGCAAGAGCTTCACTCATGGCAGATCCATTTCTTGCCAGTTCGTCGGCTCTTTCGTTTCCCTCTATATTCCTGTGTCCCGGGACCCAGATTAGAGTAATGTTATGCCTTTCACTTATGCTGGTGAGGCTTTTCCTGCTTTGTTCCACCAATTTGGAGGTTGTGATGGCTGAGCTCAGGGCCTGAATCGCAGCCTGGCTATCCGATAGAATAGCGATGTTGTTTTTGAATGTGTAGTCAGCGATTAGTATCCTACAGGCTTCCCCGATCGCAAATACTTCCGCCTGGAAGACGCTGGATAAATTGGGGAGGCGCACTGACTTTTTTATGTTTGGTCTCTTGGAATATATACCTGCTCCGACACAGCAATACATTTTGGAGCCATACTGATGGATTGTGGTGTCGAAATTGTTTAGCAAAGATCCCGTTGTCCAATCCTTCCGTAAGGGTAGGACTATAGTGAAATTCCTGTTGAATATCATCTTTGGAAAAATATAGTCAGTCTTTTCCGAGAGGTTCAGCGTTAGTTTCGTTAATAAGCTTCCATGGCCATGGGTTTTTTCTTTCCAGCGACCCGCTTCGCTTAACCTTAGTTAGTTAATTTCAGTTTGCCATAAGCAACAATTTTATAATCTAGTGTATTCAGCACTATTTAAAAAAAAATAGGTGTATAGCCGAAAAATTTTAAAATATTGAGACAAAAATGGCAAAAAAAACGTATACAATTGTTTTTAAAGCATTTGAAATTTTTAAGCTGGTTTGGAAAAAATCTTCATACTTATTAAAGAAAAAAATCATTCATATGACCTTGTCAACTAGTGTAAACATAATAATAGTTACTTTTTTTTGGTTATGGTTCGCTGAGCTAGTTCCATTGACACCAAGTGTCAACACTGTGTGTCACTCAGTTTGGTGGCCAAAAGTTAAGTACATTCGTTGCTTTTTAATTATAAATGCTTGTTGTTATTATATAATGGTAGTTGTCATTGCCGTTGTCGTTGTCTTTGACGTTGATGTTGTTGTTGTTATTGTTATTATCAACGCCAAGCCACGCACTGTTGCCTATCAACAAGAAGTCACCATGCTGGGCCTAAGAGGGATGGGGGACATCCCACGCATATATAAAAAGCTTTTATAAAATTAATAACAATAATTACAATAATAACAACTGACGACGCATGTTGAAAATGTAAACAGTTTGATTCTTACTCTCGCTTTGCTCTCGTGCTCTCTTTATGAAAAGGCACAGTCTGCTTTTTCTTACTCTATCATGCCCTGTTGGAAATTAAGCGAACAATCCATTTTGTATATGACAAAAACAGCGTCGCAACATTTCTGTAAGCAATACGTATCGGGTACAAGGTTAGGTTGGGTTAGGTAGGTTGCTTGGACCAGGCCGAGTTCACCTAGAGACGGGTTTGTTTGTTACGATGCCTAGTAGCTCATGGGCGTTACCATAATAGGATTATCCGGTCACTCATTAAACCATTTTGAGGATTCGATAAGAAGAGCCAGATCCGATATGGGACTGACAGCTTAGATCATCAAAGACAAGCTTTCCCTTTAATTTTCATATTCGCAGCTACGACATTCTTTTGGCCATTAGCACTATAGTTCAGGGCCCCTTTACAATTCCTATCACCAATCTGGTTCTGTTCAGGAATTCGGACGTTTGCTTTGGATTGTATCTTGGCCAGCTATGTCGTATTTACACTCTACCTCGGCTCTGGTTATCACTATTATTTCAAACATAATATCTTAAAAGGGGCTTTTTGTTAGCTTGTTAAGTTTCAGGAACACTCGTCAGCTCTTTCGTTGCTGGGACTGCTACAGTGAACAGGTATCTAGACGAGATTTATTGAGGGCTGTTGGATACGATTAAGCGCTAAGAGTGGATATTCGGAATTCTTATCTGCTTTCTACTACATTGTAAATATATTTATTTTTACTGAGTAGTATGAAGAATTGAGTAGTATGAAGGAAGGAAAGCATCGAACTATTAAAGACACTCATGAGTAGTTCACACAATCCTTGAGCTAGCTTGTGTATACAATTTGTTTTGGGGAAGATTTTGGTGCTTCATCTGCAAAAATGTTCTATGGAACTAATACGAAGATAGCTACTATGTACCAAAGGACTTAATTATACCACTGGTACGTCATTCCATCTTCACGCTTCAAAATCAAACTCCAAGTAGTGTCTTTGTTAGTGCCAAATTTTCCACTAGGTCCAGTGCTGCTTTTTCTTTCTTTTGTTGGACATTTTGATTTGTTCAGATTTTTATGGACTAGCAGTTCTCTTTGGCTCTTATCTTGCTTTTTCATTGAGCTTGAACTGACTGAAAGTTAATTGTCTGTATCGAGCACTGGCTGCTCTTTCTTGACTTCAATTAACGAAGCGTGCTTCATTATCGTGATGATTATTGAGACAAGTTGAGAGTAGAAACACATTCCATTGCCAGTTGACATTTGATAGAATCCAGTAAACAACTTTCACAAACAATTTGAGGGAAATGTGTTGTAATATTGTACAAGAGTAAGGCATATAAGATTAAAGTGCCTAAAAGCGTTGGAGAACGCCTTGAAACGTAAGAGACAGCGCCTCAAAGTATGCTACAAGTGCTAATGCTCTTAGAAAGCCGAAAGCGTTGTTTTTTTTATGCTTTGCTTTGCTTGCTAGCCATTAATTGCGCATACGCCCTGTTAAACGGCACGTTAGCTTGCCATCTAATATAACCACCTTACCCCATATCAAACGGGGTGTGCTTGATTGATGAGCAAGTCTTGCAAGTGTGGCTTGGTAAATGCGGCGTATACTTAATATTACGTATACGCCTAGCCAGCCTGCCTAGCATTTTTCTACATATTTAAGCGCACACTTGACTACGCTACGGGGCTTGATAAAGTTGGGGCGTAGAGTCCGCTGACAGACCCCTGTCTGCACGTACTCAATGCTGCCATCATATAGTATATATGAGTATATGCTTGGTCTGCATTTACCAGCCGGCGGCTGTTTTCGTCTATATGTATTTGATTTTCCAATATACGAACCGAGGCGTGCAAACCGCAGGCTGGCACACAGATACACACACCGTATGTGGAGTACCGTGCGGCTATGCAAATGCTCGAGGCATGTCAACTAACATGCGACTGGCAGCATGTTTTTATTCATGGACGGAGTGAGCATAAACAGGGTATTAAACCACAAAAGCCAAGGTAACAGTGGCAAACCAAAGTTTCTGCACAGTCAAAATTTAACTATCAGGTTGTACAGAGCGTGAAGTAAACTAAGAGAAAGATGAACAGAGGTAGAAATTCATTAATTTGTTAAGGTTTCGAAGTTATTTTTTAAGAGTAAGGCAGGAGCTCACAGTAGAGCTTAGTTGAGTATAATATTTTTAGTATTGAACTAGAAGAGAATGGTTTAGAAATTGACATACAGCTTATATATTTTTTTAAATTATAAAAAGCTAGAATTGTGTAAAGAATTTTATGGCCCTACGTTCCACACTGTAACGATGGGAAAAAATGTTTATATAAAAATAGAATTTTTAGCTTAGACAAGTAGGTTGCTTATTTTTTTTAACACTTTCAGAAATCCATTCATTGCTTTCGGTTTGAACACGTCTAAGAATTTTGAGAATATTTTTATTATAAAAATTTTGCTCACGTGAAAGCCTAAAGAGTCTTACTGATCGATTTTTTTTTATGCACAGAACGTTTTTGATAACGTATTCACTTTGATTAAAAAAGAGAGGGATATGCATTAGTGCTGGAGAAAACATCGATGTTATATCGATGCATCGATGTATCGAAGTTTAAAATTATCGATGTTGGCTAACAGAGATGTTTCTCCAGCACTACCAAACACCCATTTGATGGGTACAGAAGGGCTGGAGTAACGTATCTGTTGGCCAACATCGATATATAGATATTTAAGGCTTCGATACATCGATGCATCGATACAACATCGATGTTTTCTCCAGCACTAATATGCACATTGCATACAAAGATATTGAACTTTCATTTGCAAAATTACATTTATTTATCGAGCTATCGATAACTGCATATAAAGGTAGACTTTTTTGGCAAGCCGTATCTCATAAGCGAGTAAGAGTATTTGATAAATTGTTTCCCATTAGATATAAAATTTTAAAGTTCAAAAAATTTTGGATTATATTGTAGTCATTCTTAAAATATTGTGAAAAAACACATGGTCACACTGGAAAATGACTGCAATCGAATGAATCTACGGTTTTCAAAGTTTTTTGTAAACATTTGAAGCGAATAATTTAATAACACTAGCTTACAAATATGAGGGTCATCGAGTGAACATAGAAAATATCTCGAAGACGGTGCTTAAGAAAAAAAAAAAGGTTGCCATTTTCGTGTTTCTCGACCCCAAATTACCCTTAAAAACACTTTTTTAGGAAGGTTCATTTTTCGTGTAAGCTAGTGTAATACAAAAAAATAATAATAATAATATTTTTGAATATATTTTTTTGAAACTTACAAATTTTAAAATTATTATTAAAGCTACGTAATTTTTGTAGCTTTTCGTACACTCCAAGCCAAGTGGCGCCCCCTGGCGGCGCCAGTGTAAATGCGACATAATTTTAGTAAATGCTAAATGAAAGTGAAATTCCGCAAATAATGTTTGTTTTGATTGCCTCTGGGAGTTATCGAATGCTTTGATAGTTGTCAGCACTATGCAAAATTCAGATAGTATTATTTGAATGCGGCTAAGCTAAGGTTTAGAATTCTCTGTCAGCCAATGCCATACGCTTTTTCTAAAAAGCACATAAGCCTACGTTAGAAGATTTTTTTTTCCGCGAAGAGGTTTTACAACTTACATTAGAAAAAAAACTAGAAAAATTATTGCGTCTAATCATTCTACACATAAGCAAATAAACCAAGTACTTCTTAACAGAAAGAAAATCAAATCAAATGCAAAAAAACAAATATTTGTTAGCTGAAAATAAATTCAGTGCGATTCGTATGGCTAAGAAATAACTTCCGCAAAATGTGACATAGTGGAACTAGAGCAATAAATGCTTTTGAAAAAAAAATGTCAGCTTTATAGCCTTCATAAAGTTTTCAAACAAATAAAAAGATTATCAGCTTCTACGTTTGCAGTCGAGTGTAGCAAACTTTATGAAAAAGTCAACATACATGCTACATACAGCATGTGAATTCAAAAAGCAAAAAAAACTTAGACATATTTTTTTTTTTTTGTTGACGCCAACAACAAATTGCCAACTAGGCGTATGACACAGCTGTTAACAAACCCCATACATCACGTATACGCATATAGGCAATGCGTTCATACATTTATCATATACATACGTATACGTTATCTATGTTTATGTTGAGGAGTGCGCCTCTGCCTGCCCCTGTTCCTGTGTGCGTGTGTAGGTACGTCAACACATTATGGCTCATTTATGCTTTATGATGAGCAAATATTATTATGAAGCGGGGTAAAAAAAGCAGCTACCTCCCCAAAAAAAAAGAGCCCGCCACGTGCCAACAACTAAGTCTGCAGCAGCCACAAGAGTCTGCGTTTGGCTCATTTAACTTTTAGCCAAAATAAGAAGAACAAAAAAAAAAAAAAGTGTTTGGCTTATTGGTTTTTGTCTCTGAGCTTGTTGGCATGCATAAATTCCACTTGAGGATTCACTCAAAGCCTACTTCTTGGGCTTAATGTGCCAGTTTAGCGGCGTCTTAGTTTATTGTGTCGTGTATCTCGATTTTGCTTGCCTCAAGTTGCTGCTGCTTATTTCTTTGCCTCGTTGCTTGCATAATTTAGCAGCAGGTAATGCGATTTATATTTATTTTGGCTTAAAGTTGATTGTTGATTGGGCTTTTGCCGCCGCTTTTTGTTGGTATAAAGTACTAATTCTAGTTGTTTCCAGCGGATATGCTATATCTTGGCTGTGTTCCGTATTGTTGCACCTTAAGTTGATAGTACAAAAAAAAAAAGTTGAGCGTTAACCAAGTCTTTAAGAGCCGCAGCGAATGGCAACATTTCAACACCAACTGAGCACATTTAGCATCATTTGCATTAAGCTGAACATTTGGCCATTAGTTGGGGTCTCGGGTTTGAAACTGAAGAGTCTGGGACTGGCACTGGCACTGGGGTCTGGGTCTGCTAGCCAATCCCAATCTGCTGTTGGCAATTGGAGGCCGCAATTCAATTAGCTGGCTCGTTTCTAAGCCGTTAAAAGTGCCAAGGTCTGCGGAGCAATGTCCAGTTTCCATGTTAACATGAGGCGGGTGCCACAGTGGTCAAAATTATAGTTTTTTTATATAAAAATAAATAAAGTTTCAAAATATTATTGGACGATAAAATTACATTTTATGTCATTAGTTATGTTTACTTTTTGCGTCTGACTGAGTAGGAAAAATGAAAGAGAAGATATTGCTTGCTCATCTCCCCATTCAGTAGAGGCTCTTTATGCAGATAACTTTTCAAAAAACTGGAGTATGTAAAAAGCTTACTCAAAAAGACATAAGCCCTGCATACAATCTGCATTTTAAACTGCTCATCTTTTTGTAAGGAAGTACCTTAATCATTAAGGCTTAATGTCCTACACTACATACAACAAGTTTTTAGGTAAGGATTGAATATTTAATAAGCTGTTACGCTTCAAATTGGACAAATGTTGGAAATTACTAGAAGAGAGGAGCAACAGAAAGCTTAAGGAAAAACATTATAGAGCAGAGCTGGGCAGCCCATAGCCCAAACGGGCATTTTTAGTTCGTGCGCTTACGGCAGACCTCTCTCTTCTTGCTCAGCTCTGTTATAGAGAAATTAACGAGATAATTTAAAGTTGACAGACAAAAAACAAAGTTCATTGCATTAGATTATAAATAAGTACTTTGAAAAGTGTTGACTTCAGTTCAGATACACATGATTACGAAAAAAAAAACTGATTTTATATTTGATTCACAATTAAACACTGATAATGATAAAAACGCCCACTGTGCGCTGGCGCCGGCGTCGACGTCGACGCCAACGCGAGCGTCATTGACATTAAGAAATGCTAACCCGCAATTTGCAATTTGTCGGCGCAAGAAAACAAAACGGGGCAAGTAAAGTAAAGAAAAGATGGCGTTGTGTAAGACGAGAGAGGAAAGCGCTTGGAGAGCGCGCAACAGAGAGTGAGAGCGGCAAGTTTGAGGGTGTAGCAAATAACCAAAAAGCAAATCAGCGTGTGGCGCATGAAGCTCATTAAACCAACGAAGCGGTCAGCGAAAAGCACAAAGGCGAACAACAGTTACAATAAAGCAAAAGTAAGAAGAGAAACAAGCTACAAAAGCAAAAACAAAAAACAACAACAACACCAAAAAGAAGAAGTAATGTAAGAAGAAGAGTTAATGTATGGTCATACAACAAAACTAGGGGAAGCGATAAAGCGTAAAGTATGAGCAAAAATAAATGAAATCAAAATTTTAAAGCGAGGTAATTAATTTTTCAGCATCTACAGCAGAAAAAAAAAACAAACCAGGTTCAAGCAACGACCCTGACGTAGATAACGGACTAAGGTTTTTACACAAGTTTTTGTTGGTTAAGCTAAAGGGTAGTTTAATTTTCTAAAGCAGTTTGTAACGTTTTACAGCATTTAGACAAAAATTAGGAGTATCTTAGAAACATATGAATTTTAGTGCTCTACAGAGAGTGTGTAAGTGGTAGATGTTATTTAGTAGATTCCACAAACGTGTCTATTAGACTAAATTTGAAACATCGTATAAAATTTTTAATATGTGTGATTCTGATTTTCTTTTTATTTCGAAAAAATTTATGATTTGGCCCATTCGAAAAGTGCTCTCCAAAGCATAATTTTCAAATTTTAAAAAATTTTTTTTATATATTAGATTTCTAAGTGACAGACCCGATATTTTTTTAGTACTTTTATGCGTTTTTGAAGGAGTTAAAAGAAAAAATATCTTCTTACTTCGAAGAAACTTATTATTTGGCCCCATTCGATAAATGCTCTCCAGTGATTGTTTTAATAGTGAATGTTACAACTCTTCTAAGTTTTCAAATTTTAAAATCGATTTTTTTTAGTATTTTTATGCGTTTTGAGAAGAGTTGTGGCCTATACGCAGCACGCAAAAAAATGAAAAACTTCATATAAAAAAAAATAGTCGTGAAAAATTTCGATTGAAATTTTTCGACAAGGGACGCCAACAAAAAAACAAAACAGTGTTGTCTAAAAATTCTTAACGTTAGATGGCGCCACTACTTCACATGGTATGGTAACACTAACAACAGCTGTTTGGTTTTTGCCGCTTTGGCGCGAATTACCGATTGATTACGCACCATGGCCTCAAACTTTAAATTGAACACGAATGTACACAATTGTATTGGAATATTAGTCCAATACAAAATACATACATCTTTGAAAAATCTTCCACTTTCTGCTCTGCCCTTTAAATAAGGTTTCACCCAGACACTTCTTTTTTTTTAAAGGCCAACCTTTTTACAATTTGGTAGGCAGTCATACATATATATATATATATTATAAAATAGTTTCCATATGGAATTTTTCGAACTGCGTAGACCCCTTTAGAAGAAAATGATTTCTTCTTATTTCGAAGAAACTTATGATTTGGTCAAAACAGTTCAGTGTCTAACTATCGCCTTGTGCTTGTTTATTATTGTTATTTGCTAAAGGTAGCGGCTTCTATACAAATAAAGATTCATAGAATTTTAAGATCATCTTCAATCAAAAGAAGCAGACTTTCCTTTACTCCTTTTTTGGCGTTGAAATTGAAAAGTGTTTTTAATTCTTAAGATATCGCCTATCAAAGGACTACATTCCATCACAAGAGGTAGACTCTTCCACATTTCTATATAAAGCGTTAAAAATTCTTAGTGTGGCTTATGACGAACTATTTTAGGTGCGTTGGAATTGATAAATTTCGTAAATTCTCAAGATATTGCCTTCCAAAAGACCATCTTCTATCACAAGATGCAGGCTCTTCCACATTCCCATCCAAAGCGTTAAAAATTATCTTTTAGGCTTACGAAAAATTATTGTAGATAGCGACATTCTCTTTATGTAGCGTTGAAATACATTTTTTTTCGTAAATTCTCAAGATATCGACTTTCAAACGAGTATCTTCTAACATAAGCAGCATTCTCTTCCATATTTGTATCAATGGCATTGAAAATTCTATGTTCGCCTTATAAAAAACTTACAACAAACTATAAGATGTTGGCTTGAATACAAATTGAGATTTCCTAAATTCTGCAGTTTATCTTCAATCATGAAACGCAGTCTCTTCTATACACCTATCATTAAAGTTAGATATATTGATATCGAATTTCAAAAGATCATCTTCAATCATACAAAGCAGACTAACTTAAACTTATATTTTTTATATTTTTTTGGCTTATAACAAATTGTTTGAGCTGGTGTCTAACCCAGAAAGTAAAATTTCATAAATTCTCAAGATCAGCTTCAATTATTTGAAGCTGATTCTACTATATGTACTCCTATCTGAAACGTTGAAATTTCTTTGTTCATCAAAAAAATGGCATAAATACTCAAGATGTCCAATTTCAAAAGATCATCTTCAATGATAAGAAGCAGATTCTACTATATGTACTCCTATCTGAAATGTTGAAATTTCTTTGTTCATCAAAAAAATAGCATTAATTCTCAAGATGTCCATTTTCAAAAGATCATCTTCAATCAGAAGAAGCTGATTCTACTATACTTCTATCTGAAACGTTGAAATTTCTTTGTTCATCAAAAAAATTGCATAAATTCTCAAGATGTCCATTTTCAAAAGATCATCTTCAATCATAAGAAGCAGATTCTACTATATGTACTCCTATCTGAAATGTTGAAATTTCTTTGTTCATCAAAAAAATGGCATAAATTCTCAAGATGTCCATTTTCAAAAGATCATCTTCAATCAGAAGAAGCTGATTCTACTATACTTCTATCTGAAACGTTGAAATTTCTTTGTTCATCAAAAAAATTGCATAAATTCTCAAGATGTCCATTTTCAAAAGATCATCTTCAATCATAAGAAGCAGATTCTACTATATGTACTCCTATCTGAAATGTTGAAATTTCTTTGTTCATCAAAAAAATGGCATTAATTCTCAAGATGTCCATTTTCAAAAGATCATCTTCAATCATAAGAAGCTGATTCTACTATACTTCTATCTGAAACGTTGAAATTTCTTTGTTCATCAAAAAAATGGCATAAATTCTCAAGATGTCCATTTTCAAAAGATCATCTTCAATCATAAGAAGCTGATTCTACTATACTTCTATCTGAAACGTTTAAATTTCTTTGTTCATCAAAAAAATGGCATTAATTCTCAAGATGTCCGTTTTCAAAAGATCATCTTCAATCAGAAGAAGCAGATTCTACTATATGTACTCCTATCTGAAACGTTGAAATTTCTTTGTTCATCAAAAAATGGCATAAATACTCAAGATGTCCATTTTCAAAAGATCATCTTCAATCATAAGAAGCAGATTCTACTATATGTACTCCTATCTGAAATGTTGAAATTTCTTTGTTCATCAAAAAAATGGCATTAATTCTCAAGATGTCCATTTTCAAAAGATCATCTTCAATCAGAAGAAGCAGATTCTACTATACTTCTATCTGAAACGTTGAAATTTCTTTGTTCATCAAAAAAATTGCATAAATTCTCAAGATGTCCATTTTCAAAAGATCATCTTCAATCATAAGAAGCAGATTCTACTATATGTACTCCTATCTGAAATGTTGAAATTTCTTTGTTCATCAAAAAAATGGCATAAATTCTCAAGATGTCCATTTTCAAAAGATCATCTTCAATCATAAGAAGCTGATTCTACTATACTTCTATCTGAAACGTTGAAATTTCTTTGTTCATCAAAAAAATGGCATTAATTCTCAAGATGTCCGTTTTCAAAAGATCATCTTCAATCAGAAGAAGCAGATTCTACTATACTTCTATCTGAAACGTTGAAATTTCTTTGTTCATCAAAAAATTGCATAAATTCTCAAGATGTCCGTTTTCAAAAGATCATCTTCAATCAGAAGAAGCAGATTCTACTATACTTCTATCTGAAACGTTGAAATTTCTTTGTTCATCAAAAAATTGCATAAATTCTCAAGATGTCCGTTTTCAAAAGATCATCTTCAATCAGAAGAAGCTGATTCTACTATACTTCTATCTGAAACGTTGAAATTTCTTTGTTCATCAAAAAATTGCATAAATTCTCACGATGTCCATTTTCAAAAGATCATCTTCAATCATAAGAAACAGACGCTCTTAAGAAGCAAGCTCTTTAACGCTGAAAATATATTTGCACAACAAAACTTAAAGTTTTAAGTTGGTTAAAGATTTTTTATATATATTTTTGTAAAAAAAAATATTTAAAAATAAAATGCATTTTTGCGCAAAAGATATAAACGTAAAAATTCAATTAAATTAAATTTATAGCGTTCAGCTTTGAACATTTTTGACTAACTGCTTTAGCTAAAGAGTATGTAAAAATCTTTACCTTTAAGTTAGTTTATCGCCAATATATCTTTTTATTTTATTATATGTAGACTAGCTGCTACAACTTGGCTTGAATTTGACTCAAATTTGAGTTTTTGGCGATGCGGTTTGTTCTGGCTTGAATAATTCATTTTATTTATGCCCGCGACAATGACAACGTTTTTTTTTTGTTGGCCATTGTTGGCGGGTTTTTTTGCTGCCACCGCAGCAAGAGTCATAAATTTTTGAGCACGTTTGTAAGTAGTACATGCAAAAAGCCAAGTTAGAGACATTTTGAAGGAACTGAAGCGGCAGCAGCGCAATTAGTTGGCAACACTTTGCGGCAGCGGCCAAAACAAAAGTGAAAAGACAAGACAAAAACTTGCCAGATAACTACACACACAACACACACAGTTACACAACGTGTACAGACTGATACCAAGTTGAAAATAATTTATTTGCAAAGATACATAGTTCTTAGCATGTACCATACATATATACTTACTTATATGTATAAGTATGCTTCAAACACGTGAGGGTAACAACTGAAACTGCGCCATTTTGGTCAAAAAGATTTATAAGGCCAAAGCGTAGCTGCCAACGTCGCAGCCAGCGTCGAGGATACTTCAAGGACAAAACGCAGACCACAAAAACCGGTCAGGAGCCGACACACTCACCCCCGTTGCCAGCCCATCCAGAGCACCAAGTCCAAGCGTCAGCGCTATAGACAAAACTCAGACGCAGACAAATAAAACTTAGACAAAAGCTTATAACAATTACAACAACTATAGTAAAAACTACGGCAACTACAACAACAACAACGCTGAAAACTTAAAGCTTAAATGGAGCCGGAGAGACTGTATAGCCGGAGTGGTTGATTGGGCAGCATTCTGGGTCAGCATGGCATTTGTTTGGCACAGGTGCTAAAGTTTACTTGATGTTGATTTTCACTTGGCGTGAGCTGTTATACTCCTTGTTATCTGTTTTTTGTTTTGTTATGCGCTTTAATTGGAAACAGCTACCATGGCTTAGTGGAAAGGTTGGGAACATACTGGAGAAGTCGGAATGCAGACCGGACCACAAAGTTCTTTGATTCCATTAAATCAAAATATAGAGTTTGGTTCGCTTAAAAAGCTGCAAAATCTTTATATACTAATTCGTTTAGTAGATTTTAAGTTATCTCCACGTTTTATAAGAACTACCCATTCATAGTGTCTTCTAAAAAAAAACGTAATTTTCGCTTATAACAAGCACAGTTTTTGATAAGAAAGAAGTTTGACAGAAAGTCATTCCCCAAAAAATTGAGTTTAGGAAAAATATTCAGCAAAAATTTTAGGATTAATAGCAGATAATAGCCGCGGATGGCGGCTTAGATTCGAATTTCAGTAAAGCCAGATTTTATGTTTTACTGTAGCATGTATGAAAATGTTTAATTTTCTATTTTCAGTATTATAAAGCCTTTAATAATAAGGTGGGGTAAACCCGACCTCCCACTGTTTCTCAAAAACCAAATACTGAGCGAGCTCATATTAGTGTTGTCGTGTAGAGCATTAAAAAGAACCAAAATGGTAGCGTGACATTTGTTTGTCAGTCTATATTTAGATGCTCAAACGACAAAAAAGTATATTTTTACCATTTTCAATTTAATTTTTGTGAATATTTCTTTACACATTTTTCTTGTTAAATAAAGTGATCGAAAAAAAACGATAAGTGGCTTATATACTATAAACATGAACTTTTATAATGGTTGAGAATTTCGTATAATTTTATTTATTTGCATTGTCATGAAGCATGAAAGAGTGGGGCAAATCCGACCTCTAAATGGTAGGGCCAACCAGACGTCCAGCTCGAGCCATAAATACGCCAGCAAGCTTTTTGGACAGCAAATCAAATACTCTGATTAGTTACTTAGCTAATCAATCCAATCGTCCTTTATTGACATTCATTCAACTTTCATTTCTATTTATATGTTCTAAATATTACGATTTTCTGTAATAAATACATTCAGTTTTGTAAAACAATAACATGCTTTTTTGATTTATAATCGAAAAACCTTTAAATTTAGATCATTACAGCCAAAAAATAGACGGTCGGGCTTACCCCAACATTTATAAAAATGAAAAAAATTGATTTTTTTGAATAATGGTCAGAACAAGTCAGCAGTTCTAGAAAGTTGCAGCAAAGCCTAAGCTTTAATTTGGTATATGGGACGAGTTGATTCGATGACAAATAAGCATTTTATAGCATGGCACTATGCAGGAGAAGACTGAACAGGAGAAAACTGAACTGGTATACGAACTTATTGAGAACGTTACTGAAATCACAGGAATCAGAATAAATAAGATTAATTCGTTTATAAAAAATTGACAAGATGGTTCAGAGAGGATCCAGGGGAGTAAGGTTTAGCTCAAGTGGCATCAGAATGGGCCTTTTGCAGGCCTAAGTGTGTCGGAAGACAACCAATTCTACCTACCTACCTACCTAGCCAAAACCAATTACTAGGTCGGATTTGCCCCACCTTACCTATCAAACTAAACATATAAACTAAATACTATAAGGACTTTAAATGTTAGAATGCCAGGTCCTCAGCAACTTCTCTGACAATACTAGTTTCTTTACTTCATCAATGTTTTCGTCTGTTGTTGATGTGCTCTGGCTTCCGGAACGCTCACATCTTCTCGGCCCGAAACGTTGCTTTTGTCCAAAGTAGCTTCGCCGTATGTAACTGTTGAAATGAACCAAATTGTATGTAATAATTGAACTAGCTCTGTTCATACTAGTTTCTAGGTTCTTGACCATTAACACTAGATCATAAGTACATATCAGTAACTCATAAACTACCGCACGTAAAACAACACAATTAACTCTGCGCAAAATAAGCCTCAATAAAATATCAATAGTAACAGTCAACATTCGGAATACTTCCGCGCACTTTATGTTGTTTTTCACACGTCCACTCGCAAAAGCTGATTGAACATTCAAAATGGCCGAGATTGTCAACATAAGTGAGGGTCATGCGTACCAACATAACGCCACAAAATGATCGAAAATCGAACATCCCTAAACCGCGAAAATTCAAAATTCGCGATACTTTTTGAACAAACCTCGTATATATAATACACCAATTTGAATGCATAGTCTTTCCTTTGTTTTTGCTCAAACATTGTGTGACTTCTTAAAAGAAGATTCTATTTTAAAGAGCAGTCGATAAAATTCGACTTTAAGCTTTTCTGTTTATTGCCGTCATCAACTTTGTATACCTAATCTCCCAAATAAATATAGCTTTTTCGAGTCGTAGACCACTGCTGCTAGTACTCTAGTTCTTAAGTACATTATTGTATAATATATTTAAATTAATAAATAAAATATTATTTTTTAACGACAATTCCTTTAAATTATATTCTTCTTCTTCTTAAAGTGTATATAAAATTCGACTTCTTTTTGCCGCTGCTTACTTTTGCTTTTCTTCTTATTGCTTTTTATTGCTGCTCGCCATGCAGACAAGTTCAACAATTTGCACCTGTCACAGTTTGAGCAGCACTGCGCCGCGTGTCTGTGTCTGTGTTTGCGTGTGCCTTGTATTTGCCCAGCTGTCTCTTTAAGTGTGTTTGTATGTTTAACTGTCTGTATGTGTGTGTGAGTTTTTGTTATCTGGACATTGGCTGGCAAGGTGTCAGGGCGTTAAATTAATTTGGGTCAGTCGCACATGTGTGCGTCTGGGCGACTCAATGTCTACATTGGATTTTTATTTGTATGTGTGTGTTTAAATGTTTTGCGTTTCTTTTACACACGCAGCTTCAAGTAAAAGCTTTTGGTTTTGTTTTTTTTTTTTTGCTCAACTGATTTGTATGCTGGCTGCGTTGGTGTGTGTGTAGTGTGTTTGTGAGCGTCTGCCAAACTTTAGCATCAATCAAACTTAGTTAATTAATCATTTGGCTTGAGTTTTTGTGTGTGTGTGTATGTGTGCGGCTTTTACTTTTACATTTTTGTTGGCCTCCAAAACAAAAAGTGTTGCCTACTTGCGTGCGCCGCCGCAAAAAGTCACAACTCTAGACAATATAAAAGTAAATAAAAATCCAATTCAACGCCGCAAAGTCTACAGCCTTACACCCAAACAAAAACACGCATACACACTTAGGCCAAACAAAAGCGAACCGGAACTGGAACGGTTTAATGAAATTATGGTTCCAGATTGAAATTCGATAACTAAAGCGGCAGCGAAATTATGGCGTTTTGCGTATTTCGAAAACTCTTAATCGTTTTTGGTTTTAACGAAATAAACGCGTTTGCAAGTGTTTAAGATAATTTAACGAAATTAAAAGTATTTTGTTTTGAGTACAACTTTTAATAGGTTTATGTGATTTTGTTGATTTTCCAAAGTATATAACTTGTTTAAATTGCAAAATTACGCTGGGGCAAAGGGTTATCAATATCGAATCAATTAAACGAACTTTGTAAGATTTTTTTTTTTGTTTCTTAATTGCTCTTATGGTCTACTAGATGTTCGTGTTCATACAGACTGAAGGGCTAATGGACATGAGTAGTATTATTTTCTTCATGCCTATAATTTTGGTATGTACTTTAATGGGTCGGAAATGATTTCTTCTTAATGGTTTGAATGAATTTTATGTAAGGCAACAGACGGATAGTTAAAAGTTTTGTAACAAAAATGGGAAAGTGGGAAGATGTATAACGTGGTGGAACCTTGGAACGAAGACTTGAGAGTGGTATTAACAAGTGAAATTGCATTGAAAAGCGGAATAGTAGTTTTTCTCTATGAAAAAAATAATTCAAAACGACTTTTTTTTCATTCAAATTTTATTTTTAAGCCAAACAATAAGGTGTGTGCCTTAGCTTAAAAATTAAAAATCGATGTACAGAGTAGTGCAGGAGAAAACATCGATGATACATCGATGTATCGTAGTTTGAAATATCTATATATCGATGTTGGCCAACAGAGATGCTTCTTCAGCATTACTCAACACCCATTTGATGAGTGCAGAAGTGCTGGAGAAATATCTCTGTTGGCCAACCTCGATATATAGATATTTTAAACTTCGATACATCGATAAAACATCGAAATGTTCTCCAGCACTCTGTTCTACAGAGCATTCAATATCTTGACCCGGCTTCGATTCGATAAGCACAATATCGACATCGACGATACCGCTATCGATGTTTTGGCTTTTTTATTTGTGTAGAAGACGCGGTTGACCTAATTACGGCAAAAATCCATTCTGCGGCAGCTGTAGCCAGTCCAAAACCGGATGAGGTAGGTAACCAGCTAACTCCTGAGCTAGTTCGAATTCTCTCTAGGAAGCGACGACTCCGTAGGAAATTCCAGACCATCCTTCACCCCGCAGACAAGGCCGTCTGGAAAAAGGCTGAAAGGGAGCTCAAAGTGAAGCTTCAGTCTCTCAGACAGAACTTGTTTGACAGAAGAATAGAGGCTCTGGATTATAAACTTGATACTGGATATAACCTATGGAATGCGACAAAAAACATTAAGAGACAACCCTAGCGAACTGTGCCTCTAAGGCGTCATGCTGGTACTTTCTGCTCAAATACAGAGGAACAAGCGGATACATTTGCTCAGCAGCTCTAAGAGCGATTTACGGCTTTTAACCTGGCCACGGATAAAGAAGTAAGACAAACTCTCAGCATCATTAACACACCAATCCACAAATGGCGTTGCCTGTTCGACCCATCCGATTAAATGAGATTGAGGAAACTATAACAAAGCTTCCTAAGTCAAAGGCCCCAGGTCATGACAGAATATCCCATGTCACTTTGCGAGCATTGCCAAGGAAAGCTCTTCTTTTCATTACGTTGATTTGCAATGCATTAATAAGAACGCAGCACTTCCCTGCTCAATGGAAAATCGCTCTCATTGCTATGATCAGGAAACCTGGAAAAGAAGAGTAGGACTCTGAATCATACCGTCCAATCAGCTTTCTCCCTACTCTTGCCAAAGTTTGGGAGACATTGATGGCTAAGAGAATCAATGAGCACAACAATTTTCTACCCGACCATCAATTTGGATTTTGGGAAGGACACGGTCCCGTCGAGCAGGTAAACAGAGTGGCTAATCATATCATTAAAGCGTTCGACGACAGAGAATACTGTTTTGGGGTATATTTTGACGTCACACAGACGTTTGGCAGGGTTTGGCTGATCGGTCTTCTGGCTAAAATTAAGACCTTGCTTCCTGCTCCATACTTTGGCATATTGCGCTCACAGCTCGAGGACAGAAAATTCCAAGTCAAAATCAAAAGCACACTTTCCACTGCCAGGCTGATGAGAGCTGGAGTACCTCAAGGAAGCATTCTTGCGCCACTTCTTTACAACCTGTACGCTGCCGACATCCCTACACCAATGGATTTAATGCAGGCTGTAGTGAACGAAAAAATACTGGCAGTATTTTACACATCATCCTGTGAGTATGAAGCAGCTGACGGGATACCTGCTTGAGAGCTGGGCTCGCAGTTGGAATGTTACCTTAAATCCGGCCAAACGTCAGTCGGTTTTATATACTTTAAAGGGGAAGACTCCACCCGCAGTATGGCTAGATAGCCAGCCCTTTATCATACAAAGTGAAGCGAAATATATTGGGGTGATACTTGACAAGCGGCTTACCTTTCGATCACACATTAGCAAACGATCAAAAATTGTCGCTTTAAAATGACCAAAATGTTTTGGCTCCTCTTCCTCCTCTTCCTCTACGGTGTAAAAGGGCGCTTAATAACACAATAGTGGCACCTTCTTGAAGGTACGCTATCCAGATCTGGGGTATGGCGGCTCGCTCAAATCGTTTACGTATACAGACGTTCCAAAATATTCATTGCGCCTTATCACTAGTTGCGATTGGTACGTAAGGAATTCGATCTTGCACCACGACCTCAATCTGGATACCGTGGAGCTTCAAATTAACAAACACGTTAGCCGATATAATGAGCGCCTAGCCAGAAACAAAAACAGGCTGGCAAAAAACTAGCTAAATGAAAACCCTATTAAAAGACTTAAAAGACGATCACTAAAAAATTTAACTCATCATTAGTATAACGGCCTGATGTTGCCTTATGGCATTACCAATGATGGCTCCAGCTACACCCTGGATTGGCGACAACCCAACATGAGATAAATGCAAAATATAAAAATATATGAATTTTTGAGCTTTCGCAATAAATAAATAAAATAAAAAAAAAAGTTTCTTTTTATGGTGTAGATTTCGATAAACCCCCAACACCCTCAGTTTAGAAAATGGCGGGTTAAAGCTTGTATGGGAAAATATTTTTTTCCAATTCGGCTCAAAACTTGGTATATGCACTCTATTTGAAGATGAATCAAAAACTTTTCATAGTTTTCGATAGTTCGGCGCCAGCTGCCAAGTTGAGGAAATGGCAGGTCAAAGTATAAAACATTTTTTTAACGATAAAAAATCTTACGTTTTCTATAACAGCTGTTACTCTCGAACAGATCTTAGCAAATTTTTTCTGAATTGAATTCAAATCGCAACTAAGTTCACAATAAATAGTTTACCAGACAGGTACTTATTATTTCGGCATCAAAACGTTAGGAATTTATAAGTATCGTCTTCCTTTTCGTGCCTGCACATAAAGAAACACACATACACATGTAGATTTATATATGTAATTTGCTTTGATTAAACACAATTTATTGACAGCTTGCACAGTTTTAACTGCTGTCAATCAAACTCAAACTTCAATCAACTTACTTCCCAATCACACTTTATACATATGTACCATATATATCATATATATACTACATGCAACTAATATACATAAACAGTCTGACAGACGCCCGTAGCGTTTATATGTTTTTGTTGTTATTGTTTTTGTTGTTTATGCTGCTTCTTCTTTTTCTTTTGCTTGTTATTATGCCTGTCAAACCGTAAATGGCGTCTCTTTGACAGCTGTTTGTGAGTGTTAGTATATGTCAGAGTATGAGTGTGTGTGTCTGCCTGTCTGTGTGCGAATTTATAGATTTCAATTTCTTTGAACATACAAACATTTGTCTTATGAGCATTTTATGACAATACATATTAATTTTTTGCCTATCTTGCCAGATGTTGGTCTTTGTTGTTGTTGTTGTTGCTGTCAACGCCTTTTAACGCCTTTAATGAGCATTTAAAAGACAAATAACAATAAAGAAATAAAACAACAAAAGCAACATTATGACATTGACATAAAAATTAAAACAAAAATTGGATAAAAAAAAACCCAATTTAAATTATAATTATCAGTTGCACGTACACGGGGTCAAACCCAAGCAATGTTCATGCTACAGTTTGACAAGCACTGCGCCTTGACTGCGTTGCAATTTAATTTTTATTTAATCAACTTTGATTTGCATTGCAAAGTTTTAAGTGTTACGATTCTGATTGTTAATGATTGAATATGTTCGCATCAATCAGGCTTGTATAACTGTTAACTTATTGTTGTGCAAACGTTATTAGAGCTGAGCGTGAGTCGTGAGCAAGCCAAAAGCGTGATTTTTACAAATTGCAGCCGAGCCTGCCTAAAACGAATTCCTTTACAACAAATTTTTTGTTATAATAAAATTATGAATAACGAATTTTTGGAAAATAATTATTCAAATATTTGTAGAGACAAAAAGCAACAAACTAAGTCGTGAGTTTGAGTTTCTATGTGGCTTAAGGAGATTTGTTGAGAAAACAAACTGGAAACGTGTTGGTCAGGAAATAAATTAATGATTTTTTTTAAAACTCTTAAAACTTAAAAATACTATAATATCTGTATAGTTATCGAAGATCCACTCTATATAGTTTGAAAGCTGAGTGTGAGTCGTGAGCAAGAGAAAAGCGTGATTTTTACAAACAAGCCTTCCTAAAACGAATTCCTTTACAACAAATTTTTTGTTATAATGAAATTACGAATAAAGAATTTTCTCGACAATATTAAGTCTTTTGTTTAAATACCTATATAGTTTTTAAAAATATCTAATTTATTCAAACATTTTTAGAGACAAAAAGCAAAGAACTAAGTCTTGTGTTTGAATTTCTATATGGCTTTAGAAGATTTGTTGAGAAAACAAATTGGAAACGTGTCGTTCAGAAAATAAATTAATTGTTTTTTATAAAATAACTCTTAAAACTTAAAAATAATAAAATAACTGTGTAGTTACGGAAGATCGTCTGTATATAGTTTGAAAGCTGAGCGTGAGTCTTGAGCTAAGCGAAAAAAAAGTGATTTTTATTATTATCATTTAAAAGTAAAGCTTATGTCCTGATGTTCAAAGATGGAAAATGGCAGAACAAAAGAGTGCACCATAAGTGTTTACACTCGGCTAGAGCTGAGCGTGAGTCGTGTGCGTGAGAAGTTGAAAAGAAGCACGATTAATGTGTAGTCAATCCTCATTCCGCTTTATTTCAAGTAGCTTCTGCTCATGTTCTCGTCCTCAATTCGTTAATTGTATGCACAATTTCAGAGAAAAACATAAAAATAACGAAGAATTTAGGGAACAAGTACGTTTTGTGCCAGCTATAAACAAAAAATTGGTTGATAAAAATGGGGACCAAGTTTTGCATTTAATCTATAATGATGTTAAAATTCTCTCACGCAAAACTTTTTAAGAAATTGTTTTTTGAACTCCTGGTTTATCTGCCTTTACGAAACGATTTAAAATGGTTTATGGTGTTTTTTAAGTAGACAGTTCAGTTTTCCTTGAATTTAGCTCGCTTTATGAACATTCAACAAAACGTGATCTGTATTTTTGTTTGGCGAAAAAAATGAATGATTATTCATTCATATTATTAATAAACATTTCTTAAATTTTGAGTTGTATATTTGAAGCAGTGGCCGGCAAAATATACATATGTATTTTTTTTTTGCGTTTGTATTGAACATTTTCTGCCGCTGTGACGTATTTCGACGCTGACGTCGCTAAGCAACAGACACGAAGTTTAAATTTCAGTTTCGTTGCGACTGACTTCAGGAGGCTTGTTTAGCGCATGGAGAAAGCTATTTTGCTTGCTTAAGGATTTCACGCTTTATTCTCTCACTAAAATTGGTAACGACGTCGGCAGCATTACTCTACCTTTAATAAGCATACCTTGGTGCCGAGTGGCAGAAAACACAAAATCAGTTTATGTTTTGCTGAAGCGCTTTAGTTTTATCAGAGTAAGTAACAAGAAATTTTGCTTTAAGCAAGGCGTGGCACCAATTGGCTGAGAGAATTTCAGTACAAAAATAACGCACACAAGACAGTACGTGTGAACCAGAGGCCCATGGGATAGGGCCGTGCCGACCACTGATTTAAAGTAAACCCTCAATACATGTTAGTACTCTACAAAAAACATCAATATGAAAATATATAAAAAATCTGTGCTAAAAGGGGAGAGGATTTCATATTTTGAGCGTCATGTATTAAAATTTCCTATATAATTTATCCAGTTTGCTTTATTTGTTTCGGTCGCTTACAAGCGAAACGAGCAGGGGGCGAAGTCCCCTAGTTTAATTAAAATGCATCTAAAAAATTTGTACATATTTGTTCCCGAATACAGTTCACACGATTTTACTATAATGAAACCTTTCAAATATTGAGTGGTTACAAAGTTTTGCGAATTTTGTTTAAGTTCATGTGAAAAATGTTTTATTGCTGTTTTAATATATTTCAAAACAAATAACTCAAGCGAATTCTATGCTGAGGATCAAACGACAATACTTCAAAATATTATAGAATGGGGGCTTAAATACGCCTTCTTTTTTTTTTAGGCCTTTAACTCCTTGAAGAGCATAGGGCCTTAAGGTATACGCCTTAGCTTATGTTAGGTTGAAGCGGCTGCTGGCTTAGGACAGCATACTTAGGCCTAGACTGGCCCGTTGTGTTACCGCACGTATCTCTGTACTTTTACCCTTTTTCCCTTATGAAAACTTAGAAGGAGCCCCAGCCAGTTGCTGCGATGTAGCCTGCAATCTTCCTCGGGCAAATAGTTTCTAGCTCTGTTATATTGTGGAGGAAATAGTTTCCCAAATACTTTTTCCTGCGTCTGCTCAGAGCTTCGCAGGAACAGAAGAAGTGCTCTACCGATTCTACTTCTTCCTCATCTTTGCAGCTTCTGCAAAAGTCATTTAGTCTGGCTGCATGTGCCCCGACAAGCCAGTGCCCGGTGATCGCTCTGACAACCGCCGAGCACTCTGATCGATTTAGTCCGCACAGCTTAGAGGAACGTTTTGCGTCTATTTTTGGCCATATTTGGTGACTGAGTCTACAATGAGGTGTATTGTTCCACATTCTTTGGGCATGGGAACTTCATTTTTCCCTTATTTGTAGCTTAAAAGAGGCCAACGGCATACGGATATCCTTCTTATCCGGTAGAAGGGTAGTGGTCGTGCCGTGTCTGGCCAACTCGTCTGCTATTTCGTTGCCTGTAATATTTTGGTGTCCTGGCACACAAATGAGGCTAATAACAAACTGCTTTGCCATCTCTTGAATAGATCTGCGGCAGTTGTTGACTGTTGATGAGTTTGAGGATAGCGCTTGAAGTGATTTCATGGCTGCTTGGCTATCTGAGTATATATTAATTGCACCGATTACTAATCCGGTGTTTCGTAAGCAGGTTAGAGCTTCATTTATGGCAATGATCTCTGCCTGAAAAACGCTGCTGTGGTCCGGAAGTCGGAAGGACTGCCGAATATTTAGATGCTCCGAGAAGACCCCGCCCCCAACTTGGCTGTTGAGCTTGGAGCCATCCGTTAAGAAGCTAATGCAGTGCCTTTGACCTGGTTGACTTTCCATCCACGATTCCCTAGAAGGGGGATAGTGGTAGTGAAAAGCTTTGAGGTACACTCTATAGGTGCACAATAATCAGTAATAGACACACTTGTGTCCTCTTTTAGAATGGACGAGTGTCCATATCCCAAGACCGCCCAGCATTTGGCATTCTTTAGGCGTCTCGCAGTTAAAGTGGCAATTTCTTTTGCCATTAAAAAGATGAGTGGTATATTTGTGATGGCATTGAGCGCATCACTTGAAGTTGTTTTTAGGGCACCTGTGATGTTTAATTGTGCCATTCTTTGCAACTTATTTAGGGCTTTAAGTTTTGATTTAGTTATAAGAGCTGGCCACCATATGGATACGCCATAGCCATACTATAGCGGTATACAGCCATCGGACCATCAAAGGGGACATACCCCATTTGAGTCCTATTGCTCTCTTACAGGAAAAGAGAGCCGTGTAAGCCGTTTTTGAACTCTGTTAGCAATATTTGGATTCCAGCTCAGTTTCTTATCTAGTACAAGCCCCAAGTATCTTGCACTATCACTGAAAGACAGGATGGAATCATTTATTCTGGGTGGAGATAGATTTGGGATCTTATAACTTCTCGAAAAGAGAATAAGCTTCGTTTTTAAAGGGTTAACGTTTAACCCACTTTCGAGTGCCCAAAGTGTCAGCATACGACTTAGATCTGTTTAATTTGTATAGACATCAATTCCTAAAAATCTAATTCTAAAACTTTTCAGTGCTTATTACTGATAAATAGAGGCTTAATTAAGTGTAAAAATAATCACAAAATATGCTGGCACGTTTTAGTTAATAAAATCTTTAACATATATTTAAAATTCAATTTAAAATAAGCTGTGAAAGCTATAGTATATCATATATAGGCGCTTTCGTGCCAAAAAGCAATTTTCGTGACAGCAGCGCTTATCACGCTACCATCGCTAAACAGCACATATGCACATATATTATATATAATACTATATTATCTGCTATATCTTCAATCGCATTTGAATTATGGCAGTTAAAAATTCCGTCAGACAAAACAAACGCACGCGCACTTATTAAAATTTTAAATAAAAAAATAATAAAATAATAATAAATGCTTAAATGAGTTGCGCCAGACAAAAAAAAAAAAAAAAAATTGCAGGCTGGGGAATTTTTTATTATTATTATTTCGAGTTTTATCATTTTTATATAAACTGCTATATACTTGTTGTTTATATACAACTTTTTGGCTTAGCATTCTTCAGTTTGTCAATCATTTTTTTAAAGTCTTTGCATGCAAAGAGTTTTGCGCGCGTTTGCGACGCGTTTTGCGCGCGTTTGCTGCCGCTTATATTTATTAACGTCAAACATAAGTACATATACTTATGTATTTATTTATTTTTGCAATACCTTTTCTTTGGAATTTTATATTTATATTTTATTATTATTTTTTTATTTGTGTATACAATAAGACTTTTGTTGTTGTTATATTTTTTGCTGGCAAGCCTTGGGCAAACATCACAGCACTTTTTATTGTGCCCCACAGCAAAATATAAACATAATAAAATAAAAGAATTGTTAAAGTACCTACTATAATATGATGTATTTTTTTTTTTAATATAATTTCTGCACTTCATTGTGTTAATTACGTATATGTGTATATATGTATATGCTGTTGTAGTTGTTGTTGGTACAACTTTTTGGCAACGTTTTATATTGTTTAGCATTAAGCGCTGCGTTCGTTGAACTTCAGACACACTTTATCGACATTTTTTGGCTTTAGTTTTACTTTTTTGTTTTTTTTACATTGACGTGATTTTAGAGCCAGAGTTTGAATTTGGCATTTTTCGCTGCTTCAAAAAAAAAAACGAAATGTGAAAGTTGCAGTATTCGTATTAATCAAAAGCCAAAGGTTTATTACTTTTTCGTTTTTTTTGCCCTTCGTGCCGAACTCTTGACACACAATTAGCGCTTAATAGAATGAGCGAAAAAAAAAGTTGAAATAAATTAAAAGCAAAATACTTATAATTAAGTGTGGCCCCAAGACGCGTTCAGTCAGTCAATTCTGTCTGTCTGTGGGCGGCCACTAATAAGTAGGGTAAGTTGTTAATGCCGCTGTGTTGCACGTGACTCACATGCTCAAAGCATCATCTTTATCGTCTTGATCATCATCTTTAACTTCATCATCATCAGCTGCTTCAACAACAACATCATCTTTATCAAAGCATCATCTTTATCGTCTTGATCATCATCTTTAACTTCATCATCATCATCTGCTTCAACAACAACATCATCTTTATCGAACTAGTTGCTATTTGTGGAAACACTTTGGCATTTGAACGCGACTGACTTGTCTTCACTATATACACATATAGCTTAGCTCGTGGGAGCAAACCAGCGCATAACTAAGCTATATATTATGCATATATAGTACATATATAAAACATAATTGCAAATTCAACTGCCGCGTTTTTGGCTTATATAGTAATTAAGACATTTGATAAATGTACAAAAATTTTGAGCATGATTGATGGTTATCAATTAACTGCCAAAAAGCGCAAGTTTGAATATTTTTCATAAAAAGTGACATTTTCAACAGGTGGCAACGTTGCTACGTTAATCATTAAACATCCATTATATTGATGCATTATGCTATATTTTCAAAAAAAAAAAACAAGTTTACCAAATACGTTTTAAGTCTAAGCAGTGCTGGATTGTATGTGTGGCGCCCAAGGGCCGCTGACCAAATGGCACCCGACTGTGAAATGAAATTTAATACGATTTCTATAATTTTTAATAACTTGCTGTTCAAAGCGCAACGGATATTTTTAGTTTCCTCAAATTAATTTGGAAATTATGTAGATTGAAGGTTTTCAAGATACGGGATGTAGATACAATCCAATTTGCTATGCAAATATAGCCATATTGTCTATATCTTTATTATAAAAACAACAAAGTTTAATAAAATACGTTTAAAAATATGTAGTTAATTCATATAAGGTAGTATATTTAAACCATTTTAATTAGTAGTAGGTACTTAGGGCTGTAAGGTAGCAGGTCACAGCAAATTTGGAAGTTAATATTTACTTAATTTGTTCAAAACATACATACTCACAGCGTATTTTTATAAAAATTCTCTTATAAAATCATTAAAAAATAGAACATAGTTTTGTTTACATACCTGAAAATAAAAGAAAAAAGTTGAAATTAGTTATTTATTGCATAAGTAGTCTTAACTTATAGCTAATGATTATGAAAAAAATATACACATAAAAAGATTGCTATTAAAAATAAGTATTAGCATGAAAATAAGTGTAGCGGAGCACTATTTTAAAACGATCTTTCCGATATGGATGATTTTTTTACAAATATGTGATAAGGGGCACTTTTCAGTATACTCCACATAAATTTTTTTTGCTAAGTTAAAAATTTTTATCGAATTATCGATAACCCAACACTGCTTTGTAGAGCTGGGTAAAATTGATTAGAAAACGCATGGCTACTTTTCTAAAAATATCGATACGTATCGGATAGACATCGGTTACTTTCCCCACCACTGAACTTAGGCGTAGAGGTGGGATACTATCGATGGCACTATCGATAGTCTCGATAGTTTAATTTTACGGATACTATCGATGGTTTTGTTCGATATATCGATAGTATACTTTTGTATGTATAAAACTTTTTTGACAAATCAACGGACAACAAATATACTTTTTAATTTGTTTACACTTGCTCTGTTGAATAAAATTGAGAACATCATAGCTTTTGCAGATGATATAATTATTTACAACCCTGGTAAAACAATAGATATTATTAACCGCGACTTACAATTCAACTTTGAAATAATAGAAAAATATACAGAAGACTGGTTTTTAAAAATAAACACAAGCAAATGCGAAACAATTTTATTCCGACCTCCCTCTAAATTCTGCAACTACAACATCAAAAACAGATGGAAACATTTTGAAATTATATCAAATGAAACCAATAGTACACTCCCCAAAAAAAGCGTTGTATCATATTTAGGTGTATGTTTAGATACGTTTTTATATTTTAACAGACATGTCAAAACTCAGCTAGCTAAGGCTAAGAAAGCCTTCTTCGCAAATCAAAAATTATTATACTCCAAATATGTCGATCCTAAAGCCAAAATATTAATTTACCAAGCATTCATTAGACCAATAATCACGTATGCATGTGCTATATGGTTCAACATATCCCCATCATATATGGAAAGAATTCGCGAATTTGAAAGGAAATGTCTGAGAACATGCACTTCCCTATACAGATCTCCCCATAGCAATTACACTAGATTTATTTCAAACAATAGACTATACAATACAGCCAATATCTCAAGAATAGACAACCACATTATCAAACTAATCCGCCATCACATCTTACGTTCTACAGAATTTCATGAAAACAATTTAATAATGGCCCCATATTACGAAAATGAAAATTATATTAGCAATACATTTATATCAGGATTTATTCCACCAGAAGCATTTGTTTTGTTAGATAAAAAAAAATTTATTCAGAACGAAAGAGGCGTTCCTATATTTTACCACATGTACAGACGTGCTACTAATAAGTCCATTCAAGAAAATTTATTGCAATTGGCAGATTGGCGCTTCAGTATGAGCATCCCTGAAAAGGATTCACATCCTAAACACTATAAGTTCTGGTGGCTATCAGAAGAACCCTGATCTCCCATAATCCCAAAATCCATAATCCCATCCCCTTCTCATTCCATCCATCCTTTTTTTTTTTTTTATTTTTTTTTCTTTTTATATAAAACTATATATATATGTAACATTTTTGTAAATTTTTTGGTTACAATTACACTTTATTCTTTTGTTATATAACAAGGACATGCAATACACGTAATACGATAATACATATTTCTTTTTTTAACACTTGAGAACTCTCTAAGAGGCAGTGTGTAATGTTAATGTTAGATAATAATTATTTTGTTTGTTAAATATAAGCTTTTTATAGAATTACACTAATAAACGATCAACAAAAAAAAAAAAAAACTTTTTTGACAAATCAAAGGCACAAAAAATTGGCAACATGTCAAAAAGAATACACAACCAGTTGTAACACGTCGAACCTTTTTGACTATCCGACACTTTTAGAGTCACCAAATCCGATTGGCACCATAAAAAATTATTTAAGTAAATCAAATTTTTGTAAAAATTCTTCGCATAAAAAACCAAAAATCGTTAGCCTTATTGATGCCACAGACGTCTAGCATTTACGGATAGTAGACGACTTTGGCATCAGAAATTTCGAATTTCATAAAACTCGAGTTGCAACAGAAAAAAAAATCTCTAAAAATTATGTAGCAGCAATATTTGACATTCCACATTATTTGGCCAGTCATAAGGACTTGACTGAAACCTAGAAATGTGGACATGTTGATCTTCTGCCACAAAAACAAGCTTCTTGAAAGATAATTTTTTTAAGATTGCTTAATGTTGATTGGACAGTTTTAGGTTTTTTAAGATGAAATTTCAAAAGTATCTCCTTTTACAAAACGTCATAAACAAAACGTTTCTGTTAAAAATTTTGAAATATTCTTGTTAGATTTTTCCCCACTTGCTTTATGGTACTTTTTTAAAAAATGTGTGTTTTTTGTGTGCCATATTTCACTTTGATCGATAGTACTATCGATAGTATCGATAGTTTCAACTATCGAAGTCTAAACTATCGAGTGATGGCACTATCGAATGGGTGTTCTGCACTCATCGAATGGGTGTTTAGTAGTGCTGCAGAAAGGTCTCTGTTGGCCAACATCGATATATAGATATTTTAAACTTCGATACATCGATGCATCGATATAACATCGATGTTTTCTCCAGCACTATTACATAGCCAAAACTAATTTTGTTGTGTTCGTTTATGTGCACATTTCGAGCACGAACACATGACAATAAGTGCGAAAGGGTTGCCGCATTACACAAAGAAAATTTCTCTTGTAACAGCTTGTAATAGCTAAGTCGTGTTTAATTTCAATAAATATTGTTGCTAAAATAATATTTTTGTGCAATTTTTTTTTTAATATAAAGAATAATAAAGAACTAGCAATGTTTTAATGAAATTGAATTTAAACAACATAAAGTAATAGAAAAGTGCAGAGCTGCGGCAACCATGTCAAAAATAATGTGCCGCCAAGACTACATGAGAATTTTTCGGAAAATTATGGCATTTACGAATTAATGGAAATTATAAAGGGAAATATCGCGGAAAAAAACGTTTTCCGAAGCACGCAAAAACGAATTCGTATAAGATTGTTCGGTTTGGTTTTTTCGTTTTCCGCAGCACAGCGGATAGTTACAAAATTCCATAATTAAAGTTAAAAAACGATCTACAAATCGCATCGAAATCCCAATAAGGAAATGACATACTATTGTAGGAATCAGCTGACCAACTGACAATTATAAGTAAGCGAGTTGTCAGGTTAATAGCGTGTAAGTGAGTTGGCAGGATTAGAATAATAAGAAGGAGTATAGAGTTTGGCAGCGTAAGAGTCCGATGTGTGTTGCGCAAAATGGAATAAACAAGTTCATGTTGGCATTTGAGTTACAAAATTAATAAAGAGATTAAACAATGAAGTAAAAATTATATTTTAAATAGAAATAAGTGATAAGACAATTTGTGAAAGAAAGTATACCATGAAAACAGAATAAAGTGTTGTTTAAGTATCACTACGGCTACACAGGCTCTACACGTTATATATCTTTTGTATTGATGATGTCTCTAAGTTATCACTTGTACTTTCAATTAATGATTAAACAATTCGACTATAAAATATACAAACATTACACTTCCGAAACCTTTTAGTTATTTCGGACCTAATATGTATTGTGCACACTGCCATAAAGAACAGGAACAGAGCAATAAATAACATTTACAAATCAGTTCATAAGATTTATGAATGGTTCTGTGACCCCCCCTCAGCTACGTGTGTTGTGGTCGGTCAGGTCATTTTTCTCTGCCGAGATTGGAATCTGCCAAATTGAATTTTGTGTGATGCTAGTTAATTTTGTACTTCAACAGTTGGTAGCATTTTTCAGCATTCTGCCCTGAAATTATTGCATGGACACGTTCTTGTGAATTTTGTGGATTTTTGCATGCATAATATTTGGTATGGACTACAAAGTTCTGAGATAATATCTCTTGACTAAAAATTTTTGCAAGCTGAACTGAGAGGTAAGGTCTTTTAAAAGCAGACTTTTATTTTTTCTTATTTTGGAAAGAATTCAATTCAACATCCCGTAATGTTACGGGTATTCCGCCTCTCCGTCCGAAACTTTGCAGACAGAACTGAGCCCTTTTGGGTCTATATCTCTCTGTCGATTCCTGTTATCCCCAGTGGCACATAGGGCCTCTTTGGGGTCAATATATAAAATATTTATTAGTATATATTATATATATAGTACGTTGTTGTTCAAAATTTTACTTTAAAAAATCACAAAAAAAAATTTTTTTTAGAAAACTAAAATTTCTTTTATTAATAAAAAAAAAAATTTACGTAAAAATGTAAATAGCAATTTTAAAAAATTATTTGTTTTATTAAAAATGTTATTGAAATTTTAATTATTTAATTGAATTTGAGAAATTAATTGAAATTTTCATTTTTTATTTTAATTAAAAATATGTATTAATTTTGAACAATTTAATTTAATTAGAAATTGCATAAATTTAACGAATTTAATTGAAAAATTAAATTAGTTTCTAAATAAAAAATTTAAAAAAATATATTAATAATAATAAATAATAAAAATATTTTTGTTAAATGTTAAAATATTTAAAACAAATTAACATAACAATAAAACATAATATAAAAAAAAAGTTGTATTATACTAAAAGTAAAAATATAAAAACGAAATTTTTTTTATCCACAAATTTTTTTTTTTTTAAGGTCCATACGCAGTTCGAAAATTTTCGCACGGAATGGGATTTCCCAAATGGGATTTTTTTTTATATGAAGTTTTGTCATTCCGTGCGAAATATTTCGAACTGCGTATGGGCCTTCAAACAAAATTGTTTTTTAAAATTCAAAATTGTATTGTTATTAATATTATTTTTATTTGCTTTATGTTAATTAAAATTTTTTTCTATTTATTAAATTACTTTCTTTTTTTTTATTTAAAGAATATTGTGTTTTAAAATAACATTTTTTTTATTAATATTTAAAAATTTTTTTAAAATAACTATATCGCTTTCAAAATTAAGTTGTAAATAAGATTTGGCGGCAACACTAAACATTATTCATATAATATTTTGCCAAAAAATCATTGGGCAACACTGTTTTGTTTGTACTTCTGCATACGGCTGTCGTACGTGTTTGCAACCGAAATTTCGCGACCAACTTTTATACCCTGTGCTGTATAAGGGTATATTGTGTTTGTGCAAGCCGAAAATGTATGTAAAATACAGAAGGAAACTTCGGAGACCCCCGAAAGTTACTTAAAGTATGATCAGTGTGACTCGAGAAGTCGATATAACCATGTCCGTCTGTCTGTCTGTCCGTATGAACGCCTAGATCTCAGAGATGGTGAGAGCTAGAGCGATCAAATTTTCAGATTAGATGCGTAATTATGTCAGGGAAGACAAGTTTATTTTACTTTGTCGATATCGGGGTTACATTATATATAGGTGTTTCAGAGGACCTCGAAAAAAAGCAAAAGTTTTAGATAGATAATTCGTTTGTCTATGAAGATATCATAACCAAATTTGACACTCGGGAGTTTTTTAGAGTACCCAAGCACTGCACCAAGTTTGTTCAAAATCGGTTGACTATATCATATAGCTCCCATAGGAACGATCGGTAAAAAAAAAATTGTTGGTTCAAAATTCGTCTGTTTTTGGTTGTTTATAAAGGTATCGTAACCGAATTTGGCAATCAAATGTCTTTTGGTGTTCTTAAGCAATAGGGTATTCCAAAGTTGTCCGCGCCCGACTATAACATACGCCATTTTTTTTTATATAAAGTTTATTGTTGCTTGGAAACGTTAAAGAAAAATCTAAAAAATCATTTTGAAAATCTATATCTAACTAAATTAAAAGCAAAACAAGTTCAAAATTTTATTTCTTTTAGCTTGGCTGAAATTTAGTTGAAGCCATTGACTCGATGACGCGCAGTGTAAATGTATGTACATAAAATACACTCCAGGCGTGACCTACTCTATATAACTTGAGATATTAAATTCCACGACTTAGGACTTTAATAGACATGGAAAATAATTTGTAAGTACATACTGTAATAGATGGCATATACAGTTGTAGAGAAATAGTAGTGAAATTTGTTGTTTGTTGTCGACATCAAGGCAATTGAAATGGTTGCTTGTTGTTGCTGTTGTTGTTGTACAAAGTTATGCGCGTTGTAATTGTAAAAGTGACAATATCCGCTTCGTGCTTAGTTGTTGCAACTGCAATAAAAAACAACAACAACAACAATACTAAACATGCCAAACTATGCCACAAAACGGATGCAATAAACACGCAGCCCAAAGTCAAGTCATGGCAAAGTGAAAATGCCAGATAGTCATTAAATATTCGCAGATAGTCAGGCCAATTGAATAAGCCAATAAATAGATGGCAAAATGGACAAACTGAAAATTGTACCAACTGACAATACTCCAAGCTGCCAACAAACAAGCAGTGCGCAAAAATTAAACAAAAAAAAAAGGCTAGTAAAAAATTTTTAAGAAAATTGTTATAAAAAAATATGATGCTAATAAAAAGAAATGGCCAAGGCTACAAAATGTACAAAATGCAAAAAAAAAAATTAGCCAAGACTTTTTCCAAAACAAGGCAGCAGATAGATAAATAAAGATAAAAAGAGAGTATTATGTAAACAAAATTGTTCATAAAAATGGAGCGCTATAGCTGCAAACAAAATTGCAGTATAGAATACAAAAATGCTAATGAATTTAAGGTTGCTTCAAAAAGAGAAAAGTAAATATAAGCAAAGAGACAGTGTGAACATTTTAGATGACAAACGCCGACTATTAGATACACTGTACATGTGCGAAATGGGTTTCAGGCGATTTGGAAGTGTTGCAAATGAAAGTTTGGAAGCTATGAAGGTGTTGAAACTTTTGCGTTTGCATTTAAATAGTGTTTAGCTTTTAGTGGTAATGGGGGTATTATTGAAAAAAAAAGGAAAAGTATAGTGTACTAGATTAGAAGATTTTAGCTAATATAGCTTTCAAACAAAAATATTACCATGTACATGTAGGCGCTTTAGACATTTTTGCATACAAGCGATTCTTTTGCAATACAAAGGGTTTTATTAAAAAAAAATTATAGTTATTTTATTTTTTAAAATTATTTTGTAAAAATTCACTGTAGAAAATCAAAGTTCTTGTGTTTAAGCATTGTGAATAATAAGTTTCGAAAACTAGTCAAAAATGCTGGAAGATCATGAACTTTAGGCACACACAATATCTTTTTATTAATTTATTTTTAAAATAATACTATTAGTTACATCGTCCAATAGGTTACAACTGAAGCAGTCAAACACCAGGACTTACATAAAAATATTTGAAAAAGCAAGTACAAATAAAAATAATACATTTAGGGTATTCACGCTTGCTGTTCAGTTGCGCATAAACTCAACTGGCTGAAGCGTGAACGACCTTTTTGCTCATCGGGCTTGTGCTGCTTCTTTATTAATGTTGTTTATTTCTTTTGACTGTCTGGATACTTAAAATTAATAATTTTTTTTTTGCGCTCTCAAAATAGCTAAAAAATTCCAAAGTATTTTAGTACTTAAAATGCCATAGAGGGCGCATTTTGCAACACTTTCTGCTGGACTCAATAGCGCTAGAATATGGTCAAGTTTGTACGCTACAAAGCGCAAAATGCATGAGTTGCTTTGTAGTAAGTCGATCATCTCCTTAGGTCCGTCGAGAGAGGGGGGAAGTTGTGGGAATTCCACTGGGCCCGGCGTAATTACTGTCGTAATAAAATTATCTGAAGTTTGCTGTACTGCTAAAAAAATGCTGTCCCGATACAATAGGCGTAGTAATAGAGGAGCCGGTATATTTCCGCCCCCCGAACCCGGATTTTCTCACTACAACTCTACATCTTCTGTTTAAAATTAAATGCAGTGTAACGACCTCCGGTTTGTCCGGAACAACGGCTGGGATAGCTCAGCTATGCCCAGGGTAAATGTCACAACAAAAATTTATATTTGCTGAGACTTTCGATATTTTAAACAAAACACAATTTGCTTTTAAGTTTAAAAATATGTTATCCGCCTTTTTGCGGTCTATTATCACAGTACACTTAAGTCGAGCCCACACGCTCTCTATTTTAAACAAAAAAATATTTTTAGCAAAACTATATTTAGGGAAAACAAAGTTAAACTTAAATCTAACAATTAAACAGATTTAATACTTTAATAAGGGCGACACGCTACCCAGATTGTTAAATCCTAGTAGTAAAACTTGGCGTGGCTCGTTCACGAAAACGTATAAACTGCGACGCGGTCGCAACCGTTGCGCTACTAGTTAAATATGTCCTTATCCGTTCTTTGCGACAATTCTATGCTTTGTTACTCGAAACGCCTTAAAATCCGAGGCACTGACTGTAATATTTTTCTTACTTGAGATCTTTCTTGTTGCACTCATTCACTCTCTTAGACTGCCCCGATTTGGCTGCCGATCCGCCTTACATTGGCCTTGATCGGCGCCAAATCCTTAAATTCCCGCCTAAACGTGTACTTATAAATCCTATACGGCACTCAGCTTATCTATCTATCCATCCTAATAGAAAAGAAAGAGTCCGCCGTACCTAACACTATCTCTATCACCTACTTTACACTTACACCTATGCACTACTACCATTAACCTACGCACTAATACAAAACAAAAATTAGCGCGCCCAGCTTAAAGGCCGTTATATCTTAACTAGTGTTGGTGAGAGTAGGCGCGCTTTCACCGCTACTCTCACCAAGCAGTACAAGCAGTGTCCCTATGGCCCTATTGGCAAAATTGACTAACGTTGTGAGGTGGCGATTTGCCTCCTCACAGCGGATACAAAATTTTGAAGTAATAAATTGTTTTTAATATGTAAAAAATAAATGGCTCATATCGTAGCTCTTGAAGATGCTAGTCACTTTTAGGAGCATATGGTGAAAATATAGAAAGCGAGTATCTGTTGTGTACGCAAAGTAAATGAAGAACTTAAAAATAAAATAATAATATAATAGTAAAAAAATAATACAATTTATAATTTTTTTCTTTGAGAAAATATTACAATTTCAATATTCCCTGTACCCATATGATGAATAATATTGTAGATTACGCAAAAGGTAGAAGATGACGAGACAGTATCAGACATTGATTGAGCCATGTCTAGCTGTACATCTCCGCTGCTGTGCATAGGTACATCAAGATCTTTGAAATACATAAGAGCCAAAGATGCGCATTATTTGTTCACTTTATATCTATTTATTTCTCTATTGTATCTTTTCGCGGCCACCAGCTAGGGATATCCCATTTTAGCCAAAGATGCGCATTATTTGTTCACGATAAAGTATATCTATTCATTTCTGCACTGAATCTTTTCGCGGCCACCAGCTAGGGAATCCCATTTCGGCAAAAGATGCGCATTATTTGTTCACTTTATATCGATTTATTTCTGCACTGAATCTTTTCGCGGCCTCTAGCTAGGGATATCCCAATTTGGCAAAAGATGCGCATTATCTGTTCACGATTTATCTATTCATTTCTCTATTGTATCTTTTCGCGGCCACCAGCTAGGGATATCCCATTTTGGCAAAAGATGCGCATTATTTATCCACAGTAATATCTATTCATTCATTCATTAGATCTTTTCGCGGCTACTCACACTATAAAAGCCATCCGGTCTCAGTAACATAATAATGCCCAAAGAATTTCGGTGAATATTTATTAACATTTGATTTCAATAAACTACCAGCTCAAAATATTAATAAAAATATTTGTTTAAAACTTCTAAAACAAAAATCTCACAATTTCAGTGCTTCCTCATTAACTAACACATCTTTTCAATCCCAAAATGTTCATTTTTATTGTATAAGCCAAGTCTATATCAATTTGTTTTGCTCTTACAGACTCATGTGAGCTTCATAAAAAAAGATGTTGACTTTTTTTTCTGAAAAACTGCACATACTTTGTTGCAACATTTTGTAACTTTTGGACTTTTTCTTAAAGAAATTTTTTTCAGTGTATCCCCTAGTCGGCTAACTCAGCTGACTAAAATTATTTGCTATAATTTTTGTACTTAATATACATCCTACCCTCTGGCTACAGTGTATAAAAATTGACTAAGAAAGTAAGCAAGAAAAAAAGATTTTATTGTGAATGTATCTGCAAGATACACAAATTGAGTAGCTATAGAAGCGCCGCATATCTGTGCATAATTAACGCATATGAGTGTCTGTGTGTCTATGTGTGTGTGTATTTGTGTGGTGTTTTTGGGGCTGGGGGTAAATGTATCGTACAATTTAATAAATTGCACACTCAATGGCCTGTCATTTAGCTCTTTCTCTTTGGAAGTACTAGCGTGTTTGTTTGTATCTTTGTTCTAAGCATGTGTGAGTGTATCTAAAATATTCAAAGTCACGTTGTGTGTATGCCCAAATGACAAAACAACAAATGAGCCAAACCAAAAATATTATGCCATCTGTTCTTTAGGTTCTCACGCATTCTAAAAACCTTGAAGAAATGTTTTTAGATATAAGCTGCACATGAAAAGTTGAAAATGTATCTTAAACTTTTAACTATTTTCAAATGCAGTAAATATTAAGTATAAAAGTGACTAGCTATTTAAGTCTTTTAATTTTAGAACAAAATCAAAGCAGCAACTAATTAAAATCGAAAACTTAGTTGAAAAAACAAATTTTAGCACAAGATTGTGTTTAAAATTGCTTTTCTTTGAGAAATATGAAAAACTTTATGAAACAATACGATACAATACAAAACAAAATGGACATTAATTATGAACAATATAGTATAAACAATAGATACAATTATGTAGTTCTTGAAAATCCGATGAATGATTCGAATCCGAAAGAAAATAAGACGAAATTTGAACAAGTTTCGGCTTAGAAAAGTAGTTGAAACTAATTTTAAGCCGGAAGGCACAGTTTTCTTAGCGAATTTTAGTATTTAAAAGTTAGTTCTATTTTTATAGATTTTTCCGATTTTATGTATGATTTTTGCCTATGATTAACCATTGAAAGCTGTTTATTATTGAAAAATTGGTTCAGACCCAGCAAGTTTTATTTTAATCAGCTTTTGAACAATTTTTTAAAAACAAAATGTTCTTAAATATTTTTAAATCTATCCGAATGTATTATATTAAATTACTAAATGCAAATATGTTCTCAGTTGCAAATTAAATTTATGATATAAAGACCCATACGCAAATGTCAAAACTTCATATAAAAAAATTCCCTTTTTTGGGATATTTTCATATAAAAAAAATTCCCTTTTTCGGATATTTTTTTTTTTATATGGTTTTGACAAAATTTGCAAAAATTCCGCAGGAAATGTCAAAACTTCATATAAAAAAAATTTCCTTTTTTGGGATATTTTTTTTTTTTATATCAATTTCAAGTCGGGTTAAATAAGCAACTACCATAGTTTAATAACTTTAATACTATATTGTAATAATTAAAACAATTCGGAACGATTTGCATTTTAAAGTACTGTACTGTACTTAACACCAGGAATAATAAAAAAACACATAATTTTTTTTAACACGACGAAACGTTAAGATCCAAAAAAAATTGGGCAAACAAAAAAATAAAAATTTATCTCACTCATCTTTAAATACAACAAACAGATTCTACTAATTATTACATTTTTAGATAAAACGGTCTCTTTAAACTAAAAAAAGGCTTAAACTCATTGTGAACTATAAGCACACACACCTAAAAAAATATTACGCTATAAAAATTCGCCAACTTGTAAACATTTAACTATCTTTACTATATCGGCTACTAAATTTTGCTTAGTGCATTGCTTGTACAGCAGCTTGTCTTGCGCCACTCTCTTTCTTTCGCTTCATAGATACTTTTGTATCTTTGCGTGTGGGTGGCTGCTTTTGTAAGCAAAAATCTTGCATATTGTCACTCAATGTCTCACTTAACGGCACTTAAAACACACACATACACTCATAACACACTGTCATAATGATTTGCAGTATTACATATAGCTGAGCAGCAGTTTGTATGCAACTGTAGCTAAAAGATACAATTTTATACAAGTGCCATAGTGCGCTATCTTGACTCACATACACACACACAACGTCAATTATAACATTTGTGACAGTTTGAAACTTTCAAATTAACCCACACAGATACAGACACAGACACTTACACACATGCCCGCTTATCGTATTGCGCTTTTGCAAACCAAAAGATACATTTGCCTTTTGCATAAGCCAAAAAAAAAAAAAAATAATAAAGATAAAAAACGTAACGAAAAACTTTGCCATGGCCAGCCAAAGACATTAGCTGTGGTGCCAATCGCCGCTGCGGTTCAACGCTGACTGCGATGCTGGCGTCAACGTCAACGTCGACGTCGACTGAATTGCAGTCGTTGCCGGCTACTGACCCAAATACTTGACGACTGGCTTCAAGTGCGGCAATGTTGCTGTAGTTATTGTTGTTGTTGTATCTGCAGTTGTGCGTTGTGTGTGTGTTTTTTTTTTCTTCTACTTTATGCTAACGGTAAACTGCGTTGTTGGCAGCCAATGCAGTTAACCGCATTGCATTGCAATGCATCGCATGCATATGTATCTAATAGATACATTTCGCTATTGCCGCTGTAAAAAATTATTTTGTGTGCGTGCAAAAAAATGTTGGCTGCCACAAACACACACACACACACAATAACTCACACAGATACATATTCCGACTCAGTTGTCGGCTGCAGCCGCGCGTGTGGTGCGTGTGGCATTCTTTGAAAGCTTTGCAAACTTTTGCCTACATTTTGTTGTAATATGGTTTTTTGTT
This sequence comes from Chymomyza costata, assembly GCA_018150985.1. Classification (NCBI taxonomy): domain Eukaryota; kingdom Metazoa; phylum Arthropoda; class Insecta; order Diptera; family Drosophilidae; genus Chymomyza; species Chymomyza costata. Next base: position 149,246 of record JAECWU010000799.1, on the reverse strand, counting down.
AAGTGAGGAGCTCTTTTTTTTTTTGCCAAGTTACTTGTTTTGTTGTTGTTTTTTGTTCTGTGCGTGTTTGTGCATGTCTTATGGTGTCGACATTTTTGACGCATGGCTTTGGCGTCATTTTGTTTTAATTAAAAATTTTGCCTTACAACGCTTAACAATGCGTATACAAAGGGGCGGCAAAGTAAACTGGGCGTGCCAAGTGGATTTTTCGTCAAAATGTAGTCTATTGAAAGAGTATATTAAGTTTATCGAGTAGCTTGTAACGCATGCCAGCAGAATAGTCCGTATAGCAAAAAAACAAAATGGCTTTATTAGTTTTAATCTAGATTTTTTTTTTTGCTTGGGAACCAATACTACTTTCCGAAAAGTTTATGATTTTTGCTGCAAAATATTATAAAAAAAAGATATATCATATAAAGATCATTTCACATACTATAGCACGATTTTTAGGGCGTTTATGGCCGGCGTCATTGGACACTAGTCAAAGACAGACGACGCTTGATTTTTTTTATGGATAGTTTCATTAAAAGGATATTTTCCTGTAACGGGTAATGGTCTCATTTTTCGATGTTGTTAGTTCTTATGAAGATCTTAGTACAACGTCTGCCTTAAAACAAAGAATAACAAAACCGAAGGATCTCAGAAAGACATTTTCTTTGAAGAGCAAAATAGAGAGCCTCACATTTGAAAACCCTATAAAAAGGCACATTATCTGTATGCACGATTTTAAGCCTTTTTGATTTAATGCCTATATCTTAAAAAGCTCCGTTTTTTCGTAGTTTTTAATATTTTGCGAATGTCTAAGGCTTGTGTGAGGATTTTAATAGCTACTCAGTTAAAACATAAAACACAAAGGTAAAAACTTTAAAAATTATAGAGCCCAAAATAAAAGGTATGACTTTTCTGTATGCAGACTAACTATTTATTTATGCCTAAATCTAGAATGCGATTTCCGAGTCGAGTTCTAGGAAGCTCCTGTGAGGATCCTAATACTGCTCAGTTAAGGCATTTAAAAGAGAAAGTCAAACTTCGAAAATGCCGAGCGACCAACAGCCGTAAAGCAGAGTATGCAGAAGGCTCGAGTACGCGATAACGCGGAAAGGTCTAATGTAAAAGTCCAAGCAGCTCCTCGGCTCCTATGATCTGAATAGGTTCAAGAAAACCTCCCACCAGGGCAAAAATTCCCTTAGGATACTTACTGGGTTACTTACGGGACACTGCAGGCTAAGGACACATCATAGATTCTAACACTTGTAGGTTCAGTGCAATGAGGAAGGAATCCTCCCAACACATACTTTTGGAGTGTGACGCGCTCGCCAGAAGAAGGGCATCCTTCTTCGGCGATTACAGAATATCGATGCGCGACGTAGGTTAGGTTAGGATAGCTTCAGTCGGGATTATTAAATTTCCATCTTCACTAATAGGCCATAGAATTGGCCCGTTCTAGATACCGCTAGTGAGGAGCCTCACAATTCCCAACCTTCCCCCACTCGGGAGGTCCCCTTACAAATTTTCAACTTTTGGAGCTCTTTTCCGAAAGCTGAGATAGGTCATTAAAGAACGTATGATTTTAGGAATCGGACTTTCTTAAACAGCCCAGGGCAGTGACAGAATAAGTGCACTACCGTCATCCAGCTCCTCCTCCTCATCACCACAACTTCTGAAAATCATTGTAGGTGCGTTGAGCCTTTTTGCATGGATACCTCACCTAGCCAGTGTCAAGTAATTGCCCGGATTACCGTTGAGCATTGAGCTCTGTTTAAATCGCAAAGTTGCTTTGTTCTCTTTTTGCAGTATACCGGCCATGTTTGCCGTGAGATTCTGCACGTGTTCGATATCCGATTCCACGCTTGATTGGCAGCGCGACGTAACTGGACTAGAACCTTCCAGATCAAATTGAAACTTTATCTCGCTAGGAAAATTGTAAACTGGCCTAAAGGGCATCTGAGAGCTAGTAAGGAGCACAATAGATCCTAAGGGTCGCAGTGCAGTTTTCCCCTTACAAATTTTATTATTAGAGCACCTTTCCTAAAAGCTGCACTAAAAGCAAGATATATGTAATTTTTTTTTTCCAAAAAGAACATACAGTCATCAAAACTAGTGTGCAGACGCATGCAGTCTTAAATATGAAAACTCTCTTTACTTTTTGGAGATATCTCACCCATTTTCAAACAATAATGTCTTAGTATTTATTCTGAAACTTTTCTATATATTAAGTCAAAGCTTGCCAGATACCTTCCTTCTGTCATAACCCGTGGGTGCAAGTTTTATTATAATCACATGACAACATCGCGGGTTACTGATACCCAGTACCAGTAAGTGACTTGTTTTAGTTAAAAAAGAATAAAACATTAAAAACAAAATAAATGTGCAAAAAAAATTCAAGCTTGGAAACTTTTTAAAATAGATTTAAAAACGGTCGTCGTCATTATGACGAACGATGATCTTAGTGTACCAAAAGTAACAATGATACTCAGTACCAGTTAACGATGGGCACTAGGGATGCGCGATACCGATCCGATATTTTGAATATCGAGAATATCGAAGTCGATACTGAATTTTCGATACCGATATTTTGGTTCTCGATTAATCTTCGATCCGATACCAATTTGCTTAGTATCGGTTTCAAGCTAAATTGCATGTATCGAGCATCCCTATTAGGCACCAATAATCCATAGTACCATTAGATAGTCAGAAAAAAAGAACCTAATTTGTTTCATTTTAAAAATACCAAGAATGAGTAGCTCAAAGGATAGATCCTTAACAACAACAAAACATATAATAAACAGCGTCTGATACGCGGACTCGGTAATTTTTAAATTGGTTTTTTGAGGTTATGACAGAATACTAAAGTGCTGATGTTTTTTGCATCTAGGCTTCGAATTCTGCTATTTCAATGACATAATTTGAAATCCAAGCTCGAAAATCGATTTTTCTTTGTGTAACTATATAATCTTCTTGGTAAAATATCTGCTAACTATTGCATCTTATAGACATAGTAATGTAAAAGAAAACTCTTAAGATGATAGGAAATGTTTAGACTCGAACGCGCCAAGAGAAGTCTTTCTACAGCTTCATAAGTTGAAAGCGTCTTTCAAATATCTTAGAACTGATACAAAGCTAACCAGTTCGCTAATTGGACAAAGATCGTTCATCATCTATGCCAGATAACTAGCTTCATTGCGAAAATAAAACTGATAGATGAGCTATTAACACATCCATCCCAGATAATTAGGAATTGATTGCAAAAATAATACTAAAAGATCGCAAGATGGATCTAGTACATTGGCTCGCAGTACATTATTCTTGCTGTCAGTGTATACAAACTTCGGCTAGCTCAGAACAAAATTTTTTTTTGTTAATATGTATGTGCATGTTTTGGCCAAGTTATTTTTTAATCATTCCATTAACGGCTGCAAAACAGTCAAGCAAATAACTTGGCATTGTTTTGCTAATTAACTGCCTGATGTGAAGTTGTGCGCCAAGTAAGATACAAGATACAAAGTATAGAGGTATGTTAAGTCGCCTTGGGATTCACCTTAAATTGAGTAATCTGGCTGGCTATGACAGCTTGTCCAAATTAAAGCCAACTCAACAAAATGCATGCCTGAGATACATTGTACAGCCAAATCAACATTAAACCGCATTGTACATGACTTGACTTGAAAATCCCTAGAAAAGTTCTCTAGATGCTTTTATTTAAACTTCAAAAGCTGCAAGTATATTATATATATGACTGTTTATAAATTAAAAAAATCGTTTTTCAATGATTGATGATTTCTGAAGAAAAATTTTCAATTGCTGGAACAATTTGAATTCATTGAAACTACATACATATTGATATTTAAAATGGCAGCATATATGTAGAGCAAGTGTATAAACATATGCATATGGATTTTGAAGAAATGAAATATATATAGTATATTTGTAGGTATATACATATGACTTATGCAGTAACAATAAAAATTTGTATGCTAAACTGTTTGTTCTGAATTTATGCAAAAATAGCAAAAGATACATATTTATGACTTATGACGTCACAGACTTTTGCCATAAAAACTAATTTTTGGTCTTAAAATCCCAAGTGGATATATATATATCTATTAGCAAACTGCAGCTCTGTTTCAGCTCTGTTTGGTTTAGTCTAGACTGTTGGCATTCAACAGGTAGCAAATGCTGCACCGGACATGCCTCAAGATACTTTTGAAACCTTGTAGATACTTTTACGCTTTCGGCTGCTTAGACAATGAATCACCTTGACTTTTGAGCCGGATTTTCGTTGGTATTTTTTCCAAAAATTGTGCAGCACACAATTCACTTTGAGTTTCGTGTGAAACTTTTGCTTAAGCTAATTTGCAAGTTATATAGACTAATAAACTTCTAGTATATAATTAATATATAGTTTGCCATAAATCCGCAGCTGTTCCACGTCATATGTTTGTGATAAGCTGTTAATGTGTATATGTATATAAGTGAGTTTGTTTGTTTGCGTCTTTATTGCAGCGAAAAATTTATGAATGAAAATCCGCAACGACAAATGTTAAAGTAAACAAGGCCCAGTAAAATGAGGATATGAGTCATCGTTTAGTGTTAATTCATTTATATGCTTACTTTGTGTTTTTGTTTGTATATATTTAGCATACAGTGGCATGCTTGATTTGTATCTTAAAGATACTGTTTACATGTGAGCTACAATTTAAACAGCAGCTCTTGATTTTTTTTTTTTTGCATACACTGACGTTTTAAAGTATCTGGACATTTGAACCCAATTGACACGGGTGGCACAATATTCATGATCGCTAAGTAGCTTTTGAGGGCACAAAAGTTATTTTAGCTCGGATAAGACTAAGTGCTTAATATATAAAGTGAATACAATTTGCAAATTTTTGGAGTAGCTTGGTTAGTTTGAAGTTCAGGCTAGGTTAGGTTAGGTTGAAGCGGCTGCTGGCTTAGACCACCGCACGGATCTCTGTAACTGTTAGCCTTTTTCCCTTATGAAAACTTAGAAGGAGCCCCAGCCTGCTGCTACGATGTAGCCTGCAATCTTCCTCGGGCAAATAGCTTCTAGCTCTGGTAGATTGTGGAGGAAATAGTTTCCCAAATACTTGTTCCTGCGTCTGCTCAGAGCTTCGCAGGAACAGAAGAAGTGCTCTACCGATTCTACCTCTTCCTCATCTTTGCAGCTTCTGCAAAAGTCATTGTTCGGAACATTTAGTCTGGCTGCAAGCCAGTGCCCGGTGTTCGCTCTGACAACCGCCGAGCACTGTGATCGATTTAGTCCGCACAGCTTAGAGAAGCGTTTTGCGTCTATTTTTGGCCATATTTGGCGACTGAGTCTACAATGAGGTGTATTGTTCCACATTCTTTGGGCATGGGAACTGAATTTTTCCCTTATATGTAGCTTAAAAGAGGCCAACAGCATACGGATACCCTTCTTATCCGGTAGAAGGGTAGTGGTCGTGCCGTGTCTGGCCAACTCGTCTGCTATTTCGTTGCCTGTAATGTTTTGGTGTCCTGGCACCCAAACGAGGCTAATAACAAACTGTTTTGCCATCTCTTGAATAGATCTGCGGCAGTTGTTGACTGTTGTTGAGTTGGAGGATAGGGCTTGAAGTGATTTTATGGCTGCTTGGCTATCCGAATATATATTAATTGCACCAGTTTCTAATCCGGTGTTTCGTAAGCAGGTTAGAGCGTCATTTATGGCAATGATCTCTGCCTGAAAAACGCTGCAGTGGTCCGGAAGTCGAAAGGACTGCCGAATATTTAGATGCTCCGAGAAGACCCTGCCCCCAACTTGTCTGTTGAGCTTGGAGCCATCCGTAAAGAAGCTAATGCAGTCCCTTTGACCTGGTTGACTTTCCATCCACGATTCGAAAGCGTTGAGGTGTACTCTATAGTTGTACAATAATCAGTAATAGACCCAATTGTGTCCTCTTTTAAAATGGACGAGTGTCCATATTCCAAGACCGCCCAGCATTTGGCATCCTTTAGGCGTCTTGCAGTTAAAGTGGCAATTTCTTTTGCCATTAAAAAAGATGGGTGGTATATTTGTGACGGCATTGAGCGCATCACTTGAAGTTGTTTTTAGGACACCTGTGATGTTTAATTGTGCCATTCTTTGCACCTTATTTAGGGCTTTAAGTTTTGATTTAGTTATAAGAGCTGGTCACCAGATGGATACACCATACAAACGTATGGGTCGTACTACAGCGAAGTTCCGGCTAAGACCAATAGGAAACCTTTGGGAACAAACTTGAACGTAGAGAAACACCAGGGAATATACTGTACAAAACGTGGCAGCAGCTTCAATTGTCGGTTCTTCAGTAGAATATCATAAATAAACAAATGCTTTTAAAAATATTTCACTTTTTTGTGCAGAAATGCAGAAGTGTCCCACATCATGATTAATCTGCATTTCTGCACGCCCCAGACGGTTGACTACAAAAGTAGGGTTAAAAGTAAAGAAAGGCAGAAATGCAGTAATGTCAAGGTTTATTTAAAAAAAAATGCTGCATTTCTGACCTACCCAAACTACTGGCTACAAAAGTAGAGCAAAAGTGCAGAAAGGCAGAAATGTAAAAGTGTGCAACAACAACTTTTTGCTAGAAGTTTATGATAAACTTGACTAGTTTAAGTCAATCACTACAGCGAAACGTATCCATATGCTACCTACGTTTGGTAGTGCATAATTTATTGGTCAACAGTTTATAACTTGTCATTTCAAAAACCACACAAAATTTCAATATTTATACACTCAAATTTGCAAATATGCTAGCTCTATAAATTGCAGCAACTTAAAAGTGGTTCTGTTATTAAAAGCCTGTCTGTATTGATTAAAATTTGAAATACAATGTTTAAGACGCTTAAAACTAGCTTTATTTAATAAACAAACTATATATACTCCTATGGTGAAATTTCATATGTATTCAATCTATGCAGTGTGCTCTGTGTAGCTGCAACAAATTCTCACTCAAATTGCTTGTTGATACTATTTATAAGAGCTTATGAACTAATCAAATTTAACAGGAACTTGCACTCTACACTGCACTGCACTGCACTGCATTCTAGTCTATCTGAAGAACCCACTCACTTTCTATGCCAACACATTTCACTCAGCTGTGATTAAAGCCCACTCGAAGTAGCTGCAAACAAAGGGAAACTACAAAGGAATGAAATGGAATGGAGTGCAAAGGAATGGAATGCAATCTAGTGAATGCTCTGCACTTAATGAGCGCTCAGGGGGCAGCAAATTACTTGTAGCTATCACTCTTGCACTAGAACACTCTGCCCTGCTCTCTTACTCTCTCTCTGCTGTCGGCCACAATTTCAACTTAAAAAGAAATTTTCATAATTAGCATTAATTGCTGCTTAGTTGTGCAAATAGAACTAGCAAAGCGAAAGGGAGCGGGAGAGAGCGCAAGTGAATGTAGTTCACTATGGGCGAAATCAACGATATACTGAACATAATTTATGTCTTATAATTTTAAAGAACTTGAAGATAAAAAACAAAACTAGTTGACTTAAAACTAAAAGTATTCTTTAAAAAATTCATATTGTTACCAAAATCGGAATGCCAAGGCTGTTGTTAAAACAAAATTCTTAAGTTTTGTTAAAAAAATGATCAAAATTAGAAGGTACTAGTCTAAGTTCATAGCTAAACAGAGCATTAAACAAGGTTGGAAACAAATCGGAGGCTGGATGTCTGGAAATTCTGGCGTTTCGCATCGGACTAAACATTCGGCAACTCAAATTGAAGCCTCAAAATTTGCATTAACATTGTTTTCGAAAAAATAAAAATTTTGTAAATACGAAGCTTGTATTATGCTACTGTTTTGGAGCGCAAGGTATAGGGTTTTCCAACAAGACAACGCATTGAAATTATTAAAATTCACTACAAAAATGGTGAAAATCTTCCATCGAAAAATCGTCTTGACTGATGAGGCCCATTTTCACCTTGGTAGCTACGTCAGCAAGCAAAATTGTCGCATCTGGGGCTCGGAAAACCCAAGAGTTATTGTTGAGAAGCCTCTCCATCATCAACGTGTGACTGTTTGGTGCGGTTTATGGTCCGGCGGGGTCATTGGACCTATCGAGGACATAGGGCAGCCACTTTACGATTATAGTTAAGGTACAATGAGGAGTGTACAAGTGAGCTAGGAGGACCAGTAATCAGCAAACGTGTGAAATTAAGACAGTTAGAGTATGCTGGTCATATAATAAGAATGCCTCAAGAAAATCCTACAAAGAAAGTGTATATGGGTGAATGATAATGATGATGTTACTGTAACTATGGGCCAATCTTTAATTTGATTAATATAATTCAAAATTATGATATCAGTGTTAGTGAAAGTGTAAGATTCCCTTTTTAAATAAGCTAAGGACACGCCAAATCTGATGCCGTGGGTGAGAGAAAAAATTGGATGTGTAGGTCTTTGAAATGGTGTGAAAAAAAATGATTTACGTAGCTCAGGTACAACAAAAACAAATTTTTTACGTAGCTCAGGTACAAAAAAAAAATGCTCAGATTTTTGGGGCGAACTGTATTTCTTGAAGCCTTCTTCAAAAAGTCAATTTTTTACTGTTCAAAATTTATATTGCGATTTGTCGAGGGATCTAAATGAGAAATTAAAATAAATTATTATTACGATCAGCATCTTTGAAAGAAAAATTATGCGAAGGGTGTACTACTACTGTACTGTGGTCCACTACGATTAAATGACGGCACATATCGACACCGATACAATGACGAAATTGAAACCATGATGAGAGGCGAAACAATTGTACGGTTTATTAAGTGTTAAAGAATGCGATGGCTCGGCCAGGTGTTACGCAGGAGCGACGAGGCACCGACAAAAAAGCTTTTACTGTACAGAGATCTAGGATGCCGCGCTAGAGGCAGGCCGAAAAAACGTTCGCTCGACTTAGTAGAAGCGGATCTGAATTTAATGAGGGTCCAGAACTACAAGCTAAAGGCATTGGACAGGGACACATGGAGATAGATTGTGAAGGAAGCTTTGTCCCACACCGGGCTATGATGCTAATAATAATAATAATTATTACGATTGTTGTTTAAAAAAAGGAAAATGTCAGGAATCAGCGCCCTTACTTTAGTTCTCTATGTGATTGGTAGAATATTTTCTAAACACTTAAGCAAAATTTGCTGAATTATTATTTTGAAGGTAATTTTGGGACACTGTAGGATATTAAAACTTTTCCTATAACTGCCAGTTGCAAAATGGCAAATAAAGTACCTATTTGTGGGGAGCTGAACGCTTTAAAGCTTTAACTATTAGGCTCTTTTACTCTCGAAAATTAGATATTTAATAAAATTTTTTTAAAAACTTTTATCCGGTTTGTAGATTTGTAGTCCACTGGTAATTGATTGAAAAAGGAATAGGTTACAACAAATGCAGAAATAGTAGATTGACCCTGAAGATTTTAAGTATAGCCTTATAGCCTAGCACAGGCATCGCTAGCCAAAATACGCCATTTTCCCAAGAAAATCTCTATTAATTTAAGACACCTCGGTTCGGATTCGGCTAGAAAATTTAAATCACTGTTCGCTTCGAACAGTTATTAATAGAGAACCCCCATGCTCCACCTATGGGCGACTGACAAAGTAGTCAGTCAAGGAAATTATTATAAAGCTTTATTACTTATCGAAAATTAGACATTAAAAATGTTTCTAAAAAAACTCTAGCCCAGTCTACAAATTTGTAGTCCACTGACATTTGATGAAAAAAGAAATAGGTAGAAACCAATGAATCGTTAAAAACTGCAATAATCCATAACTAACGGATATCCATACACAAGTGCCAAAAACCTCACCTTTTCAAATGCAAAAACATCAGCAACGAATGGGTCTCAGCGATCACATGATCCAGGATCGGAAAGCCTGCAGACGAATGCTGAGATCGCATACCCACACCTCAGGAGGAGCATAAGCGAGTCCAAAAAGAGGTAAACAAGGGTTTAGGAGAAGAAGAAGTCAAGCGGAATAAGAAAATTAACCCTGAGGAGTTCAAAGATTTGGTAACAAATATGAGAAGTCGTTGGGAAGTCATTTTATGAAAACCAAAAGCTTAATGAGCCAATTTTTTCCCCTTTAAGCCCGATCTTCTCTCCGTAGCCAACTTGAAAGCTTCCGAACTCTAATGTTAAGCTTAATGCGTATGTTTCGTCAACAGATCAGATTCTCTGGCTCTGTCTGAATAAATTTTAGTCGTGTAAAAGTGACTTTTTAGTGTATTTTTTTATCATTAATATGTTATTTGTAAATGTATTTTACTCAAAAAAAAAAAAAGCTTTAAGTATTTAAAATATTGCGCGGCTATATGTAATCAAACAAGTTAGAGGATGCTTAAGTATAACTGCAGTAGCATTAGTAAGGAAGTTTGCAGTTTTGCACAAAGTTTTGTTAATTTATCCCACTGTGCAGCGCCTTGTAGTACGCACCAAAGGCCCATCTCCGACACTGACTCATCATCAGCGGTAAATATAAAAATTACCAAAGCGCCGGACAATAAAAACTAAAGTGGATGCAACTAAAGCAAACATTGAATGTTGTACTTTGTTGTTGTTGTTGCAAGTATCTTTTTCATTAGAAACTAGTTGGGTCTTAACTTGCACACACACACAAACCCACACGCATACACACACCCAGAAGTACTAAACCAGAAAAGTGAATGGCAATGGACAGCGAAGACTTTGGACAAATTGTTGAACAGGCCAATTTGCAGCAAGTGCAGCTGTAGCAACAACAACAACAATAACAACAACCACTATTACTATTGTGCTAACAACAAAGCCAAGTAACTAAGTAAGTCAACACACCCAATGAAAATGTCAAAGACTTTTGTACCAATGGTCAGCAAAGTAAATTCGTAACAAACTTCAATTGAAAATTGAAAAATTGCAAAAAATACCCAGAAAAAAAAAATAAAATAAAAGTTGTACAAAGTTGTTGCAAAGCATGAGACAAAGAGACAAAAGCGGAGGACAGCAACAATGGAAAAATATTTCAACAAAAAACCAAATATCAAGTAACAGTTTGTTGTTAAAGTAATAATGCATTGAAATCTTTTCGAATGGCAAAAGTTTTCTTGTTTACAGAGTAGCCAAGATTCGTCTTAATCTTATTACTGCACAACTTGTGCAGCCCCTACCATGGCGCCCCCTCTCTGGCGTCAACGTATACATTTTGGGTGCGGCGTTTAATTGAATTGAATTGAATTGAGCGTGGCCCACCAAGTCAAGTCAAGTCCAGTCCAGTCTATACGGCACTTGGTCACCCGGACAGACGCTCAAACGCTGGTCATACATTTACTGCAGCATTGCAATAATCTTACATTTTTGGACATGATTTTTTTTTGGAGCTCTGTAGTGCTGTAAATGGCAAGGCGTGGCCCTGTCTTCTGTTGTCGTCACTGTGTCGCTGCTCTGTCGCTTTATCATCGTAGCTGACTTGGTTACTTGGTGGCTGGTTGGCAACAAGTGCCACCACCACCACCATCATCATCATCCACAAAACTCTCTGGGAAAACTGTCTGTCGTTGCTTTCATGAAAATCATTTGGCATTTTGCATTTTGATGGCTCCTAAGTGTGTGCAATTTTGTGTCAATTCATTTTTGCTCGTATGCAAAACGTTTTCTTCTCCAGTGACATCATCTTCAAAGCGGGGAGAGCATATTTGCACAGAATCTGTTTCAGCGCTCTGCTCGAAATTCGATCAGCCTCGAAATGGCTTACCCTGACCTCATCGTCAAGTGCCAGAGCACGTGTTTGCTTTTTGGTGTTCCCCTTTGGCTGCTGGGTTCATAAAAAACTTTTTGCGGTCTGCAAAAGATGAAAGAAACTGCAGCAAAGGCAGCTGGCAACAACGAGCAGCACAACGACGACGACGACGACGTGAAAGATGAAGTTGCTTGCCAAGTTATCAAAGATTTGGAGTGCAACTGGCGCGTTCTGGCATTATTGCCAGCCAAGCATTGCAAATTATATAACTACTCGTATTTGACCTTGTACCCGGCACGGTCAACTGCATTACTGTCTCTCATGCCGTAGTCAGTCTGTCACAATATATATTTTATTTTTTTTTGGCACTCGTCAAGCTTCCATCAATCCTAAAAATGCAATTTCCACTTTATGTCCAAGAAAAAAACTTGGAAACAGATTGCACAGCTTTAAAATATGACAGCTTAACAGTAAGTTTAAGACAGAAGAGCCAAACGCGCCTTTGGTTTGCCTAAGTTGAAGGCAAGAAAGTGGGCTCTGTTTCGGATTTTGATACCGATTTTATGTGGACAAAATAATTCTAAAAACAGTTTGGCTCAACCAATGATACAGAAAACTAAAAACAGGACACCAAGAGTTTGCTTTAAAGGCCCATACGCAGCATGCAAAAATTCCGCACGAAATGTCAAAACTTCATATAAAAAAAAAAAATTCCCTTTTTTGGGATATTTTATATTTTATAAAAAAAAAAAATTACCTTTTTTGGGATATTTTTTTTAATATGAAGTTTTTTTTTTTTTTTTTTTTTTTTTTTTTTTTACGGCCTTAAGATGATAACTTAAGACAAAACAGTTGGAAATAGCTTTGATTGCAAAAGTTCCAGTTTCGACTCTATGAGCTGTACGAACCACAGAAATGAAAATCAAAAACCGGAACAAGCTTGAACAGAAGCATTTACCAAAAGAACTGAAATTCTGTTTGCTTTTGAAATTCAAATCCGTGTCCCGAATCTAGATATGAAGAGAACAGTGGCGGATCCACGGGGTAATTTTCGGGTCCGGACCCCCCCAAATGTTGAAATGGGCTGAAAGTCTTTAGCGAGCTCTGATATATATACACTTCGATGTGAAGAACCCCCCAAGACCAAATCCTAGGACCGCACCTGAAAGAGAATCTATAACACAAATCAAGTGGACGGCTACTTGGTTTTTAAAAGTTCCGGAACTGTATTATAAAAGTCAAAGAAATGCAAATAAAATGTCAAAATATGTTCAAATACAAGCATTTTCAAAAAAAAACTGGAAATTTATCTTATGAAATAAACAATAACGAAATCTGAATCTCAAATATGATCTGAAATATGATTAGTTCCGGTTTTCAACTTTTATTACTAAACTGATAAATTACACTACTTAACAAATTCAAGGTTCTTCAAGTGAACCTTCATATAAAAGTGTTTTTTTTGGGTAATTATGTGTCGAGAAACACGAAAATTACAACCCTTTTTTTTTCTTAAGCAGCGTTTTCGAGATTTTTTCGAAAAACCTGTTTTTGGGCACTTTTTTCAGTTATTCATGAAATAAGATTAGATTGAAAGAGATGTACAGATAAAGGGCCTATACGCAGTTCGAAAAATTTCACGCGGAATGACAAAACTTCATATAAAAAAAAAATCCCAAATGGGATATCACAAATGGGATTTTTTTTTTTATATGAAGTTTTGTCATTTCGCGCGAAATTTTTCGAACTGCGTAGACCTCTTTAGTAAAAATCATTGAAGGTACAAGCCAACCAAAGTCGAAAAAAGTGTAATTTTCGATCATTTTTCGAAATTACTGGCAAACCAAGTGAATCTATTATACCCCCTTTCGGCTCAGAGCTCACCCAAAAGTCCAATGGCCTGCATATATTTCAGTATTTTGTTTGGATTTAGAACTAGGGTTACAACGATCTTTGGTGGGAGAACGTACATGCCCAGGAGCTTTTTTCGTGATAAATTAAGAAATCGTAAAAAAAATTCAAATCCGGGAATAGCTGTAACTTCAGCGTTTACTACAATAGCTGAAATTTGATTTTACTGAAGCAATGATTTAGAGCATTGGTCGGCACGGACCTATCTCGTGTGCATAGGAATTAGCGACGTCGACACACGTCATGTGTTATACACAAAACGCATGCATGTGTGCGTGTTTTTTGTACTGAAATTTTCTCTGCCGCAGTGACGTAATGCAACGCTGACGTTGCTCTACGTTGCTAAGAAACAAACACGAATTTGATGGTGCGTGGCTTCGGCTCTTGTTGCTCTGATATTGTTTTCTCTGCTGCTGTGCCAGTAAAGCGGAGCAAGAAGAACCAAAGCCACGCTCCATCAACTTCGTGTTTGTTGCTTAGCAACGTCGAGCAACGTCAGCGTCGCAATACGTCACTACGGCAGAGAACACTTCAATAGGGTTAGGTTAGGTTAGGTAGAAGCGGCAGCTGGCTTAAAAAGCCAGCACACTTAGGCCTTGACCGGCCCGTTGTGAAACCGCATGGATCACTATTTTACACCCTTTTTCCTCAGGAAAACTAAAAGGATTCCCATCCTGTTGCTACAATGTAACTTGCGATCCTCCTCGGACATATAAACTCTAGCTCCGCTAGGTTATGAAGAAAGTAGTTTCCTAAGAACTTTTTCCTGCGTCTACTGAGAGCCTCACAGGAGCAGAAGAAGTGTTCTACTGACTCAACTTCTTGCTCATCTTGGCAGCTTCTGCAAAAATCGTTGCTCGGAGCGTTCATTCTGGTCGCATGTGTTCCGACAAACCAGTGTCCGGTGATCGCTCTGACAACTGCCAAACACTGCGACCGGTTGAGTCCGCAGAGCCTCGCGGATCGTTTTGGGTCGATTTTTGGCCATATTTGGCGGCTGATTGCACAGTTCAACACTTCAATACATACGCAAGAAAAAAATATGAGTGTATTTTGTGCCGACCATTGATTTAGATCAAGATTTATCATAGCTCGTGCAAAACGTACTAGTTCAGTTCATATGAACTGATGGTTTTATACTCTCTTTCGTATTGACTGTCTCAAAGAAAGAGCCTAATATCAATCTAAAAATACAAGACGTACGAATGTAAAAGATTCAAACTTATCCTTCAATTTTAAACTAGCTCACACGTATGAGACGAGCTTTTACGCCAAAAAGCTCTTTTCTCGTACGTGTGAAAGCTCTTTGGCACGCGTGCCGTCTAAGTGCCCACCGCTGATTTAGATCACGATTGATCATAGCTCGTGCAAAACGTACTAGTTCGGTTCATATGAACTGATCGTTTAATACTCTCTTTCGTATTGTCGTTTCAAAGAAAGCGCCTAATATCAATCGAAGAATACAAGACGTTCGAATACAAAATTTTCAAACTTATTCTTAAATTTGCAAAATTTTGCCGCATAAGAAGCACTCCACCCTCATTGTAACTAGTTAAACTTGTTTTTAAGCCTATTTTTGAAAATAGAACCAGTTAGTATGAAAGAGTAATATTATGGATTGAGGCAGAGCACAAATCAATCCCCTTTAATTGTCAAGAGATAAATTTTCTTAAATTTTCTTACTCAAAAGATATGCTAAACTAAATATACTAGCAATTGTAAACTGAATTTGATCAAAAATTGACTTTAAATCAGTGGTCGGCACAAAATACACTCACATTTTTTTTTTGCGTATGTATTGAAGTTTTCTCTGCCGCAGTGACGTATGCGACACTGACGTTGCTCTACGTTGCTAAGCAACAGACACGCAGTTGATTGTGCGTGGCTTCGGCTCTTGTTGTTGTTGTTGACGTCGAGCAACGTCAGCGTCGCAATACGTCACTGCGGCAGAGAAAATTTCAGTACAAAAAGCACGCACACATGCATGCGTTTTGTGTATAACACATGACGTGTGTCGACGTCGCTAATTCCTATACACGCGTGCATAGGCCGTGCCGACCACTGCTTTAAATATTTGCATTTTTCGTTGACAGGCTTGTTAAAAATATATTAATCAGCCTTTAAAGCGCAAAAAATAATTTATTTAACAAAGAAATTTTATCGTTACGCTAATTCAATTTTACCAGAAAGTAAATAAGTAGCTTGAACAAAGCTATACGTAACAAATCTTCTATTTCTTGCCATTGCTATAATCATTAATTTACTTTGTACATATTAATTAATTTGCAGTTTTCCTATTCTTATTTATAGCTGCGTGCAACTTTTTCACTTCTTCCATACAATTAACATTAAAAACTCATAATCATTAATTACAAATAATTTATAGTTATGAACATTGAAAGATTGAAAGTTGCCCTTTGCTGTGGAACTCGTTTAGAGCCTAGTTCTAGCCATCAAGCAGCTAAATAATTATAATAATTTTAAACTGCTTTCTTTGAATGACTTTAGCAATTACAAGCAAAATTAATTACGTTTTTTCATTAGTCACTTAATTAATGTAGCAGCCAAAATGTGCAAAACTTACGGCCCAGAGTAAATATTCCATGGTTGGTTTTAAAGGAGAACATTAAATAATTGCTTACCTGCAAAGAAGAAATAAATAAAAGTTATTAATTAAATGCAAGTTAATACAATAACAATATGTAATGAGCAGCTCATTAAAGAGCTTAAATCAATAAACAAACAAGGAGATATTTAATAATAATAACAAGTGAAGCGGTTGCAGTTGAGACATAACGACTGTAAGATACACTGTACGTCGAGAAGAGCGCACTTTGAAGAATTAGTCGGAGTTTGATATTTTTATACCCTGTACCGTATGGTACAAAGGGTATATTGTGTTTGTGCAAGCCGAAAATGTATGTAACGTACAGAAGACGTCGGAGACCCCCCAAAGTTACCTTAAGTATGATCAGAGTGACTAGAAAAGTCGATATACCCATGTCCGTCTGTCCGTCTGACCGTCTGTCCGTATGAACGCCTAGATCTCAGAGATGGTAAGAGCTAGAGCAACAAAACTTTCAGATTAGATCCCTTATTAATCCATAGGAGACAAGTTTATTTTATTTTTTTGATATCGGGATTACATTATATAGCTCCCATAGGGGTGTTTCAGAGGACCTCGAAAAAAAGCAAAAGTTTTAGATGGATAATTCGTTCAAATTTGGCAATCGGAAGTTTTTTAGAGAGCCCCAGCACTGTACCAAATTTTAATTTTTTAATAAAAATCGGTTGACTATATCATATAGCTCCCATAGGGAAGATCGGTAAAAAAATCGTTTTTTGTAAAAATTCATTTGTGTTTCGTTTGTTTGTGAAGATATTGTTACCAGATTTGGCGTTAAGAAGTTTTTTAGAGTTTCCAAGCACTGTAGCAAATTTGATCAAAATCGGTTGACTATATCATACAGCTCCCATAGGACCAATCGGTCAAAAAATCGTTTTTTGTACAAAATTCGTTGCGTTTCGTTTGGTTTTGAAGATATCGGAACCAAATTTGGCAGTCGGAAGTTTTTTATAGTTCCCAATCAGTGTACGAAAGTTGATCAAAATCGGTTGACTATATCATATAGCTCCCATAGGACCGATCAGTCAAAGAAATTGTGTGGTGCAAAATTCGACTGATTTCTGCTTGTTTATGAAAATATCGTAGCCAAATTTGCCGAATGATATATCTTTTGGAGGTCTTAAGCAATGTGTCGGACTTAATTGCAATGTGGTGGTACAGGGTATCCCAAAGTCGTCTGCGTCCGACTTTAACGTACGCCATCTTTTATTATTATTATTGGTCAAGAGATTTTGGTCCTGCCATCATAATTTTTGATCTAGCTGAAAGTTTGATATTTTTTCAAATTTCAAGAATTTTTATCTTATTTCAAGATTATATTGTATTACTTCAATATTTTATTTATTTTTCTAAATTCAAGAATTTTAAACTTATTTCCATAATAATTGTTATCTTAAAAATTATGATCTTGTTTTAAGCATTTTTGGTCTCACTCTTAATTTGAATAATTAAAATCTTAATTAAAGATTATAATTTTTTATCAGTGCACAGTTTCTATATGTTGAGAATGCATTCTTAAACATTTTGCTTAGATAGTTTTGGATATAAAGAGTAAAAAATTTCTAAAAGGACTAAGGGCGGTTTTTCTAGTCTTACTTTACCCAGCATGACTTTATCGATTTATCGAACTTTATCGATGACTGTTTTTGCAAATACATTTCCACTTAGCTCATTTTCAGTGTTGTTTCTAGGCCTGATGAACTCTTTGGAAATTTTTGTAAAAAACTTTGACAATTTTTAAGCAATGTTTTTGAATGCATAATCGATTATATGGAACTTTATCGATATTTGGATGACTTATTACTTTGCAAACAGATTCTAAGACTTGGTCGTTTTCTAGTAGTAACCTGACCTCTTGCTTAGGAAATTTTTGCACATAGCTTTCAAATTTTCAAACCCATTTTCATCAATTTATCGAGACTATCAATTTTAGCGAACTTAATCGATATATCGATATTTGATGACTGTTACTTTTTATAAACAGGTGCTCAGACTTAGATCATCTTTAGTGGGGCAGAAAAATATCTCTGAAATATTTGGCGTAAATTCCACATTTCTTAACAAGATTTCATGAATTTAGATGAAGTCAAGTCTAATATTGTGAACTACCGAGGTATTGCCAAGCTTTCATCAATCCCAAAAGTTTTTGAAAGGATTGTCACTGCACAATTGCAACACTACTGTCGTTCTTTAATATCGGACTCCCAACATGGGTTTGTAAAATGTCGGTCCACCACTATTAATCTTTTAGAACTTTCTTCTCTTATTAACAATGGTTTTAATAGTAAAATGCAAACCGATGCCATTTACACTGATTTCAGTAAGGCATTTGACTCAGTAAACCATAGCCTTCTTTTAGTTAAACTGTCGCGTTTAGGATTCCCCCGCCTTGTCTTTTAAAATGAATTTCTTCCTATTTATCCAATCGTATGCAGAAGGTAGTTTTTAAAAGCTGCGAATCTAAAGTAATTTATGTCACTTCAGGGGTACCCCAAGGCAGCCATCTTGGTCCTCTACTTTTTGTCTTATTCATTAATGATCTTCCACAACTTATCCGGTCTTCTCGCATCCTTATGTATGCGGATGATGTAAAACTTTGTTTGTCCTACTCCTACAATGATAATGATATGCATTCACTTCTTCAACATGATTTGGATAGCATGCAATATTGATGTAATGTCAACAAACTCTTCCTAAACAAGACGAAATGTAAAATCATGACATTTTGCCGTTCTGTTCCTCATCTGGCTGCTTACTCTATAGACTCCTCTACCCTGGAACGTATCGTGAGTGTTTAAGACCTTGGCATACTGTTTGACCATTATCTTAAATTTAACAATCATATTTGCAATATTGTAAATAAAGCTAGAGGGGTTCTTGCTTTTATTAAGCGTTGGTCTACACAGAGTTCAACGACCCTTACACAACCAAACTTCTTTTTATTTCTCTCGTCCGTCCTATTTTGGAATATTGTTCCTGCGTTTGGAGCCCTCAATAACAGCTTTATCAGCACACGATTGAGTCTGTACAAAAGCAATTTCTCCTTTTTGCACTTCGTGGCTTAAACTGCGACACAAATATTTGACTCCCGCCATATACCGATAGACTTCGCCTTATAAAGTTGCCTTCCTTAAGTCATCGCAGAACATGCCACGGCGTGTTATTCTTGCATAAGCTATTACTCGGTCTTATCGATTGCAACGTACTTCTTAGCAAAGTTACCTTTGTCATACCGTCTAGAGCAGTGGTCGACACGGCCCTATCCCATGGGATTATAGTTCACACGTACTGTGTTGTGCACAAAACGCATGCATGTGTGCATGATTTTTGTACTGAAATTCTCTCAGCCGATTCTTTGGCGTTGCCACGCTCTTGCTGCAAAGCAACATGCTTGTGCATGACTTCGGCTCTTGCTTAGAGAGCGCGCTTGCTTTTTACTCTCCCAAAACTATTACTATTTTTTGTGAGAGCGAAAAAATCCACCCCCATGCACAAGCAACTTCGAAATACGTCACAGCGGCAGAAAATGTTCAATACAACTGAACTTACAATTTTGTAGCTCTAATTATGCTTTGCATGATCCTTTCCGTGTCTTATGCTCTAACTATAATAACTTTAACAACATCTCTCTCTCTTCGAACGGTCTATTCAATCTATCACTTCTTCTATCTTAAGTCACCTTGACTTGCCACTTCGAGCATCCTTGACCAACCCTATGTGATGAGTCACCCACATGGCCACTTCAAGCATCCTTGACCAACCCTATATGATGAGTCACACACTTGGTCAACGGTGATCTATTGGCTCTTTTTGTGATATAATGTTTAATTTTTTATCTTGTTTCCTCCTTTAATATTGTAAATAAACTGTAAATTTTTGCATACAACTATCCACATCTCTTAACCAACTTTATAAAGATTGGGAATAAAGCAAAACTATCGACTTTCAGCATTTAAGAATTTCGGAAACTGCGGCAAAGTGAAAGAAAGCAGATACCACTGCAAAAAATGACATGTTCATAAATCTCTTTGTCTTGGAGCAACACAGCTGTTTTCGGGGCATACAAAAAAACAAGCCGGGCCAAAACGATTAGAACGCATTCATATCGTATTCACATATGTTACATTTTTATTCTATTTTTTGTAATATCTTCTCATATAGCCGTGCAGTGTATAAAAGTTATTTATATTAAAAGTGCAGAAATATAGCGCTTCGCTTCGCTGACTTTCAATTCGCATTAATTATAATTAATTCATGTGTCTATATGGAACTGCGTGAGAGTGTGATATATAATCAGTTTTTCATTTAATTTTTGCGCATATTTTGCCATTTCACGCGCTTGTAAAATTACAATGCAAACAATAAAACAAACAAAAAAAATATATATATAGGGAAATAAAGAAAAAAGAAATATAATTGGAAAATAATTTCCATGGCACATGTTGTATGTAACATGTACAAGTGCAAAGTTGTACAATAAGCTCTTATATACCTACTACTATATGTGTAGTAGATACATAAATTACGTATGACTGAAAAATAAGACGGCTGCTAAAAATTAATTGCATGATTTGTATATCATTCAATTTTTCAGTTAATGCTCTTTCGTTCTGCTTGTGTGCTACAAAAAAAAAAAAATTCTAGAGAAAGCCGTCCAGCTGGTAAATATTGGCGTTTGTTTTTAGTAACTCAACCCCAGCAAAGCTCCCAGTTCCCAACACCAAATGGTCTCGACTCTTTGTTAATATATTTAATACGAAATTTGTGCACAGACAACATATGGATTTTATGCTCGGAACTCAACTAAATAGACAACAACAACAACAACAAGCAACAGACCAAACCAAACCGTACCAGAACAGCACTGAACCGAACCGAACCGCTGGCGCTTTTATTATGAGCAGCCGGGAACATTTTGTGGCTTTTTATTTTATGTGAGGATAACCTCAAAATATGTCGTCCATGTCGCAGCATGGACTAGATGGATGTATGTCTTTATAAGTATGATGTGTGCTGCCCTTGTAACGTTTGCTGGGAGGGTGTTGGAGGAAGTTGGTGTTTGGGGATATCTTTGCTTTTTTTTTATGACCTACAATACATGTAACATAAAGTGTGTCTGTATATTTAGCAATAAATCCTTTGAAGCACACACAATATAAGTTATGCTCCAAATTTTATATAGTAGTACAATATATATTCTACTATGTACTATAAACGCAAGTTCCATATATCTTCTAGTTTTTTTTTTTTTTTGGCGCTAGTATGCCATAAAAAGTAGTACAAGTTTTTTCAAACCGTTTGCAAGACCAAAAAATATTCCTTTGGTAATTTTGCATAGCTCACGTTTTGCTTTAAAAGTTTTTCTGCAGCTTTTGAGCTCCCAGCAAGTTTTTGCTTTCAAAAGAAAAACGAACTTTAAATTTTGAAAGAATCGTTTATCATAGAAAACAACAAAGACAATTGAAGAAGGTATACCACATACAAAGCTGTAACTTAAGTCGGTTCTATTTCTCATTTCGTAAAAAATTTTACGAAAATAAAAATTCAACAATTTTTTGCGATACTTTTTTTTTGACAAGTTTTGGCGTACTAAATTTTCTATGATATAAAGAAAGAACGAATTAGAATGCAATTTGTAATCCACAGTTTCCATCAGCGAAAACTCTTTAATAATCTTTTCTTGATAAGGGCCATAACAATTTTTATCGAACCAGCCTTAAGGCCTACGTTGCTCTGGCTACAAACCTTTTATAATTTGGAATTCACTTCTACTTTATGAATTTTTTCCCCCGTATGGGTTTCCTCACAAAGAGGTGGGGCACTGCGACCAGAAAATCTTTTGTACCATACCCATAAATTACGGCAAAAGACTTTCCGCTTTCCGCATGAATAGCAGTAGCTCTTTTGTTGGTATTGACCTTAGATGTAAGGGACTAATCCGTTGCTTTGCCAAGTGACAGGCTCTGTCCCATACCAGCGCTGGGCAGTCATAGGGAATATGTCTGGTGGTTTCATCGTCCCCGAGACAGAGTCTGCACTCTGAAGAGTCCGAGAGGCCAATTTTCTGTAGATGGTATCTAACAGTGTGGTGGCCAGAGAGAGTATGCTACCAGGAGTTTTAAGTCCGCTCTGCCAAGACCTTTTGTCTTGATCATATTCAGAGGTTTGACAAGCGCTTTTGCTTGACGTAGCCCCGGTAAGGAGAACCAGTATCTCCTATGTTCTCCTGCCGCCCATTTGTTTACCATAGTTGTGATTGTGGACCAACCAATACCACAGAAAGGCGTAGGGGCAGTGGTCAGGGTGGAGGCACCCTGTCGTGAAAGATCGTCAGCGATCGTGTTACCAACCACTCCTGAGTGTCCAGGTACCCAGCATAGCAAGACTTTGTTCCGGGAGGAATGAATATAAATATATTTTTATGAAAACTCCTACGTCTTCTATTCTAAGTTATGTGCTTACTAAAGCTGGCAAATTGTCTATAAGCTTATTGAAAGTTATCGATTTTATTTTAAAGCCTAAACTATTATTTTATAATTTGCCTTAGCGTTAGTTTAATGGAATATGTATCTAAGAAGAGGTGACTTTAAAGATAATGATATATGATGATGCTTCAAAATTTGGTATTCATTTGCTTATCGATTGATAAGGGTTGAGGTTGAGGTCCTATCGAAGATGTTATGATCGATTGATACTCGCAAAATAAAAAATAAACATTCTTGTATTGCAAGTGTTGTGGACTTTTTTTTTGGAGGAAGTGCAACTTGTTTAAAAGTGAACCTAAACAGCGATGATATTAATGATAATTGCAGATTCTTTTAGTATTGATATCTGATGTGGTATGAATCGATCGATAAGACCAACATCTCATATTTCTGGAATGTTTATGGTACCAATCATTTCCAACAAAAAATGGATAGTCCTTTTTCCCTTTTGTAAGGTGTTTCTGATTTAAAAACAAGTGGGTTTAACTAGCGATAACGCTCATGACTATATCGATTGTGTTAGCTTTGATATTTGGTGCATTATTAATCGATCGATTACAACAGCTACTCTTATATTGAGATGCTATAGAAGATGTCTATGCTATCGATCGATTCTTCATTTCTTAAGCATTTCGAGATATTAAAAAAATCCGTTTGGTTCGGGTGCATTAACTCAAATATGTCAAGTCCTCACGTGATGGCCAATATCGGCTTTGATATTCTACCATGCATAATTAATCGAATGTCGCTTAACTTTTCAACAACTGCTTTTATTCTGTGTTAAAGATCGATTACAAGGACTACTGTTATTTTGTAACTACGCAACTTCGAATTGCCATAACTTTTCGAATAAATCGAAATGATTCGCATGAACTTTTAAATTAAAGGGTAAGAGTGGACTAAAGGATGTAACTGAAGGGCAGCGATGAGTTAGCACCCTGTACGATATGTTTAAAAAAAACTTCGATTTTTAGTAAATATCTTAAAGTCCTGATCGTTAAGGCCAATTCTGGCCCTGATTTTGACTTTCTAAGCAGAAGATGCTCATGCTTTCCGAAATCGACTCTTTAGCTTTTGAACAATAAAATGTTAGTTACTGAGTTATTAATCGATCGATTACAACAACTACTCTTATTTTGTGATCTTATAAAAGATGTTTATGCTATCGATGGATCCTTTATTTCTTGACATAACTAGTGATGACACTCCTCACGATAATATCGCTTTGATATTTAGTTTATTATTAATCGATCGCCAACTAAAACTGCTTTTATTTTAAGATCATATAGGAGATGTTTATGTTAGCAATCGATTCATCTTTTGTCAAGTGTTTCTTAAATAAAAAAAATGTGGATTTAACCAGCGATGACACTCACGAATGTTTAACTTTGATATTTAGTATATTATTAATCGATCGTTAACAACTGCCAAATTTTGACTTTCTAAAGAAGATGCTTATGCTTTCCATCGATTCTGTTTTTGTTGAGAGTTACTGAATTCTATCGATAAATAATGCCTTACTTTTACTTTCTATAGAAGATGTTTATGCTTTTTATCGATTCTGTTTTTGTTGAGAGTTGCTGAATTTACAAAATGTGAATTTAATTAGCGATGACACTCACGATAATATCGATTGTTTTAACACAGATATTTGGTGTACTAGTAATCGATAGATAAAAACAACTCTGACTTTTAAATCCTATAGAAAATGTTTATGCTATCGATCGATAACAACTGTTTAACTTTGACTTCCTATAGAAGATGTTTAATCGATTCCCTTGTTGAGAGAATTTCTGAATTTAAATAATGTAAATTTCATTTGCGATGACACTAACGATAATATCGATTATTTTAACTTTTGATATTTGATGTCTTAGTAATAGATCGATAACAACAACTTTTCCCATTTTGACAACCTATAGAAGACGTTTATTCTATCGATCAATGCTTGCAAAACAACAAGAGCATCAGCATGTTCCAAGTGTACTAGACTGCCTTTTGTAAGTGTTTCTGATGTAACAAGAGGGGAACTAATTAGCGATGGCATTAATGACACAATCCATTATGTTATTATAACTTTAATATACTGTGTTTTGTCGGATTTTTGATGCACAAGATCAGCAGCATTTATTTTGAGATGCTTTCGATGATGTTTATGTTATTGATCGATTTTCGCAAATGAAAAAAAGAAAGCTTTACCATGTGTTGAAGACTCCATTTTTGAATGTTAAGCTAACTAGCGATGGCACTTGTCGATTGTTTCAGCATCATTATTCCATGTATTGTCTTATGATCGATAGCTAAAGTCAACGCTCATATTGTGAGATACTATCGATGCTGTTTATGCTATCGATCGATTATTGCAAAATGAGAAGAAACCAGTACAATCTCGGCGTTAAATAGTCTACTGCGGCTGCTATAGAGCATTAATAGTTCAATGTCATTAGCTGCGTGTTTCGTTATGGTTACATTTTATTTTTTATCCTGAATTAGCACTCAGCAAAATTGATGTCAGTGGCAATGCAATTGAATTTTTCGTGAGTGCTTTTAACAAATTTTATATTCAAGCAATTTGATTTTGGATTTGCATAAAATGCTTAAGTTACAGACTGTTCAGACAGTAGTGGAAAGCGAAAAAACACCCTATTTGATGACTTAAAGTTAGTGAGCTATTCCACTGCTAAAAGCTAAATAGTAACATCGCCTTAAAGTGCGGCAATAAATAATGTAAAAAGATATAATACGACAAGAAAAATCAAAATTTGCTCGGTTTAATATAATTTATTTTCTTGGCCCGGCGGCAAACGAATTGAATGCCCATCATGGCCCAGAGCAATTACAACAATCATAACATGCAGAATACCGAAATCCAACAACAATAATAAAAATATATTATGTTATATGGCAGCGAGACAACGCCAGCGACAGTTATTATATAAAGATATACATACTTATATATATAAATATATAATATAGCAAAAAAAGCCAGAAAAAAGGAGCAAAAAAAAAGTAATAAAAGAAAAAAATGATTTTAATAAATGAAGCGCCCAAAAATGAAACGAAACAAAAAAAAAGACAAAAATCAGCAGCCAGCAAAGCGTTGGCAACAAAAAAGTTTAGTATCAAAAGGCACTCTCTCACACACACACATACACAGATAGAAACACTCACAATGACAACAAAAACAAATATGAAATAAAGAGAGAATCACATGAATGGCACTTAACTTGCCAGCGACTGGCTCCGTTGGCTTGGAGTGGCCGACTGGCTGGGCGCCTTGCCTGGGGCCCACAAAAATATATACCCTCAACCATTCATACGAGGTGGGTTCCAAAAACTAACAAGTATTTTGTAATTGCTCCAGTTGCTATAAGTACGTAATAAAGCATTAAAGCGTTTTTACTATTAAAGTTTGCTGCAAATTGTAGAAATATACAATAGTAAGTACTCTTGAAACGGCTAAGCAGTGCGGAATGTTCCTTTGGGCAACTGTTTTTTACTCGATTGAACTTATCCTTCTCAAGGGTGCGTGTCTGTCGCGCTATGCTTAAGTGAATTAACTAGCGGTAACCGTTGATGTAAAGCGTACAAAGATTGTCAGACATGTTCTTGGAGTATTGGCAGACCATTGGTGAAACCTCGGGATCAGGTGCGGATCTAGGTTTTGGTCTTGGGGATGTTCTTCACCTCGAAGTGTATATATATCAGAGCTCGCTTTCAACACATTTTTCCAACTTTGGTGGGGGTCTGGATCCGAGATCCCCCACTCCCCTGGAAACCGCCACTGCTAGGGACTGCAGCACACTAGTGGTGGTTTGTTGAAGAGTAACTTTGAAGACTGAAGAGAAGCAAACTTCAACCGTCTCCAGCCAAGCTAAACTCTAAAAACCCCATGCAAAAGATGACACCACATTTGCTTGGTCTTGGTGAATACTTACAAAGTCTACTATTATCATAAACGTCAGCCCTGAGGCTTCTACAAATGAACTTGAAGTAATTCATAATAATTTCCCCGACTGACTATTTCGTCATGTCAAGAGCATCAGGGATCTCTATTACTAACTGTTCGAAGAGAACACTGAGCTACCGACAGCAGCAAGGCCGTAGAGAAAAAATCCGGGCCCGGGGGAAAAATGTACCGGCCCCACTATTACACCTTTAGCTTAAATCAAGTCAGTACGACAGTAATTACACTGGGCCGCTGAGTAAACTCCGGGCCCGGGGCGAAATCCCCCTTCCCCCTCCCCTCTCGTCAGGCCTGGACGGCAGACTCCAATGGTGTTCACCAAAACATTAGGTGTCCTTCAAAAGAAAAAATGTTTTTAAGCGAATATTTTACTTGATGCTATAACAATGGCAACCCTAAAATTTCAATCAGCTGTTTTCTACTTAAAATTAATTTCGCTCAACTTGATTTCAAAATGGAGTTCCGTGGTTTCGGATAGACCGATAAGTTTAAGAAAATATGGAAGACATAGCTACCGAGGTTTCGGATAAACTGATCAATTTAAGAAAACATGAAAAACATAGATGAAATATGTAGATAAGTGTAGGCAGACTTCTTGACGGAAAAGTTTCTGTGTGTCTTTATGCCTATTGTAAGGACAGGATTATTATTTTACTATGGATGGCATGATTTGTTATTGACAAAGAAGTTTGTATTAGAGCAATAGAGGCCTTCAGTATGTTTTCGAGGTGAGCTTGAAGTGCTTAATATTATCGGTGCTGGCTTTTGCGCGAACATTTTCAAGCGCATATGGAATTTTTGAGAATTGCGCATGGTTTGACAAGGAAAAACAAAGGAAAGGAAGTCTTGCCAGTGAGCTTAGAAGCATACTATTTCTATGCGCTGACTTCACGACTTTCAAGAAGACTGCGTTAAGAAGATGGTGGTTCCTGCCGATTTTACCAGTGGCTGACTTTGCGACCTCCCAGCTAATTTCCCTTTATATCCTTTACCTATAGGTACAAAGGGAATGCTTGATTTGTGCATTGTATGTAACGAACAGTAGAAGGCGTGGCAGACCCCAAGTTCCTTATAGCAAAATGCTTATCATAGCCTAGGGAAGCGATGGAGCCACGTCTGTCCTCCGTCTGTATGAGCACCTAGATTTCGGAGACTATAAGATCTAGTGATACGAAACTTTAGCAGCTGATGCGCTGAATCAAGTCAATATCTCTCCCAGTTCCTCCAAGCAGAGTTTCGCGGTTTTAGCTACACCCAGGCCTGACAAGAGATGGGGAAAGGGCGGGATTGCTCCCGGGCCCGGAGTTTTTCGGACAAATATAACAAAACTTATAGTCAAAAATGTACTAATTTTAGCCTCCCTTGCAATAAACTGCATCAAAATTTACCCTGCGTAATAATGATAACAAGCGGCCCAGAATCAGCAATTTTGGTTAACTGATTCATGTGCCTCTAATGAACAAATCCACATTCGAATTTTTTCGAAACGGCCCCCTAACCCCCGCAATAGATTTACCGTGTTTTCTCTCACACCCCCCATCACATAAACTTGAAACTTATCCTATATAGTATAAATAATTTCTTTCACGTCAATTTAGAATTTTATCAAAATCACTTAAAATTTACGGAACCTATAGGTATAGATGTCGTTCTTTTGGAAAAGTTCTTAGATGCAATATGCAGGCAGGTAATTTATTTTCTAGAAAAAAGGTACAGGGTATTACACTGTCAGGCACCGCCTCGACTGCATCACATTTTTGTTGATATTGTCTAGGTTTACTGAGGATAATTTATATCTTTTTCATTTTAAAGCTTGAAACAACCTTTGCAATTCAAATAGCTAACAATATCGAAAGTTTTTCCCTACTGGAGTTCAGCAACACTATAAAAAACTGATCACACGCATCAAACTAATACCAACCGATACTTTATGAATTACTCGATATTTTTGTAAGACCCCTCGCATGCAGCGTAGGGAGTAGAGTGGATTCGTTTCGGCTGGCGTTACAGTAACTATTTTAATGCGCATTGCATGTGTGTGTCCCTCCGTTCGTCCGTTCGTTTGGCTAAAGTAAGTTCTGTTGTTTGATGCCAATTTTTTGCATTGCTTTACAGTTACTACAGTGATTCTTCTTCTGCTGCCGCTTCTTCTTCTTCTTGAGCTTTTTGGGCGCTGCATTTTTCGTCACTTGCTTATGTCCTCTGCATAACAGCGCTCTCTCGCTCTAACACACTGCTGGCTGGCTAGCTGTCCTAGCTGTTTGTTGCTGTCTCTTGCCCATTTGTAGTTTGTTGAACCCGTTTCGGGCGGCCATAAGTGGCTGAGCCAACAACAACAAAAACAACAGCTATAACAATTACAACAACAAAACCAACACAAATCAAATGAAAGCGCTGTATGTATGAGTGAGCAGGCACAACTGCAGTTTATTTATTTTTTTTGTCTTTTTCTTTCCAACAGTGTAAGAAAAATGTGGCGCAGCAGCGCGAAATAAATAAAATGCATACAAAAGACACATAAAATATGTGCAAATAATACACTACACACACACACACACACACAGAGAGACACATATAATGGCAGCTGTAACACTGTGTGTGTTTATGTGTCTCTTTTTTTTTGACAAAAGGGAAAGGGACAATTCCCGACCGCCATTTGGAACTGTTATTTATGTTTGCAACTGTTTTAATGCTGTCAACTGATATTGTTCAATTTTTATTTATTTTATATATCAAATTTTTTATATATCTTTCTTCCTTCTGTTTACAACTGGCGGCGTCCAGACATTGACAAGTTGTCGTCGTCCTCGTCGCTGACTTCAGCCTCGCTGCAGGCGGCACTCTTAATCCCAGCGCTCTACATTTTCCAACACTGTTACTCATTAAAAAGCAATTAAAAAGCATTTCTCACACGTTGCCAGATATGCTCGACGACAACATGTTGTTGAAGTTGCTGTGGCAGACCAATCCCTAACCCACTTCTTCTTCAAGAACCCCTGCCCGCATTTAATTTGCGTGCCAATGCTCGTGTCGTGTGCTGCTCGTGACTTGCGGCTATTTACAAGGTCATTGTGGGCGTAAAGCCAAGCTAACGGGCACGTAAACAAACAAACAAATGAAAACACTCATACGCAACGTGTGTTTGTGTATGTGTGAGGCTGGTCTGTTGCACGTCTGGCAACGCCGGCAGCCTGCCGACATAAACAACGCTTTAAAGCACACACACAAAGTGGCACACACAAAATGGCTGCCTTAAAGCAAACATTTAATGTTGCCTATGCTCAAGGCGCTTTTTGCCCCTTTTGCCCAATCATCATCATTGCCTTTGTTTTAAGCAGGGCTGCAAACTTCAGCTATTTTTTGTCAGCTTCGATTCGCAGTTTTGAAACAACATGTTGCTTGGCTTAAGTTTCGCGCACTTGCTGTAGAGCAGGTCCAAATAAAGGTTAACAAGTAAACAGTCTAAGGCCAGAAATTTCTAGACGTTTTTTTTTTCTAGATTTATTACTAAGCTGCAAATATAGGTAGATTTCCAAAGCTCTTAAAGACATTTGCGATGCGACAATAAATTGGTTTTCTGTTAAAATTTGCCTTAAAGAAATATCTTTCATTTTGACTGTTTGCTATTAGGTTAAAAGCAATTTCCAGCCATTACCGATAGTGCAGTCAAGCAAAACACGCCAACTCAAAAAAAATGTATGATGAGGTTTTTGAGGTTATGTCATAACATAAGTACTCAAGGTAAATCGATTTTTAGGCTCGAAGCTAAGGCTATGCTTTTTAACGTAGGTATGTTTTTGGAGTTGCTGAATTTGGATCCAAGGTCCAAAAAGCTGTCAGGGATTATACAGAAAAAGTATATGTGCATATGATTTCATATAATATGCATAGCCACGCCCAGAAGGGTCTTAAAAAAGCTCTACCAAGTAGAGTTAAGTAAATAGTTTACATTTTATGCTGCACTTTCTATATTCAAAGCAAAACTTTATTTGTATATAAATTACTTCGTTTCCGGTTCTGCTTGAAAAAGATTTGCAGCCCTGGTTTTAAGTAAATTTGTTCGCTAAAAATTGCAAAAACGTGTTGACAATTTTGCTGGAAATATCGCCGAGCAATGACAAAAAGACAAAGCGACAGCACGACAAAGACTAGTCAGCTCGAGCATGTCCTTGAGCTAGAAATTTATTGCCGCTTTAAGTTATTTTGTCATTTTGCATTATTCCGTTTCGTTTTTCTTTGCTTTACGTCTTCTTTCGTTTTATTCCCACTAACAGTCTTTGTTGTTGCTGTCGCTGTAACTGTTTGAAGTGCTTTGGCCTGCCGCGCCCCACGTTGGGCGCCGCCGCCACCCTACATAGCTTTCAATAAAAATTGCGCCATGTATTATTTTTGTATACATAAAGCCGGGCCCAAAAAACCGCCGTTTTTACCAACCAGCCAAAACGAATTTATGCCAGGCTATTTGTTATTGTATGTACTAGCTGCTGTTACTGTCGACCGTTGAAAGTAGTTAGCGATTTTATTTATTGGTTCAGTGATTATCTGGCCACAGTTATGGGAGCTTAAGCGTGGCTTACAGCCTGTCTCAACATAAATAAAACACCCGAGGGCAACGAAGCTCTATTTTAATTAGGTTTTTCTTGGCGCCTGGCACCGCACATAAATTTCAAATAGAACCAACTTGGTAGCAAGCGTAAATGTTATGGCCAAGGTATTTAAGACTAACAATAAGCACTTTTGGCTAAAAAGCTTAAGCCTGTAGAACCGGCTTGACTATACTCAAACGCTTGACATTTTCACGGCATGCATTGGCCATAAATTTTCTTTAATAGACTTGTTTTTTTGTGTGAAACATATGCTAAAAAAGCAGAAGTAATAATACGCGACCCAATGACAATACAAAAAAAATAAACACTAAAAATTCTTGGGACTAACTAAAGTGAGATGATGCACATATAGCTTATTATGAAAAAGTTGGCTGATGCCGACTAGCAGTTGCACTTTAGGCAAAGAGATATGAAGGTAATTTTCTTAAAAACTAAAGGCCCATACGCAGCATGCAAAAATTCCGCACGAATTGTCAAAACTTCATATAAAAAAAAATTCGCATTTTTGGGATTTTTTTTTATGAAGTTTGGACATTTTGTGCGGAATTTCCCTTTTTTGGGTTTTTTTTTATATAAAGTTTTGATATTTCGTGCAGAATTTCCCTTTTTTGGGATTTTTTTTATATGAAGTTTTGACATTTCGTGCGGAGTTTTTGCATGCTGCGTATGGGCCTTTAGGGTAAAAATGGACAGGTTTTTATTTATTTATGCAATACTATTAAAAAGTCAAAAACGAAGTTTCATTTAATAAATAACTTTATTTAAAAGTGTTGTGTTTCCTATTAGTCAAGTTAGTTTTGTAAGCTTACTTAAACTTTATTAAGTAAAAAAATAAATAAATTTAAGATTGTCACTGTGGTACTGAACAAAATCTATTTCTTATACTTAAACTACCATAATACTTTCTTATATTAAAGAAATGCACAAAAACTTTCATCCTGAATATAAACTTTCATATAATTAGTTTATAGCAGAGTGTTATGAACGTCATGAACAGTTTATACAAAGAAAATCGTAACGTTTTGGAGGCCATTTATGCTGGGGAGATACAAATACTTAGGATACCCCATCAACTTGACAGAAGCTTTAAATAATTAAACTGGATTAGTGTCAACAAAATCAAAACTTTTTTAATTTTGTATACATTATGCAAACATTTTTAAAGGAAAGGCTTTAAGCTTACAGGTTTCATAGACTCCCTACCAAAATGAAAAACTTTTTTTATTAATTTTTTTAAGTAATCAAAGGTCTACGTTTTGATATTTCCTCTCTAAAAGCCCATACGCAGCATGCGAAAATTCCACACGAAATGTCAAAATTTCATATAAAAAAAAATTTCCCTTTTTTGGGATATTTTTTTTTATATGAAGTTTTTACATTTTGTGCGGAATTTTTGCATGCTGCGTATGGGCCTTAATGATAAAACATATAAGTAAAAATTATTTATTGTCTTAAGGCGTATACGCAGAATAAAAAATTTCGCGCGGAATGACAAAACTTCATATAAAAAAAATCCCACTTGGGATATCATTCTGCGTATAGGCATAGGCCTTTAAAGGCGTATACGCAGTTGAAAAATTTCGCGCGGAATGACAAAACTTCATATAAAAAAAAAGTCCCAAATGGGATATCCCAAATGTAAAAAAATTATAAAACAAACAAAGTACAAACATCTTAAGTACTTTCGAGTCAAATGCTTCTAGTAGCTAGTGCTCGTTAAACTGTCATTAAGTTTAATACTAAATAAATAGTAGAAGAAATTATATATAATTAATTATATTATATAATTATATTAAGGATAATTTTAGGTGCTTCTAAACATTCATATAACTTTTATGCCAAAATTAATGAGAAACTTTTTAATTAGACTTGTGGTTTATGAAAACGTATCATCGATTTAATAAACATAAATTAAGAAGCTTCAAAATAATATCTCGCTTTATGTCTTTAACATAAATATTCAACATATTTTTATTTCATTAATTTCATGCTTTTATAGGGTATAGCATAAATATTCAGCTGACAGCATTCTCAGCTAATAAACATGGTTTCCCAGCTAAGGAGAACATAAGTTGCACGCTGAGTCAAAGTTCTTCGTTATTTCTTGCCTTAATATTCGCTGCCCATTAAAAATTAATTTGTATGCAGGCAGGCATAAATGAATGCACAATTAAAGCAGTAGAGGGGCAGAGAGAGAGAGAGAGAGGTGTGTTGAAGGGCGAGTGTGAGAGCTGGCTGCAAAGCCACTCGTAGGTGTCATTGTAAAGAAAGCAGGAGAAAGCGAGATCAAGCTACTGCTTAGCTTAGCTAACTGGCGCTACTGCTTTAGCATTGTGTTAAAATCCAATTGAACTTTTGCAAAAGTTTCAAATGCATAACAAGAACAACAATAACAATAAGGAGAGGAGCAGCAACAACAACAACAAGTAAACAAAGTTCAGGGTCACAGCAAACAAAGAGAGAATCAGCAGCTCGCTGTGCTGTTTACCGTTTGCCAAAAGTCTGACGAAAAAAAAAACACGCGCTCTTCACACACACACACACACACACCAACGTACAAAGATACACTCACAGATACACGTGCTTTAATGCAGATGTGTGCGTGTTTATACCCTTTACTTCTAAACTTAAATAGAGTACATTAACTTTGTCGTAATTTATGCAACAAGCAAGATAAACTATAAGGTACTATGTAAATATATACAAGATTGTTCGAGTTGTTATAGAGATGACCTTGTGTTATTTATCTTGTAATCGATAACAAAATATTTGTTTAATTTTTTTGAAGTTTTTGTTTTTAAAATTGTTTAACTTTTTTTTAACCTTGCAAAAAATTAAAAAGTGATTTCAGGTTATTATAATATAACAAAAAATATGAAGAAAAATTGTTCTTCAAGTCTTATCTTTGCAAAGAAAATTTTACCTAAATGTAGCTAGCGCGATAGATAATCGAAATTCTTCAAAATAAAACTGCAAGTTGAATATTCGCTAGTAGCTCTCTTAATTATGCCAAAATCATAAGCATCAAAGAGATGTATTTAAAAAAGCCACGCCTTACTTTTTTTAATCATATTATATACGATAATTATGCAAAATTCATAAGCATCAAGAAGATGCATTAAAAAGTGCCACGCCTTACTTTTTTTAATCATATTATATACGATAAACACATATGTTTATGCTCTGGGATCAAGAAATTTTATTTATTTATGTAATTAGCTTATATTCAAAAAGATTTCCATTTTTTCTACAAAAGCTGCAGTGTATTCAAAATTCGTTCACGATCGTATTTAACTTTCTGCAATTTTATTATTTTGCCTGCGTGGTTGCTAAATCAAATCAAATGAAAATTTACGCCACGCAATGGGAAAACTTGCCACTGAGATTTTTGGCCGCATTTTCGATGCCTTTGACGCTGCGACACGTCTGGGAAAATCAATTATGTATTAGTGTTGGTGAGTGTAGCGTATATGTGTGTACCAGTGTGTGTGTGTGTGTGTAGGTTAGTGTCGTTGTGTGTGCGACTAAATCAAAACGGAAGTAGCAGCTAGCAACAGCCATAGTAGCATCCATTGCTTTAAGCCGGAAATGTGCGACAGAATACACTGCGAGAAAAAAGTTGATGCTTCTATGTAGGTTAAAAACAACTTTTTGAATTATTCTTAACTATTGCTGAATATGTTAAACAAAAGAAATATAAACATAAGAAATATTTGTTTAGCGAAAAGATTTATTTAAATGCTACAAATAAAGGGTCATCAATCTAGAGGTTTTTTTTATTTAAAATGCAAAAAAACACAAAAATTTCAACTGAATCGGAAAATACTTATTATTAATGGAAAGAACCATTCTTGGCATTAACTTTTTAAAGATAATTCCTTTCAAATGTTGGCCGCAACTGCGCCGTAGCTCGTCCATGCGGAGGTTCCGATTTCCGATGACGCTTTCGATCATAATTGGATAATACGTGTAATGTTGGCGTCTAATGCTTCAATCGTAGCTGGCTTATCCACAAACACTATAGACGTAGCCCCAAAGGAAAAATTCTAAGGGTGTGATAACACATGATCTTGGCCAATTCACCGGTCCGAAGTGTGAAATGTATTGTTCACCGAATTGGTTCCATAAAATGGCCTATGCGCTCGAAAAACATTCTTTACAGAAAGAGAATTTTCGTAATATAGGGTTTTCCAATAAGAGGTGTTATCTTGGTATTCAAAGAAAAATTCCTTTTTTTGAGATAAATTATCGGATGTTTATTTCATAATAAAGAGAAAGGTATGCCATTAAGAATGAAAAACAACATCAGCCAAATGGCCATCACGACCACGCCTACAGGACCATATCCTTTTCATGAAATTTTCCATAACCAAATCGCAAAGTGGCTGTCCTATGTCCTCGATAGGTCCAATGACCCCGCCGGACCATAAACCGAACCAAACAGTCACACGTTGAGGATGGAGAGGCTTCTCAACAATAACTCTTGGGTTTTCCGAGCCCCAGATGCGACAATTTTGCTTGTTGACGTAGCCACCGAGGTGGTAATGGGCCTCATCAGTCAAAATGATTTTTCGATGGAAGATTTTCACCATTTTTGTAGTGAATTTTAATAATTTCAATGCGTTGTTGAAGCGAGTATCGTTCCATTTTTAGTAATGGCGTAGTTTCTACTTGTCAAATGTCAAAGAATAAAAGCTTCAAAAGTGACAGCTACCGAAATACCGGGCTATTCAAAATAACACCTCTTGTTGGAAAACCCTATATAATTCTACGATTTGTAAACGTTGTTCCAGTGAAAGTCTTTTCATGATGAAATGGTAATGAAAACTGAATAAAAAACACATAGCAACTTGGCGGAACTCACGCGTGAGTTATCAAAAAAAACCTCAAGATTAATGACCCTTTATAATATATGATATAAATAAAAATAATAAGAAATATAAATAATAGTTGCTTATGCTAAATGCCAAATGTGCTTCATTTAGAGAGCAGAACGAAAAAATTTCAGGTCTGAATGAGAAAGTTTAAAGTTTATACTTAATCTATACTACTCCTTAGCAGGTACGTATCCAGCATATTGTGTTGGGAGAGATTTTTCACTTCCCAGTGTAACATAACATCATATATCAGAGATCACAAAAAACAATCAACTCATTTTTCCGATTTTTGTGGGGGTGCGGAGCCGAAAGCCCCCATGTAACCGCCACTGCTCCTTAGATTCAGAAGAATAAATCATTCAGGAAAACAAATAAAATAAAAGATCGTAAATATCCCAATAATCCGTTTTATGAAATACTTTCATTTCTTTGGGCTGGAAAGACGACTATAAATATAATATATAAATTCTAAACGTTATAATCGTTTTTAGAAAAAATCATGCAGAAAAAATTTAATGGATCTCAAATATACTTTATATTTTTTGTCATGGTTTTTAAAAAAAAGTCACATATCTGCAACTACTTTAACTCAGTTTAAGTTCGATTAATTCTGGAAATGGCTCATTTAAAAAGGTTTTTTAAAAACAAGTTGAAAAATTCGAATTCTTTTAAGGTAGTATTTAAATCGATTTAAAACTTGTAGTTTTTTTTGCTAAGCAAAAACAGTCCACAGACAAGGCTGATTAAAGAAAACCCCTACTTTCATTTAAATTTTCACTTTATTTTGCTACCAAGTTTTTCTCCAACTGCTTTCGGCGCAGTAGGCAACGTTGGATTAGTGTTGCCAAGAACAAAGCCAATGCTAAGCGTAGCACGTGTAGGCCCATTGGTAACCCAAGTGACTTGGCCGGATCCGACTAAATCGATTAAAACCTTGGCGCTCGGCCACGTGTCTGACATTTCAATTAAAGTGCCAAAATCTCAAAAACTACTAAATCGACTTTAAGCCAAAATGCATGTGCAAGAAATACAGGAAACAAAGAGCACATATACATAGATGAAAATACATAAAACCCAACAAACCAGAAAAAAAAAAAAAAGAAATTCCACTTCCAGTTCCTCTATGCATGCAAAACAAAAAAAAAAAAAAAGATTCTCAACATGAGAAATGTAGTTGGGAAATATTTTAGAAACGGCAATGCGACATACATGGCATGCCGCGTTTCCGTTGCCCATTTGCATATAGGAAAACCTGAAGGGAGCGGGACAAAGCAGTGCAAGCAGTGCTGCTAAAACTATAAGAGATAGGAGAGTGCCAGTGCAATTAGTGCGGCTGCAGCGGCGGCTTTGCTGCAACTGCAATTATGATGATGATGATGATAATGACGATGATGATGATGATGACGACGCTTGGAACGGCAAAGGCAACGGCTCGTGCCTAAATGATATAATTACATTTCAATTAGTGTGAGTCTTGCAATTGAGTGTTGAAGTTGTGTGTGTGCGAATGAGTGTGTGAACAAGTGTGTGTTTGACACAGAACTTGTCGCAAATTATATTATTAAACAACCAGCTGCAATCAGCTGAAGAGCATGACACATAGTAAGAGACAGTCGTAGAGTGAGTAAAAGGTAACGCAATTGATTGCAGCGGCAAGCAGTGTGAACCATGTGCCAAATGATTGACTGACTCTATTGATTGCAATTGCTTATAAGTGCAGTTTGTCAAATTAAATATTTAATAAACATTATTATTTTCAAATTGTTGAAGGTTTATTAGCGAAAGGTTTTTCATAGATTTTCGAGTTTGGCCTTTTCGAAAAGGAAGAGCCAAAAAAGACAAGAATTTAAAAAAAGTCAGAAATAAAGGATGTCTTTTTGAGCTTTTGCCAATCATTTTGTGACGAGCTCTTAAATAAAAAATAACGAATTCTTACTACAACTAAGTGCTAAAGATAATTATGGCCTAAAGATGATGCATCGAATTGCATGGATGGAAACAAATTTACTTAAAGGCCCATACGCAGAACGAAAAATTTCGCACGGAATGACAAAACTTCATACAAAAAAAAAAAATCCCAAATGGGATAACCCAAATGGAAAGTTTTTTTTATCCCAAATGGGATATCCCAAATGGAAATTTTTTTTTTATACATATAAAGTTTTGTCATTTCGTGCGTAATTTGTCATTCTGCGTATGGGCCTTAAGACAAAAATAAATGCAATAGATTTTCGGCGCTTTTCTGACATGGCTTATTCAAAATCGAAATCTTAGATAAAAAGTATGTGAATATAAGTTTCGAAACATGAGCTGTAAGTAAATCTTTAAGCAGTTCTTCTACATACTTTTCAATTTTACAAAACATAATTTTTAGGCTAGAAACAAGCCCAAACCATAGAAACCTAACAAAACATGAAATAGACTTAAATGTAGCAAAAACACACTATTTATGCTGAACTTTTTACCGGCAGGGGCATATTTATTTTTATTATTATATTTTTTATAGTCAGCTTTACTAATCTCTAAATCTTGCAAGCAATAAATGCCAAAGCGTAAAGCCTACGGTGGAACACTTTTAAAGCAGTAACAACGGGGTCCTTAACCTTTTTAATAGATTGTTCCGATTTCGAATTCAAATTCCGGCTTTTTTTTTTTTTGTACACGCCGTCATGCTGTCACAAATTTTGTTTAGTTTCCAACAGTTTTGTCCATCCGGAAAACAGAATTTTTCTTTTTTTTTTTTATCTTGCATCAGTTTTGCTTGATTTTGTTTTTACGATTATTATTCGTTATATGTACATAACTCTTTACTGATTTTGATAGCCAACAATTTACACAAGCAAACACTTTCAAACAAAGCGTCTCTTAAATGATGTCATGCTGTTATATACGACAAGTACATAAAGACAAACACACACATATACACACACACACACGTACACTTTGTGGCAAGTTTTTTAGTGCGTCTAACTGTAAAAGTTCTGTGGCACCCGCGAAATCGTAAAAAAAAGTACCGAAAGAGAATTGCATACGTTCGTGGCATACAACGATTATTATCGTATGCTTATTGAAAAATTCTTCACTTATATAATTGGTTAAGGAACATTTCAAATTGTGCGCATACCTGCCGTATCGATAAGGCATAACTTTTTTGCGACAGTTTTTAAATCAGATAGTTTATAGTCTTGTCACTGTAGAGCATGCTCTATACGAGGCCGGCGCCGTCACTGGAGCAGGAGCTACTGCGTCCATAAACTTGGCCTGTTTTATGAGTCCGCGTTATACTCGCATCAACCAAAAGCAAATTTATGGCCTTCCTTGTGGGTTTTTTTTATCGTGTGTCACTAATGGGTGGTATTTGCGATTCCCCGCACCACTTGGCAGCTTTAAACGGATGCCACTAGCGTACGCTGCTACTTCGGGCGCACTTTAGTACTTAGTTCCCTTAAACTTGACGCGTTTTGGCATTCTGCGTGTAGCGCACGTTACACGTCTTTGATTTTAATGCGAATTTTGAAGGTCGTCCGCAGTTTTTATGAATGCGGAATTGTTTTAGCCGTCTTGATGGATAGTTTGCCGCCACAAAGTATCTATAAAATGCTCAATGCCAATACTACAATATAAGACAGACAATTTAATTCGGTAATCTGTCTTTATGGCCAATTGCAATGAAAGAAATTAATAAAAGTGTTTTTGTTAGATGCATGTTTGAGTTTGAGCTGTTCATGAATTTAAAATAAAAGAGCAAATAGTTGTGATTTTGTATATGCTAATTATGCATCTACAAATAGTGATTTGTCAATATGGCCAGCAGAGTTCAACCTAACACAAGATTCACAATTTCTTGTTAAATACCTACAACTTTTTAAAGAATGTTCACCAAAAATTTATTTTAATGTTGTAGGTAAATCAACAGCCTTTGTGAGAAAGCAATTTGCCGCCTCACAACATTGTTCCTATTTTTCCAATAGGGCAATAGGTAAACTGCTTGAACTGCTTGGTGAGAGTAGCG
This sequence comes from Chymomyza costata, assembly GCA_018150985.1. NCBI lineage: Eukaryota > Metazoa > Arthropoda > Insecta > Diptera > Drosophilidae > Chymomyza > Chymomyza costata. Next base: position 109,024 of record JAECWU010000799.1, on the reverse strand, counting down.
GTGAAAGCGCGCCTATTCACACCAACACTAGTTAAGGTATAGCGGCCTTTAAGCTTGTCGCGCTAATAATTGTGTAGTATTAGTGTGTAGAGTAGGTGATAGGGATAGTGTTAGGTACGGTGGACTCTTTCTTTTCTATTAGGATAAATAAGTAGATAATCAGAGTGCCTTTAGGATTAATAAGTATAGGTTTGGGCGGGAATTTGGCGCCGATCGAGGCCAATATAAGGGTATCTGCAGCCAAATCGAGAGAGTCGCTTAGTGAGTTAGTGTAACGAGAAAGGGTTTCCGTCAGCGAGTGAGAAAAGTATTAAAGTCAGTGCCGCAAGTTTAAAGGCGTTTTATGGAACAAAATATAGAATTGTCGCAAAGGATGGAAATAAGGATATATTAAACTAGTAATGCACGTCAAAGTTTATAGTTTCTGGGATTGATTAAAACACAAATAGTCTTACCACCAATAGTAACATCTGGGTTTGCTGTGACATTTACCCTAAACAGCGTTAAATTATTCCAATATCCGGACAAAACTGAAAATTGTTACGACTTTAAAAACTTAATAGCAAATTGTGTTTTTGTGGCCTAATAATGACTCGAGCAAGTCTTAGCATCAATGCATAAATTTTGTTGTGACAATGTAACCTGGACAGTGCGTAACAATAGTGCCAGCCGCTGTTCCGACAAATCACCGAATGTCACGCCTTTGTTTTTGTGAAGATAAGTTTTGGGGAGAAAAATGCTGTTAAAATGCATAAAAGATTGTCGATGCAGAAATGCAGAAATACCCTACTAACGATGTTAGCAGCCCTAATATTTAACAATTTAATTATGTCTGTACTCTTCAAACATTTTCAATATTTAAAAAATTCAAATAGATTTTCAATTTCAAAATTTCGAACTGCTCGCTAGATAAGCCTTAAAAAGCTCAAAATCGTGGTCGTAATTTAAGAAAATCTGGCAACTAGTCAATTGCCTTAACCAAACATATTCTGTAAATAGTCTCAAAAAGCCACGAATATGGAAAAATTTACTATTTAATTTAAAAGCTCGTAAAAAAACCCTTCAAAAACCTTGCACAAAACAGATTCTCCCAAAACCTCATTAAAAAATCAAAGCAGGATTTCCCACTTTTGTAGCAATTAACCTAACCAGAAGCTATTAACAACTCAAAATTTTGCCTTTAGGGTGTTGACTTGAACTAACATGGAACACACCATATGCTAATGAACATTCTGTGCTTGCATAATCCAAGCTTTATTCTGCCCTAAGCAACTTTAGAATACTTAATATTCCAAATGTGCAGTTGAGAGTTAAAATGGAGTTATGGATACACCCACGCCCAAGAATACCATTTGCAGCTCCAATTAGCCGGAGTAGAGGGCAAAGCTTTAGTAGCTCATTAAAATGAGACTGGCCGAAAATTTTATTTGCTTGGCTCGTAAAATATTCAGCTTATGGGTCTGGCATCTGTTTAACATTCAATAGAAAAGACAACAAAGTTCAGAATGACAAAAACAAAGGCAAAAGTCAAAGTGCAGCTAGCAATAATTACGAAAAGATACATAAAAAAATTGTGAAAAAGTCAAGGCAGTGTTGGACAGTGTAATACACTATAAAATGAAAAAACAATTTTTGTATGCAGTAAAATGAGAACTTAGGAACTTAGAAAGAGGTTTGAAATTTGACAGTATATAAAATTGTCAACTCTACTTAGTTTAAGTTCTCAGCAGTAACCGACATAATAAAACAGTGTTGGTAAATGTTTGAAAAAAAAAAATAATTAAAAATTGGTTACCACTCCAGAAATGTTGAAAAATGTTCGTTAGTTTATTTATTTTTATTGTTGTTCTGCCGTCCCAGCATTCACACGACATAATAAAACAGTGTTGATAAATGTTTGAAAAAAATTAAAAATTGTTGACCACTCCAGAAATGTTGAAAAAAGTTCATTCGCTTATTTATTTTTATTGTTGTTCTGGCGTCCCAGTATTCACACGGCATAACAAAACAGTGTTGGTAAATGTTTGAAAAAATTAAAAATTGGTGACCACTACAGAAATGTGGAAAAAACTTCGTTAGTTTATTTATTTTTTATATTTTTGTTCTGCCGTTCCAGCATTACCTGACATAATAAAACAGTGTTGGGAAAAGTTTGAAAAAAAAAAAAATTGTTGACCACACCAGAAATGTTGAAAAAAGGTCATTAGTTTATTTTTTGTTGTTGTCTGCCGTCCCACCATTAACCCGTCATAATAAAACAGTGTTGGTAAATATTTGAAAAAAATTTAAAAATTGGTGGCCACTCCAGAAATGTTGAAAAAAGTTCGTTAGTTTATTTTTTTATTGTTGCATCCTGGCACACATAATAAAATAGGTGTAAATGTTTAAAAATGCCAGAAAGTGAAAAAGCGTTATTATTTATTTTTATTATTGTTCTGGCGTCCCAGCATTCACACGGCATAATAAAAAGTGTTGGTAAATGTTTGAAAAAAAAATTATTGACCACTTCAGAAATGTTGAAAAAAGGTCGTTAGTTTATTTTGTTGTTGTTGTTGTTCTGCCGTCCCACCATTAAACCGACATAGTAAAAAAGTGTTGGTAAATGTTTGAAAAAACATTAAAAATTGGTGCCCACTCCAGAAATGTTGAAAATAATTTCGTTAATGTAGCTATTTTTTTTTTTGTTGTTCTGCCGTCCCAGCATTCACACGGCATTATATAACAGTGCTGGTAAATTTTTGAAAAAAATAAAAATTGGTGACCACTATAGAAAGGTTAAAAAAAGTTTGTTAATTTATTTATTTTTTGTTGTTGTTCTGCCGTCCCAGCATTACGTGACATAATAAAACAGTGTTAAAAAAAAAATTTACAAATTGGCCACCCCAAAAATGTTAAAAAGGATTTTTTGTTGTTCCGTCCATTAGCCCAACATAATAAAACAGTGTTGAAAAATGTTTTAAAAAAAATTCTAGATTAGTGATCACTTCAGAAATGTTTAAAAAAGTTCGTGAGCTAGCTGAATATTAAATTTGTGTAAAAATAGTAGAAAGACAGCCGTTCTATTTATTCAGCATTTCAGCTGCTCATCCCATATATTGTATAAATTAATGATACCCTTGATTCCATGGGTGAAGGGTATAAAAACTTTGTTTAGAAGTTGCTGTTGGAGGGTTTCGGATAATTTTTTTTTGCTCTCTCTTTTTTTTTTGGAACTTGCAATCAACTCGAGTTATAAGTCTTAATAAGACGACTAATAAGCTGGGAAACTGGGCGTTAGCCATGTCGTCACTTGTTTGGCGTCAAGTTTGTGCTCTACGCCGGCTTTGATGCCCATGAGTTAATTAAAAATTATTACCACAGAGATTAACGAAAGCGGCAAAAGAACGACACACAAAAAAAAAAAACCAACACAAATAAAGCATGTACAATATTGAAAATTATGCCAAGAGGTTGAGACCCGAGCGCAGAGCATCATCAAGAGCAACTTATGTGCCGGGGATTATGCTGGCAAATGTTTATGCCATTCGGGTTACTCGATATAAATCGCCCCTAATGAGGGGGCGTGAACATGTGCGTGTGTAAAGATGTGTTATGCGTGTGTGTCTGAGACTGAGTATTTTTGATTGACTGCTGGCTGCCCTGCGGCTGGCTTGGTGTTGATGTAACGCTTAGATTGCTGGTCCGAGCACAGCTCCGCTTTTGTCCCGGGAGAGCGCAAAAGCAACGCCATGGACCAGAGCAAGCCTTTGTTTGGGCATACTTTGTTTATGTATTGTGCTGTACAATTTAATGGCACACTTATTGCCATATATAACATAAACATGCTATACATTATATAAATGAACTATGTGCTTTATAAGCAAAATCAGTTCATGAACTTTAACGTGCAGTGAACTGTGAGGGAACTCAGAGCTCCTTCTTACTGCTGCTGATTGGTTTTGAGTGTAATAAGTCAGCATTAATAGGGGTACTATGCTTTAGAACAGCTGCCGATGCCTTGTATCGAGGTCAACAGCGTAGTATCGAAAATCCATGATAAGATGCCAGAGATATACAATGACAGCTTCAATTACGTACAAAACAGCTATAAATAAAATAGTATTATAATGAAATGAAACCGTAGCAAATAAATTTCGGCGTACACACATATACGACCAAGGATCCCAGTCGAAAACTTTTGGGGGTCCAGCTTTAACACAAGTGGCGCCAACAGCGAGCACCAAATGGAAAAAAAATGCGAAAACTCTAGCAAAATCACCAAATACCAAACATTCCGCTTGCATGCTCTTTAAGTAACTCAAATAGTGAGATATGTAGTCTGGAGCATGCTCAGCATTCTTATAATTATGGCGTTCGTATCATGCACAGAGCATCCATATTAATATGAAGCAACGAACTACTCCTTGGAGCATGTAGATGCTGTCGGCGCTAAATTCCATTAGAATCAACCACATACACACACTCTTCTACGCACTCAAAGTCATTTCCTCTGCAACTTTATTCGATTAACTACAATCAGGCCTGAGCGTCGCACAGTGGGACGGCAGTATTTGGTAAGGACTGAAAATAGGCAAGCAACGGAAAGTGAAAATTTTATTTGTAGTCTTGTGAAGCAGTACATTTGTGTTCGGTGGTTCTTCGAAATTCAAGAACCAAACTCAGAATTTTGAAACTGAGCACACCTAGATTGCTCCTGGTAGTTAAAGTATTGATGTTCTTTTGGAAGTTTTAGGAAGCTATAATAGATTTGAGGTAATTTCTTAGTCACGAATTACTCCAATTACTTCAGCTATCAAATGGAAAGACATTGTAAAGTTAATAAAATCACAACGGTTATGATGGGTGGGGCATGTGCTTAGAACGGATGAAACCCGCACTCAAGGAATCGTAGTGGACTATGTGCCTACTACCACGAGACTTGGTAGACGCCCAAGACAGCGTCTAACAGATAGAATATGAGAAGAATATTCAAAGAATGGAAGTGGTCAACTAGAGAAGAATATACCTGAATAGAGACCAATGGAGGACGATTGTCGAGACAAGCTAAAACCCACCCCGAGTTGTAACGCTATTGAAGAAGAAGAATTTCTTTAGGTGCTACCTTTTGAAAACACAAAGCGTACATTTAAGATTATTTCAGAATATTTTTCTTTCTTCTGAACTATATAGCATAATTTATCCCTATTAAGTTTCTTAGATATATAAATTTTATAAAGTTCTCAAAAATACAACTGTTTTCTGCACCTATCACATTCCTTAAATGTGATTTTACAAATATTTTTGCATATTTAAAAAAAAAAAAACATAGCTCAATAAAGAATAAAACAACAGCTACAATCAGCAGACATCGAGTTATAGGTAAAAAAATGTCGAGTAAATGTCAGTTTTTTAAGCAAATCTCTATCTTTCGGGATGAAGTTCTTGTGATTGAGCGTATGAGCGGAAGAGGTCCCATGGGAGTTCCTACGTGAAGAAGCGAGTATTGAGCTTTACCACAAATGCGGCATTGGTTGCCGCTTCTGCCCGTAGTGTGCCAGGCAGTTCCGGCAATACTCGTTTGTGAGTGCCACCTGGAGACGCTTTTCAGCATTTAGCTGCAGAAATGTCTGGCAGTTCCGAAGGGCGTTGATACCGCCGCAAACCGTGCATCGAAAAGAGACGGTCTACTAAGGAGCAGCATGATTGGAGTGCGAGTGGTTTGTTGCGATTCTCATTGAGAAGGAAGAGATGGTACCAGAGAGCACAGGCCCAGCTAGAATCCATCCAAAAATTGTCTCCTGGCCCGGCAGTGAACCACAAACATTATGTTTTGTTCCGCTGAGCATAATGGATGGCAGGATATCCGTACCGATGGGAATGTCAATCTCTGAGCTTTGAAAGCAGTTAGGGTCTGCCAGCTGCACATTTGTTAGCACCTGAAGAGCCGCCTGAGGGATGGGATGGCCCATCAGGCCATAAATAAAAGAAATCGATTTTTTGTCTTAAATTGAATATAATTAATGTACTTAGTCAAACCTTCTTCCATTTTTTAACTCGGAATATTTTGGGAAATTTCAAATTTGAGGTTGCACTGTGAAGAAGTAAAATATTCGTCGATTTTCGCATTTCGTAAATTTGCCAGAAAAAAAAAGAAACAATATCAAAAAAATACACAAAAGCGCCCTCTGGCGGCGCTCATAATTAAAAATAGATGTTAAAAATGGAACCTCCGCATGGACGAGCTACGCGGCCAAGATTTGAAAGGCATTTTCTTTAAAAAGTTAATGGCAAGAATGGTTCTTTCTATTGTTAATAAAATTTTCCGATTTATTTGAAATTTTTGTTTTTTTGCATCTGAAAAAAAAACCTCACGATTGATGAGCCTTTATATAATATCTAGGCAATAATAAAAAAAAATTATAGAGCATGAAATTAATAGACTTTAAATAAAAAAAAAAAATTTATACTTTGGCCATCATTTTTTTTTTGAGCAGACAAAAGTACAGCAAGAGTAATTTTTTTTTAATTTTTTACTTTTGATCCTAAACTTCCATATTTGGCCCACTGTGCCTTGTCATATGTTGAGTGGGCGGCAAAGCTTGGGGCAGCCGCTTGTCATTTGGCAAATGAGATGCTGCGCCAAGAACCTTTGCGACCAGGCAAAAGCCATTTACACTTTGTTGTAATTGTAAATTATGAGCTCTGTGTGTGATCCCCTTTTGGGGGTAGCCTCTAGAGCTGTGCACAGACTCAGCCAGAAACTATTGGGCAAAAAGCAAGAACTCAAGACAAGCTACAAGATACAGTCGGTTCTTTCAGTTATGTATGTATATATACTACTATATACATATATGGATGGCACATAGGCCACATGCAAATTCAATTAGCAACTTAAACTTGAAGTGTTTCTAGTGTTTAGAGCAAAAATTGAATTAAATTTCTATAATTATATTGCTTGAGGGGGCTTTGCCGCAACAAAGTTCTTTGACTTGTCATACAAAATGTTTCATTTCTTCAATGCGACTCATTGTGTTTGTGTGTGGGGGGTGGGTGGAGATGCCACCGGCATGCCCCTGTGCTCAACTAACGCCCCCACTAACGTTGGCTGCTGTTAATCTGCTTTGTCAGTTGTCGTTAGATAGATAAGCAGAGAGACGCAGAAACTGATGGACAAGTGGACAGAGAGACAGACGCACAATTAGACAGACAGAGCCAACGACTGTCAAGTGCGACATGTTGCATGTTAGGGCGTAAAAGAGATGGCACTACTCGAATGGGTTTCGTACAATTAAGGTTAATGACATTGATAAATTGAAAATGTTGGTTATTGAGGTTTCTGGGTTGAGCTTCGAAACTTGCTAAAATTCAATTACTAGCAAAAAAAAAAAACCAAAAAAAAAAACAAAAAAAAAAAAAACACACACCCAAGACGACTTTGAGAGATTTGTCAGCGGATGAGTAGTAAACAAAAACATTTTCTATTTGTGGTACCAAGTGACACCTCGAGAACCAGTCAGTGCTACTACTACTACCAACTACTTATATGGGCTTGGCTAACGTCAGCCAGTTCCAGTATGTGCACGGGTGGGCGTCAAAGGTGTCAGAAGAATGCCAATGTCGAGCATACATTGTTCAAGACCAGTTAGTCCATAACGGCATAAAAGTTATAACGGGTGCCTTTTTGGCTTTAACTAGGGATGGACCAAAACGTACACATCGAGAGTTCCATACGTTCTTTAGCGAATAGCTTTATACTAAAGGTTATAGCGATTATTGAAGACAAGATGACCAGTTCAAAATCGATAGTAGGGCTATCGATGATAGTCCTATCGATATATTTTGTTCTTCTCACTAAACATATGCGAGAGCTACAGACGGAGTAGTCAGTACTAATTCGACGACTCGATATTTTTTAGCGACTAGCTTTTAGATTAGGGTGGATGAGTTTTTCATATTATTCTCCTTTGAAAAGAATTAAGTATTTTGAAGTACATCTCAGGGCTGACATATATAAGCAGTATCTTCAAGCATATCTTAGCGCCCCTACACATGCCCTCGCCCCGTGACACCTACAACGGCTGTACCCCCTCTCGACGGTACATCATTTAATCAAATCTTGTAAACGTTAAAAGTTGCATTGCAAATTGAAGAAAAATGTCGATAAATGAATGTCCTCCGAATTTTATACACATATGGGAATATCTAAATTTTACCAGCGAAGTTGATGTTCCGTATGAATTCATTCGTTCGTCAAGTGGACATGTTCTTACTTGAATCTAAATCGACCGACTGTACGACTTGCCGATAGCATAAAAACTTTTAGATTTTTAGTACGATCATCATGCGACTTCATACGACGGCCCCACACACAATGCAAACGAAGTACGACCCGCTCGATAAACTGCCGCGCTGTACGACACGTCCTATAGTGTATGCCTTGTTTTTATTCGAAAAAAAAGTTTCATTAATAAAATATCGATAAATTGACTCCGATTTCAGCGGAAATTAGTTCGCACTTCGATGCTATTCTCGTTACAGCTTTTTTTTGCCCATAGTACAGGATTTTAGAACACCTTGAACCACATCTATATCCAACTTGTGACTGAAACACCCTGTAAATCTCATTATTAGTTATATCTGCTTTGTGGCACGTGTATCATTGGACATTGTTGAGTGGTTTACGTGGGTGTGGTTGTTTTTGGTTTTATGGTCATAACCGTGCAATCTTTGAGCTAGTACCGCTAAGCACTTTCAGCTAATTTGTTCAAGCTTCAACTATTTAGCATATATGCATAATAACTTGTGGATTCTTGTTAATTTTTTTTTTTTCTTAATCCCCTCTAGCTGCTGATGCTGGTGGTGTTGATAGACTAAGCTTTATATAAATAGCTAAATTAAATGCAAAGTTTACTTGTTGACTTTGCCGCTGGTTAAAGGCTGCTTGGTTAAACAAAGTATAGTAAATGCCAAATAGATGTACTAAGAGCTGGTTAGCATACATTGGGAGCAGCACGTGGGGGTAAGCTAAGTCTAAGGATTTGCCGAGTTCTAATTTTAGCGAATTTTACAAGTTTGCAGCTGTGGGTGTTCAGCTGGAGTGTACCAAAAAGATGCTGGCAAGTTTTGACAGCTTAAGACCACAGACAGACGACAGTTGCCACTCTCTGCTTTCGTTTCCAGCCACTTTCAATTTGAAAGTTATACAGTGCTACATGTTGCAAGATACACAGCTTCAAGCTCCACAGCTTCAGCTGCTGTGTCAAAAGGCTTAACTAAGTTGTGACGAATTGCGGCGCTTAGTGGCTTCCAGTGAGAGTGCTTAGATGGGGATTAGGGGCGCTGTAATTAGCACAGGCAGCTGTTACTTGTCGCGGCCAGCTGTTGGGTTAGAGAGAAGAAAATAAAGTAATACTAGACACAGGCCCGTAGGGAAGGGGGTGGGAAAGGGCGGATTCCCCCGGGGCCGTTGTTTTCTCAGGGTCCGGTATAATTACTGTCGTACTTATAAAACACAATGATTTAAGCTAATGGTGACTAGACAGAAAGTAAAAAGAGCTTCAGAGATTGGGTTTCCGAGTAAGTCCATTTACAGCCTCAAAAAAATCGATTATTGGGCTCGGCGATCAGACCTTGGTTTCCACAAAGTTTGAATGCAGGGTCCAAAAAAGACCCTCTGTGCACTACTTTATTCACGGAGTAAAAATACGCATCCACTAAGAGAACTTTTCGGAACGGTTGAAATTCAACTATCATTCCAGCTACTCAAATACTAACAATCGAATATTCATACGCAGTTTTATAAACCAAATCACTCAACTCACCATATTCCGCAGACATGGCGCACATGGGCTGATGATGATGCGCGTGTGGATGATGCGGATGCTGTGGGCATATACCCTCATGCGGATGTGGTGCTATATAATACTCGGGCGGATAATATTCGCCCGGATATTGTATATAGAGTGGTCCAGGCGGCAGCTGTGCCGGTACTGGCGGTCCAATGCCATTGGTGCCATTGCTGCCGCCATTGATGCCCTGACCGCCACCGCTGGAAATGCTGCTTACACTGCTGGCCGACGAGGAGCCACCGCTGGGCGAAATGCCGCCACCGTGTACACCACCACCATGACCATTCTCATGCGGCTGTGGTGGCGGTGGTTGCACATGATGCAAGGCATGCGGTGGCATATGTGGTGGTGGTGCACCATGTGGCGGTGGTGGCGGCAGCAGATGATGATGCTGCATGGCTGCCATTAAGGCTAGCTGCTGCTGTGGATGATGCAAGGCGCATACAGGTGGCACAATCTGTGCACCCTGCGGCGGTGTGGCGGTTTGTTGCAGCAACGGTGGTGATGCTGGCAGCGAGCTATTCGAGCCATCAGATGGTGAATGCTGCTGTGGTGCAGCATATTGTTGAGGCAGTGGCGCCACCTGTGCTGCTTGATGATGTGTGGGGGCAACTGGCTGCTGCTGTTGCTGCTGTGGCTGCGGCGGCGTCTGCGTCACTACCATGACAATGCCGCCGCCGGAGGCGTTGCCGTTCAGACTGTTGTTGCTTGAGGATGTGTTGGAGCTGGAACAGTTGCTGTTGGCATTGTTGTTGTTGTTGTTGTTGCCTGCCGCATTGTTGTTGTTGTTGCTAGTGTTGCCGTTGGTGCTGCTGTTGCTATTGTTGTTGTTGTTGCTGCTGTTGTTGTTGGTGTGACTGTGGGCGTGGTTGTTGCTTTGTTGCTCGGCAACATTCAGTCGCACCATACTATCGGCCTTCGTTGTTTATTTGTGTTTAGTATTATGTGGTATTTAATTGGTATATACCGCACTGTTAGTTAGCGTTGCTTGTGCTGCCAAAAGTCACTTAGCTTGCATTTTGTTTAACAACATTGTTGCTGCAACCTTTGTTGCTAGCAAAATATTTGTTTGCTTACCAACACTGTTTATTTGTTTTTGTTTTCAGATTCAATGCTTTGCTTTTGTTTTTTATCTGTAAGCAAAAAGAATGCGGCAAATGATGTGCCTTAAATTAATAACTTGTTGGTTACGGAGCTGCTTTTTCCACTTGGAATTGCTTTTTACCAGCCCTTTGCGTTTGCTGTCGGAATGCCGATAAGCGACTGTCGAGAAGTCGAGACACGAGTCAAGGTTATCATCGCAGTGTAGCACACTGGTTTCTTTATATTTTTCTATAATTTATGGCGCAATTTTTATGTTTGCTGTGGACTTTTTTTGTTATATTTTGTTCCTCATTAAAAATAGGTCAGCTTTTTTTTTTTTGTATGCTCTTAAGCGTTTTCTTTTGGGTCGGACTTATCAGTAATGTCTCTATAGGGAGCACAGTTTTATTAAAGTGACGTGTACGAGCTATGAAACAAAGTTCTGATTGTAAAATATAATCTCAATTTTAATTCTATATTAATACTAAACTGAATGGGTTTCTATCGAAACTATGTAGCTATTTCTATATTTCCGGCAATTTTGATGACTAAATAAAAAACATAAAAAAATTTTTTTTTGGTTTATTTATTTTATATAGAAAGTCTTGGTCTTCTAAATGAATGCAATACTAGAATGATTTTTATTTTATGTATCTTTACGAGTGATATGATCAGCCGGTAAGGAAGGGTATAAAAACGATACGAGAAAAAAATAATATATTATCTTTTTTTTATGTTTTACCAGGGGGCTCTGCCTCTGCTCCATTCCATTTTTAAAAGATTTAAAAATTATACTTTCTTAGAAAAAGTTTACTCTTGAAGTAGCCAGAAAAAAAAAAAGAAATACTTCGAGTTCCAAAATTTTCTTCTCGAAGGATTAAGAAACAAATCGCCACCTCACAACGTTAGTCAGTTTTGCCAATAGGGCCATAGGAACACTGCTTGAACTGCTTGGTGAGAGAAGCGGTGAAAGCTCGACTTCTCTCACCAACACTAGTTAAGATATAACGGCCTTTCAGCTGGGCGCGCTAATTATTGTTTTGTATTAGTGCGTAGGTTAATGGTAGTAGTGCATAGGTGTAAGTGTAGAGTAAGTGATAGAGATAGTGTTAGGTACGGCGGACTCTTTCTTTTCTATTAGGATAGATAGATAGATAAGCCGAGTGTGCCGTATAGGATTTATAAGTATACGTTTAGGCGGGAATTTAAGGATTTGGCGCCGATCGAGGCCAATATAAGGTGGATCGACAGCCAAATCGGGGCAGTCTAAGAGAGTCATAGTGAGTGAGTGCAACAAGAAAGATCTCAAGTGAGAAAAATAATCTATAGACTTTTAAAAAGTTGGCAAAATCAGAAAATGTTTGTCTGTCTCAGCACAAGATACAAAAACTTGCAAAACTAAGAAACTTTTGTTTTATCAGTTTCCAATCTACACTAGATAACTTAAATTCAAATTATTTAGACGCGTTTTTAATCAAAAATTTAATAAGGTCAAGATTGCATATTCATAGCTTTCAAATATATCGTTCCATAATCAATCAGCAGTGCTGTATAAATTAAACTTTGTTTATTGTAAAATGTTTTTATTATTTGCATTCAAATAATCAACAGCTTGCAAATTTATGCAATCGCAGTGTGAACGCTCTATAATCAGTGTTTACACACTTGCTGCAGGTAAAAACATATGTTTTAAGTACGCTCATAGTTTATAGTAATTTCAATATTTGTTTACAATATTTAATCAAAGCGAAATGCAGACGTTTTGAAGCATATTTGTATATACTACTAGTAGCAGCTATGTACATACGACATGTTGACGAAAAGACTTCCGCTCCAAATTTCCAGCGAAAACAACAACTACATTAGCAATAAGAATATGTGCCAACTAAATTTAGTTTAAACACATGCATACAAATTTACATAGATACATGCGAGGGTGGTATGAAAAGTAATTGGTCTAGCCAAGAAAATACGACATCATTTGGTAGATTTGTTATTGTTAGATAAATATCAGAGTTTCAACTAACAGTGTTGTCCTGTTTTATTTTGGTCGAAATTAATAGAGCGCAACTTTTTGGTGTATCATCAAAAGGTAAAAAAAATGTATGTAGTAAAGTAATAGCATAATATAATATTATTTTGAAATTAAAAGAAATGATAAGCTAAGATGTTTATGGGTTTGTTTAGAAACAATAGATGTATTATATTTTCATAGAACTAACAAAAGACCAAAGAAAGAAAGCTTTTGAGATTTTTCAGCATTATTTTAACAATATTTTTACTGTGGTGTGTCAAAAGACTTAACTTAAAATTGTTCTCTTAGTTTAAGTATTTGCCCAAAAACATTGTTTTTTGTCTTTTCGAACAACTATATATTGCTAAAATATCAAAAAAAAAAACAAATTTTTTTATAAAAGTTTAAACCAAGATAAAAATGTTAAATCAAAATTTGACAGGTGTCTTTTGACACCTCTTGGAAGAAAATAGTGTTAAAAAATGTCTTAAACTTCATATTGCATTCACTTTGCTGTTTTTTTTTTGAATACAAAAATTTAAATTGTTATCTCTTATTGTAAAACCTAAATAATTTGAATGCGATTTTCAATTAAAATATCACAACAAGAAACAAAATTAAGAGTTTTGACTGTCAATAAAGGGTAGGGTTTGGTTTGGGCAGAAATGCAGAAGAGCCCAACAACAACTACATTTCTGCCCAAACCAAACCCTTGCATATTGACAGTCAAAACTCTTAATTTCTAAAGTGCCCTACAGCCAAGGGTTTGGTTTGGGTAGAAATGCAGAAGAGCCCAACAACAACTACATTTCTGCCCAAACTTTTTTTTTTTTATAAATTTTTTTTTTTTAAATTTCCCTTACACCAAAGGGTTTGGTTTGGGCAGAAAGGCAGAAGAGCACAACAACAACTACAAACCCAAACCAAACCCTTGGCTGTAGGGCACTTTAACTCTACAGCCAAGGGTTTGGTTTGGGCAGAAATGCAGAAGAGCACAACAACAACTACAAACCCAAACCAAACCCTTGGCTGTAGGGCACTTTTACCTTTAACAGCATACTTCTGAGCAGAAGTGCTCTACTGGCAATGTTTGTTCCGTGTAGAAAAGCTGTTTTTTTTAATCTTAGTTGGGCAGTTCTGCATATCACAAATTAAAATTTGAGCTTGGCAAATCCTTAAACTTAGCAATTCTGCCTTTAACAATATACTTTTGAGCAGAAGTGCAGAATTTTTTTTGAGATAAGTTCTGCATTTCTGTCCAAACTAAACCCATGCCTTTAAGGCAATACACTTATGAGCAAAAGTGCTCGACCGGCAAACTTTGGTTCGTGTAGAAATGCAGTTTTTGTGTTGAGCACTTCTGCATATTAAAAGTTAAAACTCGAACTCGGCAAATTCTTAGACTTAGCCATTCTGCCTTTAACAATATACTTTTGTGCAAAAGTGCAGATTTTTTTAAGTTTTGCAATTCTGCCCAAACCGAACCTGCAAGGCAATGCACTTATGAGCAAAAGTGCTCTACAGGCAAACTTTGGTTCGTGTAGAAATGCAGCTTGTTTTTTTTACAATCTAAGTTGTTGTTGGGCACTTCTGCATATTAAAAGTTCAAATTAGCACTCGGCAAATCCTGCATGCACTTCTGCCTTTAACCATGCAATTTTAAAAAAAAAAATTGAAAAAAAAATTTTTTTTTGGAAAATAAATTTTTTTTTTTTTTAATTGTTTTTTTTTGGGCACTTCTACATTTCTGCCCGTATATCACGCATATTTGCTAGCTCAACAACTTTTCAATCTGCCCTCGGCACACTTGTACAAGGCAAGCAGAAACAAAATTGAAATTATCTCAAAAGTTGTCAGCGTGTTCCACTTGCTGTTGTAGTTGTATTAGTTATTGTTGGTTGTTGTTGTTGTTGTTGTTATGAGCATGCAAACTTTGAGGCACAACAATTGAAAATTGTAGTATGACAACAACAACAACAACAAGTACAACGACCACAAATGGCGCATTGTGTCAATTTGATAAATAATTGAAATACATATAGCTACTATGTATATACTACAAACATATACAATACATAGTAGTTACACAAAGACTTAACTCCCGGACTTTGGGGCTGCCCACCTACACACACACAAACACTCATTTACTCACACAATTACAACGACAGATAAGAGTGAAAATAAAGTGCAAAACAAAAGAAGAAGCAGCCGCAGAATTAGGGGGCAAGAAATATGTTCAGCAACGTTGTTAATAAGAATAACAAACAACAAGAAAATTTAAATGAAACCCTGCAAATAACAAACAAAAAAAAAACAAGAGAGACGTAACGAAAAAAAGGCACAAAACGTAGTGAAACGTCGAAAGTAAGAAAATATACAACAACAAGGCAGAAATAAAAATAAACGAGAGACGACAACAACAAGAAAATTAAAACCTAAACGTGTCTTAATCGTTCGATTTGGAATTCCCCGGCCTGCAACCGGCAAACGGCACGCCAATACTAGCTGCCACATCTGCATTGGATTGGGTTGGCTTGCTCGCTCTCTCACTCTCTAGCTGAGTCTCTGGCTACGCGTCACCTTCCACCAGCGTCATCATCATTGTCGCCATTGTCTGTGTGACGAAATTTGATGCTTTTTACCCCGGCTATTGGTGTTTTTATTTAGCTGTTAATGCAGCTTTACTTTAATGGGTTTCTTTTGCCCTATGCCAGAACCCCCCTCCCCCACTACTATCTTGGGCCCAGCGTAACCCCCCTGTCTGTCTGCGTGCGCATTTATCGCACCTTCTTCTTGGCTACCTTTTTTTTTTTGCCGACTGTCCGTTTTTCTTTCCCTTTGTTTTTTTTTCTTTTTTTTTTTTTTGACAGAGGTGTTGGCATAGCATGATCGCATTCCTCTTCATTACCCCTTTAGCGTATGCTTCACCCAAGTACCAAGACCCATACCCGTACCCATCTCATTCGCATTCGCATTGCATTTCAAAAGCAGTTCAACGAACCACACAAAACTTTCATTTGGGGTGCATTGACTGAGCCGGGGAACTCATTGGAATTTTTATATGCATATGTGGATAATTGCCAAATGCAAGCCCAAAAAAAAAAAAACAATGGTTATGCAAATTGCAAAGACAAAGGCGGACTGAGAGAAGCAGAAATAAAGACTCTACTATGAGCACCTGATAAATATCAGATGTTCAAATAAGCTTTCTAGAGTAAACCTTGTTCGATTAGGTCGGCAGCTTAAGAGCATTAAGCTTAAAGAGAAAAACACAGAAGATGAAGAACGGCTACAGAAAAAATGGTATGTTATCTTTCCAAAATAATTATGCTTTCATTAAAGTTGAAGATAAAGTGGAGCTTTAAAAAGCTTGCCAAACAATTACCGGAAAATTTAAGCTTTAGAGAGTTACGGGCATAACAAGAAGAATAATTCTGAAGATGAAGCACGGGAAAATAAGTTAGATCTAAAAAAATTTGGTCATACTATTCCAGCTCTTTCCATCCAAGCTGCCGATAAAGTGCTTGCAAACAATTTCAGGAAAATTTAAGTTTTAGATAGTTGCGGGCATAAAAAGATGAAGAATCCAGAAGATGCGCGCAGCTGAAGGAAAGAAGTTAGATCTAAATAAATGTTCTCATACAATTTCAGCACGTTTCATCCAAGCTGCAGATAAAGTCCTGGCAAATAATTACAGCAAAATTTAAGCTTTAGATAGTCGTGGATATAAAAAGAAGAAGAATCCAGAAGATGAAGAACGGGAAGACCAAAAATTTCGACATCATCTGCTTTGCGCGCAGGTGAAGATAAGTTAGATCTAAACAAATGTTGTCAGACAATTCCAGCACGTCCTTGAAAACAAATACAGTAAAATTTAAGCTTTAGATAGTTACGGGCATAAAAGTATAAAGAATACAGAAGATGAAGAACGGGATGACCAAAAATTCCAATTTATTTGCTTTGCGCGCAGCTGAGGGAAAGAAGTTGGATTTAAAAAATGCTGTCATACAATTCCAGGAATTCTATACTAGCTGCAGATAAAGTCCTGGCAAACAATTACAGCAAAATTTAAGCTTTAGATAGTCGTGGATATAAAAGCATGAAGAATACAGAAGATGAAGAACGCGAAGACCAAAAATTTCTACGTCATTTGCTTTGCGCGCAGCTGAAGGAAAGAAGTTAAATCTAAACAAATGTTGTCATACAATTCCAGGAAAATTAAAGCTTTAGAGAGCTGCGGGCATAAAAAGATGAAGAATACAGAAGATGAAGAACCAAAAATTTTACATCATCTGCAGCTGAAGAAAAGTTAGATCTAAAAAAAATGTTGCCAGACAATTCCAGCCAGTTTCAACCAAGCTGCAGATAAAATCCTTGCAAAAAAAACAACCCTTACAAATGGACATGGCTACACACTTGTAAGTGACGACAATTGTGTCTCAAGTTTAATATTTATTGGAATATAACGCATCATAAACCCATGCACTGTTGTAACACATTCTAATTGATTTAGTGCGTCTATAACAAGAACTATGAGTACACCATGGAGTACAATAAGTGTTGACGCTGTAGAGTAGCTGCTGTCTGATGACAGTGTTGTCACCTGTCTCAATATGTGCTCAGGGCTGTCTCAAGTACGCAGACAAACCGCTTAGACAAACAATAACAACAAGAACACGCACCTCAGACGTCACCATCGCAGTCAGTCAACATTGGAGGAGCTGGCAATGGTTGATGGACGGGACGAAGACTGAGAGACTGGTGCTGGTTCTGTTTCTTTTGCTGGAGCTGGGAACGGACCACAAATGCGACGCGGAAATCTACGCAGCTTAGCAATTGCTTTCATTTTGTTTTTGTTTTTATGGGTGTATGTATTTTTTTTTTTTTATGTTTTCTTTATTAAATAGCAGACAAGACGACACTTTCTTAGGCCCCGCATTTGTGTCAAAAGTGTCTAGACGGATCCCCACCAGTAGTAGAGTAGTACCCTAGCCTAACCCAACCCACACCACAAAACAAAGCCAACCAGACCGACCCACACACCAACATCAACACACGGAGGCGACTCGACCCGGCCAAACACTCGACGCAACGCATTTGTGGCATGTTGAGCGTGTTGATGATGATGATGCCAATTGTATGCTGCATGAATACACTCCAATACACATTTACATGTAGATTGTATGCATATAGTGTGCGTGGTGTTTTTTTTTTATTTTATTTTTTTAACAAATCTCTCTAAAGCGTCAACACAAATGTCAGACGCATTTTATAGAGTACTCGCAAATTCAAACAAAATAATCAACGACCTCAACATGTAGCATGCATTCATCATGCTTGGAAAATTCTAGCAAACACAATGATATATGAAAATAATTTTCATAAAAACTTTGCTGTTTTTAATGTTAGTTTTTCCATATGTTTACTGTAAGGCGTAAGAGTTATAGCCGTTTTAATTTGCTAAAAGTCATTCCGCATATTTCAGTGTATCTCATTTGGATCATTTTGCAAGCGTCTAAAACATTAAAAAGTTAAGAACTTATTAGCTTGACCTATTTTCTGGTCCATTTGATTAGTATCTGTCATATTATTTAAAACTCATAAACGTTTGTTTTTTAAGTGTTTCTGAGAAATTCAGAAACACAAACCACTTTATAACAAAGCAACGTTTCGTGATGGAATTTAAATGAGACACTTAAGATTCTGTATGATATTTTTTAAACGAATGCAGCATTTTATCTCCTAAAGGAAAGTTTTGATTAGTTCAATAACAAATGCTTAAAACTGGAACATCCGAGTATCAACTGGATTGAAATGGCCTAAATTATTGGGGAATGATCGTGGAGAATATTGAATATCACTGACAACTCTCAACTTAATCTTATTTTGAATTATCCTAATTCTTCTGAGCAAATATTCAGGAGTCGTAATGGAAGACCTTCTTGGTGCCTGGATATCTCCGACAAGTATCAACTCAACCTTATATTGAAATATCTTGATTCTCCTGAATGTGAAGGCAAGTATCCAGGGGTCATAATGGAAAACCTTCATAATGTCTGATAACTCCGAGATCTTTCAACCTTATTTTGAATTATCTTCCTAATGCCAATCATGGAGGCAAGTATTCAGAAGTCATAGTGAAAAACCTTCTTAGCAACTGAATATCTTCGTCATCTATCCCTTGAACATGGTGGAAAGTATCCAGGAGTCCTTCTTGGAGTCTGAACAACTCTGATATCTCTCAACTCCACCTTATCTTGAATTATATTGATTCTCCTGAAAGTACCCAGGAGTCCTTCTTGGAGTCTGAACAACTCCGATATCTCTCAACTCCACCTTGTCTTGAATTATATTGATTCTCCTGAAAGTACCCAGGAGTCCTTCTTGGAGTCTGAAAATCTCCACTATCTCTCCTGAAATATTCAGAAAGTATTCAGGATTTATAAGGAAAAACCTTCTTAAAAACCTTCTTATCTAACTCCAAAAAACTCCAAAAACCTTATGGAAAACTTGAACATATCCATTGATCTCTCCTGATCATGAAATGTATTGACACTCCTGAACATGGTGGAAAGTATCCAGGAGTCCTTCTTGGAGTCTGAACATCTCCGACATTTCTCAACTCCACCTTATCTTAAATTATATTGATTCTCCTGAAAGTACCCAGGAGTCCTTCTTGGAGTCTGAACATCTCCGCTATCTCTCCTGAAATATTCAGCAAGTATTCAGGATTTATAATGGAAAACCTTCTTTAAAACCATCTTATCTATACTCTCCTGAATAAGGCGGCAAGTAATACAGAAATCTTAATGGAAAACCTTCTTAGCAACTGAACATCTGCGAGATCTCTCAACTCCACCTTATCTTGAAATATATTGATTCTCCTGAACATGGTGGAAACTATCCAGGAGTTTTTCTGGGAGTCTTAACATCTCCGAAATCTTTCAACTCGACCTTATCTTGATATATATTTGCCTGGAAAGTATCCAGAAGTCCTTCTTGGAGTCTGAACATCTCCGATATTTCTCAACCCCACCTTATCTTGAAATATATTGATTCTCCTGAATATGGTGGAAAGTATCCAAAAGTTATAATGAAAAACCTTTTTTTAAAACTCAATGTCTCCGACTCCTCTCAACTCAACCTTGTTTTGAAATATCTTGAACTTTCTGAATATGGAGGCAAGTCTCCAGTAGACATCTCTCAAATCAACCTTATCTTAATATATCTTGCTTCTCCTAAATATGACGGCTGGTACTCAGAATTCATTATGAAAAAGCTTCTTGGAGACTGATTATCTTGGACCTTTCTCAAATCAACCTTATCTTGGGCTCTCCCGCATATGAAGTTAAGTATCCAGTCTTGGCGCCTGAACATCTCTGTATGTTTTTCTCGTCAAATCAAAAAATTTTGTCAACTATTTTTTTAGGAGCTGAGCTCATCGTAAGAAGGGGGTCTATAAAAGAAGATGGCGTTAACCCTAGAAACTATTTGCATAGTGAGAAACTGTTTAATCTTGCTTTTCATAATATCTTGCTTGACTCCGACATACCAATTCGATGCATACTATTTGCATATTAATGTTTTGCAGCAGATGAAGACTTTTAGTTGTTTCTTGAGTCCAAAATTACTTAAGCAAATCGAATGCTTACGACTTGTCTTGCAAAGCTGCGAAGATTTCTTTTTTCATAACCACAGAAAACGAAATTGTTGAGATATAAGGACTTCTTATGATCACAATCTTTTTTCGAAATAATGTTGTTAATCAAAATATGGGACAAATATCCAATAGCATCACCAAACTACAAATTTGTTGCTGCTTATTAGGGATTGGTGTTTTGCAGAAGATCGAAGACTTGGAGTAAATCTTTTAATACAAAACTAATTTACTTCTGTTACGAACAGTAGCTTTCGCTTAGAGCTTCTGTGAGTTCTTCCGGGTTTACCTTTTTTTATGCTGATTTTGGTGAATTTCTTTTTTTTATAAAATTTTGTTAATCTGCTTGACTCTAAAAGCAATTCTTCAGTGCGTCCGATACATTTTTATACCAAAATTTATTTTGTTAGAAATATCTTTCCAAAAAAGCTTTTTGCTCAAAATGAAGTTAAAGAGAATTCAAACAAAATTTAAGTCCAAGTCAACTAGATATTTCTGGTATGCTTGAGTTGACATAAAAAGTCATCTTTATGCAAAATTTAAAGTAAAAACAGTTTTGTGAACACAGCTCAAAATTCTACGTATTTCAATACAAATATGAATTGCCAAAAATTTCTTTCAATAGATTCAGCAGCTATCTAAAAAGCTTTTGAGTGAAAAATTTTGTAGAGAAATTTTCAAAGAAATTTAAGTCCAAACTATCCAAACGTTCAGTGAGTTGCTTTAAAAAAATAAATTTCATGTAAAATTAAAACTAAAAACGGTTTTGTGCACATAGCTCAACAATTTGCGTATGTGGCAACACTGGCAGGGTTGCTGCTGCCAGAACGAATTCTTGTAAAATCCTCATATGCTAAATATTTTCTGCTATTGTGGATTAGTTTACTGCAGCATTTAGCTTGAAAGAATATAATAGTTTATGCAGAAATCTAATTCGAATTTTTTGTATTGTTATTAGTACACATTCTCGTTTATTAAACGTCAAACGCTTTTGAGCTAAATTTCAGGAAATCTCATACACCTGGCAACTTACGTTCTGTTTATTAATTGACAGAAAATCTGTTCTTTGAAGTAATTCTTGGAAATGAATTTCATCGACAAAGTCTATTACTTTTAGTCAAACATATGTGCAAATATCAAGTGAATGAGGGAGCGGACGAGTGTGCCAGAAAAGGTTCGGCGCTACCTATTGCCTCATCTGTTACGGATATAGCAAGACCTCTACAGGATGTGGTCTCAGAGATCACAAGGATAGTCAGATCCGAGGCGGAACGACAATGGGACACTGTGTCCGGCTGTCACATCTCCCGAGCACTCTGGCCAAGATACAACCCAAAGCGAACTTCCGAACTCCTGCGATTCCACAAGAGCAGGACTAGGAGGGTGACAGGAGTTGTAACGGGGCACTGCGCCATAGGCCTTCTGGCTGAGAGGATGCATGTCCCCCACAACGACTTCTGTCGGAGCTGCGGAGATGAGGAGGAGATAGAAAGCATCCAACACCTGCTGTGTGACTGCCCTGCACTTCTTAGAAAACGCACCCAGTAGCTGGGCAAACCCTTCTTTGAAGACCTGGGCAGTCTGGCAAACTTGCCCATAGCGGACCTGGTTCTTTTTATCGAATCCTCGAAATGGTTCAATTAAATAGGATACAGAAACAGATTAAGCACTTACTCTTCCCCTCCCCTTTCACTATCAGCCTTATTTTATAACCTTCTCTCTTCTTCTGAATGAAAAGGTGATATGGAGTTAAGAGAGTGAGAAAAGAGAGGGAAAGAGAGAGAGATCTTTAGAATAATTTATTTATCTACATCTTTAAAAATCCGCACGGTTGCGCCATTCTTAAATTTTCCTGTTTTCTGCCCGCTCAAAAGAATAATATCGTTTGTAAAATATGTATTTCTTAGTGTTGTTTTTTGCACAATCGATCTTTGTTATAGAGTTGCCACTCTTTTAGCCATTTTTTTTTGCAACCCATTTTTGTGCCGTCTTTCTACAAACAATTTTGTTGTTAAAGACCAACTTTTGTAGCATATAGAACATTCAACAAACACGCCTCAAAGTACATACTATTATTTGTTTGACCCACATTGACATTTCCAGTCTGTCAATCAGTCAAGCAAACACTTTCGCACTCAGAATGAAAATATGCATGCAAAAAACCAGAAAACAAAATAAAATAAAGAATTTAAACAAAAGTAAACAAAATTTGAAAAGAAAAAAATGTGCAAATTCTTGCATATAAAGGCAACTAAAAAATGGCTAACAACAAACAGTCAACAGCAGCTATTTCTTCTAACGGTTATTTTCAGCATTTACCTAGTTACCGTTAATAGACAACTTGGCCAAGTTAGCGAGTGGAGTGAAGTAAAGTGGCAGCTTGCACAAGTTGCAGCAACAATAACAACCACAACGGCCAAGACATTAAAATATGTTGGCTTAAAGTAGTAAGTAGCATAAGAGTGCGTATGAGAGAGAGAGAGCGAGCTGCAGCGACGTCAACTGCGACAGCAGCAGAGGCAATGACGCCAAACTGCGCCATTTCGCAGCTTTCTTTGCGTTGCGCTTCACTGACTGAGCTGGCAATGCCGCACAGTGGTTGTAGTGTTCGATCTAGTTAGAATTTATTTTTAATATAGAAAAGTTTAGTTTTTTTTTTACAAAAATTATTGGGGAAATGATCGTGGCGATTGAATATCACTGATAACTCTCAACTTAATCCTTTTTTGAAATATCCTAATTCTACTGAGCAAATGTTTTAGGAGTCGTAATGTAAGACCTTTTTGGTAACTGGTTATCTCCGACATCTCTCAACTCAATATATGTATATATGTTCCTTTAACTCTTATTTGGAGTATAGGGCGTTCGTGTGGAGTTGTCTGTCTGCCATCGGACGCGTCCCCAGGTGGCGGATAGAGGAAGGCTCGGCACTATGCAGGTTCAGTGGGAAATAAAATACCACTTGCGGACCAAAACAGACGAAACACCTGCTTGGAGTTGCAGATAGGGATTCTATCACCAAGCTAGGGTAGGAGGGTTAGCAACCTACCTACCTGAAACATTTCTTGCTACCGTATCGTCAAACAAACAGCCTCGGATAACAAAATCAAACCTTTCGTTGACGACATTTGGCTACCGTACAAGGACTATGATTGGATTATGGAATTTTAAGACTTTAAGAGATAGCGACAACTCAAGCTAATAATAATATTTAAATATCTTGATTCTCCTAAATATGGCAGCACGAACTCAGAAGTCGTAATGAAAAATCTTCTTGGAGACCTTTTTGATAACTGGTTATCTCCAAAATCTCTCAACTCAACATTGTTTTTAAATATCGGATTTTTTGCATATGAAGGCAAGTCTCCTAGAAGTATAATGGAAAACAGTGACGAATATCTTCGAAATCTCAGAAGTCGTATTCTGCCAAAAACTTTGTTTCCCCTTTTGGGACCTTCTTTTGATAACCTGGGTGTATCTCCGACATTCGTCTGCAGGCACTCCAAGCTTGGATCATGTGATCGCTGAGACCCATATCATTGCTGATGTTTTTGCATTTCCTGATCCACGTATTTTGGTATGCCGCTACGGCCGTTACCTGGAACTACAGAAGTCTTGCTAATGGAAAAGCTTCCTTGTAGACATGGTAATACCAACGCATCTGAAATCTTTCAATGTCAACGATTGGCTTTTGAAATATCTCCTCGGATGTCTTCTGCATATGAAGGCAAGTCTCTAGAAGCCATAATGGAAAACCTTCTTAGTGACTGATTATCTCCGAAATCTCTCAATCTTATTTTGAATTATCTTCATTATCCTAATTATGGAGGCAAATGCATACTCAGGAGTTATATCTTCTTAAAAGACAGCTACAGACGTTCTTCGTTACGATTTTTAAAATTATTGTTTGGCGTCAAGATTGTATTATTTTCTTTTAATTATACATATTCAACTGATATTTAAGATTTTCTTTGTTCCTAAAGAGAGCTTTGAGCTTTTAAATATATCTAAATGATACTAAAGATTTTCTTTGTTCCTAAAGAACGTTGAGCAGCTGTTTGCTTTCCAGTATAACATATCTTATTTCAAAATCTAATCTCTAAAGGTAAACCCATGACATGATTACCTAAAAATCTTGGAGGTGTAGCGCTAATAGGCCTATTGCCAAACATTTTTACTATTTGGCTATTTATCCCCCCTGGTACATCCGTAACCGCAACCTCCACAAGGATCTATTCATTCCATTTGTGGGTGAGATGTTAAATAATTTAAGCAGCCGTTACGCGGATCGCTTTCGATCCCATCCCAATTCTCTTACTTGCGCCCTGTCCGATCATAGACCATATTTGTTATTTTAATAAAGAATTTTTCAAGCTTCTTTTTATAGGAATAATTTCGACTTAGTATAACTCGTTTGTTTGGTAGGTGAAAGAAAAATTTGCAGCTAGATCGCCCATTTGGACCACTGTGCAGCGCCAACAGCTAGTTGTTGCTAGAAATTGCTGGCAAGGCTGCGCACAAAGCAAACGTCAACACCGACGGCGACGCATGTGCGCATTTTGTGCCCATTTTTGTTTATATTCTTCTCTGCTTTCGTTTCGTTGCAAGTAGTGTGTGCCCGTTTCGCAGTGCCACGCCTCGTGGCAAACAGGTCCCCCTCTTGCAGCTCAATGACTGCCTATTGGTTCCGTTTAAATGGCTTTGATTTACAACAAATAAATAATAACAGTCGGTGACTATGTAATAATTTGTGGTTTGCCACAAACAAATTCAACGCTTAAAATCGTCAGTTATTCATTCATTCACTCTAACAATTCAATTCGGTTGGTCACATGCAACATTCAACAGTTACCACATTCACTAGCCAAGTTAATTGCATAAGCAGACCTATCTGCCTCATGTACCGCCCGCAACCAATTGCCGCCTCACTTCCCCCTTTGCCGCCTAAGTTGCATGCCACAGCTATTTCCTCATAAGCTGCACAATGGCAGAAGCTGTGGTTTGTGCATACAAAAAATCAAAATTTTTTTCTGTTTGGTATTTGTGGAATTTTAATGAAGCTTTTATATCACTCATTGGCATATTTCCGGTTAGGCTTTCGTCATGCAAACATGGGGTGGAGAAATTTTTTAAATATGATTGCAACAAATTTTTGAATTTTTTGGGAATAACAAAATTAGATAGTATTCATGTCCATTATCCAATTTAATATTTTTAATTAAGTATAGATAAATTTAATGTTAACATTTATATTAAGAGAGTTTATTGTGAGGTTATTCAAAAAATTTTTTAATTTAATTTGAATTCCATTGACAATGGTGCATAAAATTGTTTATAATTAAAAAAAAAATTTAAAATTTTCCTGGCATTTTATTTTTAAATTGGTTCTGTTTTTAATTTAAACTTTTTTTTTATATGTATTGCAGTTTTAAAATTATAATTAGCATTAAGAGTAGTTTGTTAAATGGAAGACTTTATCACAAAAAAGCTGGAAAGTCTTACTTTGTGGCATGGAGTAAAGTGTATCTCAAAAAAGCGAAAGATGGAAGCCAAGCTTATCCTATTTTTAGGAGAACCTTAGCAAAAGTTTATAAATTTATGCAACTACCAAAGGTAAGCCAGAGTTTATTTACTTCAAATTTATTCAGTGCATATTTATTGAAAAACAATTGTGTACAGATTTTTAGCCATCTGCTTGTTTTTCAAGGCGCGGTAAGACTTCAAAGCTTTATAACTTGGAAACCACTAGAGATACTTGCATGATTCAACAACCAGTCTTGTGTACTTTTTTAAGATCTACAATTTTTTTATACATGCCAAAAACAAAAAAGGGCAAGGAGGTGGGTAAAAGTAGGAAAAACTGCGTTGAAGTAGCTTTGGAGCCCTCTGCAGCCTAAAATATGAACTTCTGGGTATACCTTCCCAGTATAAGTAAAATTTTAAATTCAATTTTAAACATTTTCTGCCTAGGAAGTTTTTGTGTACGGCTTATAGATTTCGAGATAAATGGGCTCAAACATATGTCAAAATAACGGAAAACCCTACGGGGGGAGGAGGTTTTCAATTTGGTTTAAAACTTTTTGGTGTGCAATTTTTTCCAGTTCAAAACCTAATTTTACTGTACTAAATTAAAAAAAAAAAAAAAATTTTTTTGGCAATTTTTACAGACTTGACCCACTGTGCTCACAGCAACATTGTTGCTGTAATGACTATTACTATAATATTGTGTGCGTTTGGTTGACGCATTTATACAAATTGCTATATGCAAAAAAAAAATGAAGAAAATTTGCGCATATGTTGCGGCCAACCTGTTGCAAATTGTAGTTGCAAGTAAAAAGCGACAACACGATAAGAGCCGCAACAAGAGGCAAAATGGCTGCCAGCTTCTTTGCTTAATTACTGTGACGCTGTAGAAGATGTTCAGGATGCTGTAGACGTGTAGGGGCAGTGGAGCTGCGGTGGCTGCCACTAAGCAACTTATGTTAATTATTGCAACTTGTTGGAATTTCTGGTTATTGTTTGAAAAAAAAGGCTTACATAATCTGCTACACACAGAGACACTCAAACTCATGCGTCAGCGTCATCAACATCTATCACATAATCGCTGCCTAATTACAGGAATGCGATTGCATAAATGTTATTTCTACAGAGCTTAACTTCAATGCACATACATAACTCTCCTTAATTAAGCCTTGAAGTATGCTATCTAGAGTGCGATAATAATGGGACGGCCAGCAAACAGTGCGATATGTTTTACATGCCAAATTATACGCCCAGCTGCACGCTGGCGCCCTCTGTGTGCGGGAAAGCCCAAACCCAAACCCCAGCCCCAGCCCTAAGCTACGCAAGTTTGGCATTTTCAATTTTACTGATAACTAACTCGCTGCAGAGGCATGCAACAACAGCAAGCACTCCACAGGGTTAAACATTTTGGGCTGTGACTGGGCGTGGCAGTATGTTAACCACATAAATGACTAAATGAATAGCCTTGGCGGCAAACACGAATAGTTGTGTTATCCATTAGATAGCACTCGCATTTGATCATGCTCATGTGCGGGGGGCGAGGGCAATAGTTCATGCGGGCAGGCGTGGCAGCAGTAGCGTGTTTCCTGTGGCTGCCACTGCGGCTGTGTGGCTAATCTGCTGCTGCATTATGACACAGCTCGAAAGTGCAAATATTTCGCATGCGGGTCGTAGCGAATAAATTTTCCAAAAATTTAAGCATTCAAAAAAAAAAAATCAATTTACCGCCACGTTAAGCTTAAAAACCCAAAAATTTTGTATGTGACTGTCAATTGAAAAGCGTAACTAGCCCAGCTTTAGATATGGCGTGTCCTACATCTGGTTTATGCATGTAATACTCTGTGTAACTAACTTTTATTGCCACCATGTAAGAATAAGATTTAGTTTGTAGTACACTGAAAAAAATGATTTAAAACAAGCAATCTCTACTACGCTTTAAATTCCGACTAATTGGATCGTAATAATTGTATAGACTCTAAAGTTAAATTGAACAAATTATTTAAAAAAAAATTTTTTTTTAAAGCTTGCATATTTTTTTATTTAATTACTAAACTTTTAATTGTGCGTTTTTATTAAATTTTGTTAAAATATTGAACCATTTTTTTTTAAATGCTTAAAAATAAATAAAATAAAAAAATTTAATTTTTTCAAAAAAAAAAAATTATATAAAAAATAAAATTTTTTATTTTATTTTTTTATTTTATTTTGGAAGTGTGCATTTTTATTCAATTTTGTCAAAATATTGAACCATTTTTTTTAAATGCTTAAAAATAAATAAAATATTGAACAAATTTTATTTTTTCAAAACTTAAAAAAAAATAAAATAAAAAAAATTTGATTTTTTTAAATAAAAAAAAAAAATAATAAAAAAAAATAAAATTTTTTTATTTTATTTATTTTTAAGCATTTAAAAAAAAATTGTTCAATATTTTATTTATTTTTAAGCATTTAAAAAAAAATGTTTCAATATTTTGACAAAATTGAATAAAAATGCACACTTCCAAAATTTTAGTAATTAAAAAA
Organism: Chymomyza costata; assembly: GCA_018150985.1. Classification (NCBI taxonomy): domain Eukaryota; kingdom Metazoa; phylum Arthropoda; class Insecta; order Diptera; family Drosophilidae; genus Chymomyza; species Chymomyza costata. Next base: position 80,397 of record JAECWU010000799.1, on the reverse strand, counting down.
CAAAGCTTTTAAGCTAAAAAAAAAAATATTTATAAAACTTTTATTTTTTTTCAGTGCAAAAATTATTGTTTTTTTTTTTAAGGGCCTATACGCAGTTCGAAATATTTTGCGCGGAATGACGAAAACTTTATATAACAAAAAAATACCAAATGGGATATCCCAAATGGGATTTTTTTTTTTAAATGAAGTTTTGTCATTCCGCGCGAAATTTTTTCGAACTGCGTAGACCCTAAGTTAAAAATTTGTTGAATTATTTATGAGCTTTATAAGTAGTTAGTTTTTCCAAAGCGTCAAACTGAATAAGGAATAAAATCACTGCAACCAACGATTTTCAAAAACTAATGATGAAGGCAATTTTCGAGAAATTTCAGTTTTTAAACTTAACGCTTTACGGCTTAATTTTTAAATGTTTTCATGATTTATTTTAAAAATAGTAAAAATCGGGTCACGTAATTTGGGTATGGCTCGGCCCCTTAATATACTTGAACCATTTTTTTTTTTTGGTCTTGTTTTCAATGAGGCTCATTAAAAAATATTTTTGTGTCATACTTTTTTCTTCAAAAAAAAAAAAAGTTTTTTTATATTTTTTTCTAAAAAAAAAAATAGTTTTTTATAATTTTTTTATAGAAAAAAAAGTTTTTGATATTTTTAAATTATATTGTTTAGATATGCCAATCACAATTTTTTTTTTAAATTTTTTAAAAATGAGTTAAAATGGCTTTAATGGTTTATTTTTTTTTTCAAGAGTATTTTTTTTTTAATTTATGGAATATATATTCCATTTAAGGGAGCCCGCTCAATTTTTTTGGGAATTAATGGAAAGGTCATTGCTGCAAAAAAATGTTTTTTTAAATCATAACCATTTTTTTTTTTTTAATTTTGAACATATGAATAAAACCGAGTTAAAGGTTTTTTATATTTTTTAGTTCAAGAGATAATTTTTTTTCAATTTACAGAATAAATATTCAGTGTTCATATATTATAATTAATAAAAGTCGCTAAATTTTTTGGGTAATTCTTGGAAAGCTACAGATTTTTTTTTTAATCTGCAGCGTTTTTTTTTTTAATATTTAAAATATGAATCATATCGAGTTAAGAGCTTTAAAATTAAACTACTGTGATTATAAAGATCTGGGCTGAAAATGCAAACAACCAAAAAATGTATTTAGTTTTCTACATTAAAAAAGAAACAATTTTAAACTTTTATAGGCACTGATTTCTTTCAGTGCAATCCGCCCAGTAGCTATTGTTATACATATCCATTGCCAGGAGCGCAAAACTTTTGGTATTTCATAAATTTTACTGCACATTTCTGTAATTTTATTGTATCTACATATGTGTGTGTGTGAGAGTATCTAGCTGTGTGTGTGTATATGTAGTACAAGACGTTAGAATCCTTGTGATGAAATAAATTATTAGAATTTATTGAAGTTCTGCAGAAGCGAGCAAAAGCGCAACGTCGTCGAGCTATAAACTCTAAAATGTAATTTAATTGTTGTCGACAGTAAAAAACTTATCTCATAAATGCAGCAATCAGGCAGCACACACACACACAGATACACACACACACACACACATACAGACAGTTGCACATTCATCTGCATATTCGTTTGAGCAATTTCAACGCCCTTTGCGCCCCTACGATCCAATAACTGGAGGTCTTCACATGCTGACTGAGGCGTGAGCAGCAGCAGTTTTGACTTTTTGATAATTAAAATTTTTTGCCTTTTTTTTCACGCTTTTCCTCGTATCTTTTTATTTTCCACAATTTTCACTGCTTGCCCTTTTGTATTTGTAGAGGTTTTTGGAAAAAACCGCAGGCGCTACTAATTGGAAGACATTGCTTGCCCTGCGCTTCCCTGCCCCAACTTGTATATATAATCATTTCATTTGCAATTTGTTCGAGTGAAAAAAAATATATATTAATGTGGGTAAGCATTGAGGCATATAATTAGCGCTATGTGAGAGCGAGGAAAAACCAAGTGAGCAAATTAAATGCATACAAATTCTATTTATATGAGAAAATAAATTGTAATTGTAGATTGTAGGCTTTAATAAATTACAACAGAAAAGATACATACTTACTAGTTGCTAATGCTAATGTCTGTTTGGTACTAAAGATCTAATTCCCAGAGTGGGTCAGATGTCTTTCGAAAGAGCAACTTGATGGAGATTAATTAAGCAAAATTAGCTTGTAATTATTTCTGTTTAAAAATTTGAGATTTTCTAAAGAAAAATTCTTTAAGAAAAAACTTCAAAGAAGTTTAAAAAAATTTCAAAACTAAATATTCTAAATTTGTTGAAAAAATTCCGCAATTTGTTGGTGTAGTTTGAACGATTCTCAATTAATTTATCGTTTCGATTTACAAAAAAATAAAGCTATTTTCCAAACTTAATATTAAATTGTGAGGAGGCAAATCGTCACCTCACAACGTTAGTCAGTTTTACCAATAGGGCCATAGGGACACTGCTTGTACTGCTTGGTGAGAGTAGCGGTGAAAGCGCGCCTTCTCTCACCAACACTAGTTAAGATATAACGGCCTTTCAGCTGGGCGCGCCTAATCAATGTTTTGTATTAGTGCGTAGGTTAATGGTAGTAGTGCATAGGTGTAAGTGTAGAGTAGGTGATGGAGATAGTGTTAGGTACGGTGGAGTCTTTCTTTTCTATTAGGATAGATAGATTGATAAGCCGAGTGCCCTATAGGATTTATAAGTATACGTTTAGGCGGGAATTTAAGGATTTGGCGTGATCGAGGCCGATATAAGGCGGATCGACAGCCAAATCGGGGCAGTCTAAGAGAGTCATAGTGAGTGAGTGCAACAAGAAAGATCTCAAGTGAGAAAAATATTACAGTCAGTGCCGCAGATTTTAAGGCGTTTCGAGTAACAAAGCATAGAATTGTCGCAAAGGACGGATAAGGATATATTTAACTAGTAGCGCACCGGTTGCGACCGCGTCGGAGTTTATACGTTTTTGTGAACAAGCCACGCCAAGTTTTACTACTAGGATTTAACAATCTGGGTGAGCGTAAGGGCAGTAAACCTTATTAAATTATTAAATATGTTTAATTTTTAGATTTAAGTTTAAGTTTGTTTTTCCCGAAATATAGTTTTGCTAAAAAATATTATTTTGTGTAAAATTAGAGAGCGTATGGGCTCGACTTAAGTGTACTGTGATAATAGATCGCAAAAAGGCGGATAAAATATTTTTAAAACTAAAAGCAAATTGTGTTTTGTTTAAAATATCGAAAGTCTCAGCAAATATAAATTTTGTTGTGACATTTATCCTGCACATAGCTGAGCTATCCCAGCCGTTGTTCCGGACAAAACCGGAGGTTGTTACAAAATATATTCAAGATTTATTCATCGATATACAGCCGTGTTTTTATTTGAGCACTCTTTCAATTACCTTGCTCAGTTTTGTTATATTACTCCAAAAAAAGCTCTTAACTCAATTATTAAATGCCATTATTTTCATCAGCTCACAATCAAATCACTTTACCTGTTGCCAAAAATAAATTGTAAAAGGTTTCACAACAAAACTATCGAAACGTTAAAAAATACACCAAATATTATTTCAATTTTCAACTTTTATTTGCTCTCATACGCTGGCAAGCAAATTTTCCTTTCTGATTTTATTCGCTATTTTCCAATTGTTTAGCTGCCAAAAACTAGCATATATACTTTTTCATTCACAATTCACCAAAATGCAATCGATATTCAAAACAAAAGAAAACGAAAATCCCAAAATACTAAACAAAATTTAATTGAAACTCATTCAGACTCACACACATACATCAGCAAAAAACACAGTGCCACACGAAAAGTTGCAGCTTTAGGTTGCATGGCAAGTTTATTAGTTTATAAACTTTAGGTTTTCTATGCCATTGCGAACATGTGTGAAAATTGCTTGGAAAGTGCAAAAATACTCGGTATCGGGAAACGACTGTGGTATAACCTGCAAATATTTTCAAATTTCCATACGCTGAGGATTGTAGCTTGAAAAATTATATTTATAGTGCTCAGGCGCGGTTCCAGGATTTGGACATAGGGGCGTTGTTACTTCGAGTTCATGAAAAACTGTCAAACCCATTTTTGCAACTTTTGAGGGGATCCGAACCCTAAAACCCTCCGTGAATCCGCCATTGATAGTCCTTCTGTAGACAGACTATATCAGTAAATAAAGATATTAACTTGTATGAAAAAAGGTTTTGAGCTCTTAACGTTTTCAGTAAAAAATATTTTACCGCAGCGTTTTTTTTTTTTTTTGAAATATCAACATTTTATGCTTGATTAGACTCACATTTGTGTATATACCAAGTTTGTTGACTTTAACTTTTGTTTATAAAATATTGTTTTAAGAAAGAGCTCCAAATGTCAAAAATTTGTTCCATGTATTTTGAGGACCAACACATTTCCATGTGATCTTTATAATTTTTGAGGCTTACTACTCTTTATTCATCATTCAGCCATTTTTTACATATCCCAGAGACTATAAAAGCTGGAGTTATAATATTATTAAAAGGGCGTCTCCAATAGAAGAATGCAAGAATTAGCAAACTTCGTCTGCGCGGCTGAGATACAATATTCTTCAGCAGCAATAATTATAATAATGTTCTTTAGCTTCCCGGAGATCCAAGTTTTCGTAAGCACAAACTAACGCACAAACGGATGTGGCTCAATGTAATCCCAGGTGTTGAAAAGCATCTTTCTATTACCTAATAAAGTTCATTGCCGTCGTCCCAGTTAGCATTTGTTTTTCTGTTTAGTGTAACCGCTGGATGTCGCAGGCAAGTTGTCGTTAGATGTCGCAAGCAAGTTGTTTTCACTAGATGGCGCAAGCATGTTGCGTTCGTATTTCACTGCAAGGAACTCACTTCTTCACAAAGAATATTTTCCTGCAGTCAGTGAGACTGTAGCATTCTATTATCTTATAAAGTTTTTTGCCGTCGTCCCAGTCAGCATATACATATTTTTCTGTTTCGTGTGGCCACTAGATGGCGCAAGCAAGTTGTTGTCGCTAGATGGCGCAAGCAAGTTGCGGTCGTTCTGCAACGAACTCACTTCTTCACAAAGAATTTTTTTCCACAGTCAATTTTTTTCAAGTATTATCCCTTTTCGTACCAGATTAAATGTATTTTGCTCTCTTTTAACAAATTTGTATGAAATGAATATAAATATTAGTCAGCAGCAAGTGAATTTCGTTGGTGATGAGGCTGACAAGACTTGTTGGTAGAATTCTTCCTGAACAGAACCTACTGCTTTACCGTCAGTTGTGCTCATCTTGCTCAGGTGTCTTCCAAGTGAGCTGCTGTTGGTATCCTAAGAGATACTAGGGGATGCCCAGTTGGAAATTTTTAAGAAACTTTTTAAATTATAAAACCCTAGCAGTTGGCCAAACCCACTAGTTTGAGTTTAAAGAGTGTTATGCACTGCTACACCTCTTATTCCTATAACATATGTACCTTAAACAAATCTATAATACCCTTCGTTAGAGTGTTTAAATAAAAACGCCAACACAATTCCAACGAAAAACGCGCTTAGTTTTTACTGCCATCGTCAAACGTTTTCGCAGAGCATAGGTTTTGTTTTCTAATTGGAAACTTTGCAGCAACGTCGAGGGTTTTTCCAATTATGCCACAAAAAATTCAGCATACCTTTTTTTATGATTTTTATTATTATTCCAGTTTTAGTTAGCCCATAATACTTTATGCAGTTATGCACTTCCGGTTGCCGGGTGTCAAAAAGAGTAGGAACGAGAGTGAGCGAATGAGAGCGAGCAACAACTGTTGTTGATGTTGCACAAGTTTTTTTTTTTTATAGTGCTTTGGCTTTGGATTTTATATTTTTTGCACAAAAGTCATAAGCCGTACAATTTTGTGTTTTTTAAATAAATTTTTATTTTTTTATTTTTTTTTTGTTAAATAAATTGAGATACATAGTTGGTAATAAAAAGCAGATGGTTTTTGCATTTTACATAGTTCCGGTTCATAGAAGTGTGAAAATGTCATGATTTTTCAAAGGAAAAAACTTGTTTAAGTGTTTTGTTAACATGGTAAAGCGTATTGGGCACATTTGACACTTTTAAGTGAATTATCGACTAGTCGATTAAGTCATGTAAAGGGCAAAGAGTTTTTTTTTAAATCAAAAACACAAAATTTTAAATACAAAAAACTATCAATAAAGAACCACTCCCATTCACTTTTAAAGAAAACCCTTTCAAATTGGCCAACTGACGTAGTCGCCAGAGAAGGTTCCAATATGACGCGTTGAGCAAATCGGAAACTCGGTTAATGTTGGCCTCAATCTTCAAACGTAGCTGTCTTATCCACAAACACTTAGACTTCCGAGCCCCAAAGGAAAAGTCTAACGGTGTGAGGGGCCAATTCTCGGTCCGAGCGGAAATAATTGTCACCGAATGGTTCCATAAAAGCCTAAGCGAAAAACATTCTTACAGAACGTAAATTTTCGAATATAATTGTACGATTTGTAAACGTTGTTCGGTTAAGTCTTTCCATGATGAAATGGCAATGAAAACTGAATAAAAAACATATGGCAACTTGACAGTACTCATGGGGTGATTTATAAAAAAAAAACCTCAAGATTAATGACCCTATATAAGCTGTTCGCATACAGCAACTGCTTTAAAGCATAATTTCGCTGTTACATGAGCTATCGATAGTTTTTACTAACGTTACTGAAATCTTGGTTCATTGTATGGTTATCGAAATTTATCGATTGTGTTTAGTACTGTACTGCGAGCATCGTTGTTAGGATTGCTCATGTCGTTAGTCTGGCACTTTTGCATTACTGCCCAACAAAGTGAAAAATTTGAAGTAAAAATAATGACTTAAGCTTAAGAGATTTGCAGCACAACTCTGCTTTTATTAAAAACAAGTTTAAGAGCATTTGAAATTGTTTAAAGATCACAGTGGCTTCAATCTACTTATACCCACTAGCTAGTCCTTCCAAGTTGAGCTGCCTAGAGCCTTCTGCCACAGCTCAGACATACTTTAAATCAATTTTTTTAAGAAGTTTTCTAGGCTGCTTGTTTCTTGCGGCTTTAAGCTTCCCATAGCCCAGTATCTTGTTATAGTCTTGTTTCCACAGAGTAAGTGTTAAAAGTATCTGTATCTTTTTAAGCCTCTGCGTGTCTTTAATTGATCAGCAAGTACTTACCGTGAAAAACAAAGAGAGAGTGGGATTGCAGAACTTAGAGTGAGTTACTTGACTGCTCATTAAAATGCCACATAATTACACATAATGTTTAGATAAAGCCGATAGACTGGACGATTACTGGATGATTGTTGTGCGTGGGTTATTGTAGAGCCATGACACGCATGGCTTATAAAAATGGCATTACGAGTGCGTGATTCTTATATTAATAGTGGGAACAAAGTGACATACAACAAAAGCAAAGAACACAAAAATGTCTAACACACACACACACACACACACATGTAGCCTGTTAAGGAGTTAGAGTTTTTTTTTTTTTCAGATTTCAAGTCATAAATTAAGGCGCGCTCAACTGATGAGCCCCCAGCAGGGTAAAGCTTTTGGGCAAACCCCCTTAAAGATATGTTATTATAATTTGTCATATTTTGTCATTTAGCATTATGGTTTACCATTCAAATGGGTGGGCAACACTGGCAGTGTCCAGCCGCCATTTTGTAGCAGTTATTGTGCTGCTTCTTGCTGGTTTTTTTTTTTTTTTTTATTTTCATTTGTTTGAGGCGCACTAATGGCGGCGCCTATGTGCACACACGCAGACACTTTAGATACATATAGTGAGACACATATGAGTTTGTGTGTGTGTGTGTGTGCGGCTTGACAACAGTGAAAAGGAACGGAAATGCTGTTTGGCCTGCCATCTGCCTAACGCACCAAAAGAGAGCAGCAGCTATAGCTATAGCTTTAGCAACCAGAAAGTACTAGTACCAGCATAGCAGACTTGGTACTTCGACGCGACGCCGCAAACAATGAGCGGCCAAGTCCATGGTGCTCTGGCTGCCAGAGCGGACATGGCAACAACAATGGTTAGAAAAATTTGTTGGCTGCTGCCAAGAAAAAATGGCAGCAGGCAGCAACGGAAGCAGCTTGACAACATACGCAACATGGCCGAAATGTGAGTAGCAATGGCGATGGCGACAACACGCTGACGACCAAGACGCTGGAAACGTTTGCGGCGCACATGTCGTATGAGTGACGAAACGACAGACGACAGTGGCAGCACACACATACACATGCCTCGCACAGATTTGATAGTTTTTATCGATTTAAGTAGATTTGTGTTAGACGCATACATTTATGTAGATATATAAAGGGTGTTTTTTTTCGTGAGTTTTTTTTTTTATGTTTTATTAAGGACAACTGTTATTAAGGACAACTGATTGAGAAACAAAAAATGAGCTAAAACCATAGGTAAAAAACTAAAATTTTTTTAAATTATTTGATTTTGTTTTGCAAAAAAACTCAATTTTTAAAATTTCAAATATCTTAGTTGTAAAACTTAAAAGGCTAAACTCTATATATGTTTTGTAATTAGTCAGTAAGTGAATATGTAAAATATTAGGGTAAACAAATAAATAAATAAAAAATGATGCTATATTTTAGTGTATTTTTATATAAGAATCGATCTGTACCATTAGTTTAAAAAAAACTTCGGGGTAAATTTTATTTACCTAAGCAGCTAGAACATTTGCAATATATGCTAGGATAATACAAATGTTTCATTTTATAATAGATTTGATGAAAGCATCGATTGAGTTAAAAAAAAATCAAAAAATCAGGTAATATAAAACTAAGTTTTAGAGAGGTTTTTTTAAACTAATATTTATTGCTATTTTTAAAATTTTAGTTTCGTGTTATTAGTGTTTGAATATAATTTTGGGCTTTGAAGGGCTAAGATAATTAGGAAAGAACTGAAAAATTTTGTAAGCTCTAAGTATTTTTAGAAAAATTTTCAAACAATGATGCGCACAATGTATACTCATAATAAAATGGCAAACCAATCAAAACACAATTATAAACAGCGTTGCCAATGCTCTCAATAATAGTGACGTTTTAATAATTTAATAAAAATATTTTTAAAGTTAAAAAAATTTGTTTCTTTTGAAATAAGCAGGAGTGCTCTAAAAATATTTTCTAGTTTTTCTCATTATGAAAAATTTAAATATGTGCAGTTTAGTTACGACAGAACCAAATGGATTCAAAGGGCTACAAAAGGATGCTCCGGACTTTGCAAAACTGAATGTCTTCGCTCGACAAGTCCTATCAAAAACTGCTTTACGTCAATCAAAACATAATTGTGAAATCGAGACATATAGAAATGGCTCGATTAAACTTTATTATTAAATATATATTAAAAAATTGTAAAAATAAAACGAAGATTTTTGTATGCTCAGTTACGACGCTACAAGCCATAAACGCAAAATAGTACCTCTAAAAAAAGCACCCATTTACTTATATACATAAACGAGTATATCAGACACAACGCTTTTTGGCAACGTTGCGGCCCAAAAACAAATGAACATAAAAAATATCATGGCGTATACTTGCTTTCTCGCTTCCACACTGATGTGTCAGTTGAATGTGTGTGTGTGTGTGTGTGTCCATGTTTGAGTGCCTTGGCAAGCAATCGCGCATTCGGCAACATAGATAAGCAACACATATACTTAGACATATACACCCAAAAAAATCACACACACACACACACACTTAAACATATTCACACAGCGAAAAAGTTGTGACAACGAAAATCAAAACTCAAACTTTGCGTATAAAGCATAAAGCTTAGCCATGAATTGTTTAACTTGGATTTTTTGGAGCACCCCTTGCGCCATGCAGGAAGTCTCTTATGTGTATGTATATGTGTGTAAGTGCGTGTGTGCGTGTGCCTTCCCTTTCCGCCATCTAAGCAAATGCGTAAAAATTATGCCACAGCTTGCTCGACAAGACACAAAAAAAAAAAAATGTTTATATGTCTATGTACACATAAAAAAACTAAAATATGATAAAAACTAAAGCACACATATAACAACTAGAAACAGAAAAAAAAAAAAATAGAATAAAATATCATTTAGACGAGTAAAAAAGGCAACCCAACCAACCAACCACTGAAGGCTTAAGTGCCCTGCTAAGCCACCAGGGAATCCAGCCATAACCGAATTTGGTATTTAAGGCTACGTCTGTTGAACCAACAGGGAATGTAACCAATATCCTCAAACAAACAAAGTGGGCGAACTATACCATAAAGCTGAATGATTTAAAAAAATAAAAAATAACTTTTAAATGTTTTTTAAATCGATTTTTAAACCTGTTTTGGAATAATTGCTTGGCTGGGAAAAACAAAGATTTGCAAAAAATTTATTTTATATCCTTTAAAAAGCTGTCACTATGCCAGTTAAGGTTCATATATGCTGCATTATAGGGTGGTTCGGTTTGCGTAAACCTCACACTGCTCTTCTCTTCTCCAAGTACATCCCAAAAAATAAATATTTTTTACAAGCTTAAGACCAAGTCGCTATAGCTTTAATAAGTTGCATCCTATTCTATATTAGCATAAAATAGGTTTATAAATAGTTAAAAATTTTTTGGGACCAAAAATAAAAAAAATTTGAAATAAATATATGTAAAGGGTCATCAATCCTGTGGTTTTTTTTTTCAATCGAATTTTTTTGATAAATCATGCATGAGTATTGTCCATCAAATTTTTTTGGACCACTCCAAAACACAAGAAAAAAAATCTTTAAAATGTTTAATTTGTTGAGCAAAATTTAAAAAAATTGTGCATTTCTGCACTTCTGCCCAAAACTGCCTTGTTTAAAGCGCTTATACAAATGTGTAGAAATGGTGGAAATCGGTAGGAAATGGGGGCTGCAACCGTATATCATTCACTGTTTATACAAAGCAGTCGTTAGGCCTATCCTGACCTATGGAGCGTTGGTCTGGTGGAAGGCGGGTTACACCAAATACTACCCAAACAGCCTTCAAAGGGTCCAAAGGGCAGCCTGCCTGGGCATTAATTATTCTGAACCTAGAACCAGTGCGCACCTTCCTGAAGTTTACGGCAGCCAGAAGCGCAGCAAGGCTCCGGGCGCTGAATCTTCTTGTGCCATCAACTTCTGGCCTTAGCAGTGTCCTACACACGATAGGTATATCCGCTGGGGCCGAGGAAAGTGACTGCTGCTCTGCGGTTCAGAAATGGAATGATAACTTCGTCGCTGTCTTCCCGGAGAGACAAGATTGGACGCTTAAAACTCCCATTAGGGAAAACGAGCTTACAATCTTCACTAATGGTTCGAAGACGGATGAAGGCACAGGCGCGGGCGTCTTCTCGAAAGAGCTTGCAACACGGCTTTCATTCCGTCTTCCAAATTGGGGCAGTGTGTTTCAGGCCGAGATATACGCGGTCTGGCAAGCGGTAAAACTGATACAAACTTTGGACAACAGTCCGAAGAACGGTTCTATTTTTGTCGACAGCCAATCCGCTATCAAGGCTCTGTCATCGCACTCTATAAAGAGCAAACTTATTCGTAACACCGTGGCAGCGCTGAACCGCATCCAGCATCACTCGATCACCTGGTCACTCTGGGATACCTGGAAATGAGGGAGCGAACGAGTGTGCCAGAAAATGTTCGGCGCTACCTATTGCCTCATCTGCTACGGATATAGCAAGACCTCTACAGGATGTGGTCTCAGAGATCACAAGGATAGTCAGATCCGAGGCGGAATGACAATGGGACACTGTGTCCGGCTGTCACATCTCCCGAGCACTCTGGCCAAGATACAACCCAAAGCGAACTTTCGAACTCCTGTGATTCCACAACAGTAGGACTAGGAGGGTGACAGGAGTTGTAACGGGGCACTGCGCCATAGGCCTTCTGGCTGAGAGGATGCATGTACCCCACAACGACTTCTGTCGGAGCTGCGGAGATGAGGAGGAGATAGAAAGCATCCAAAACCTGCTGTGTGATAGCACCAAGAAAAATAAATCACTTCGGAATATTACTATTATGCGTCATTACTAGAGCTGGGAATAAGGATCGATATCAACCGATACGTTTCGATACGCAACAACAGCGGATAGTATCGATTCTTTTTGGCGTAACCGATACGTATCGGTTATATCGGTTGCTATCATCAGTAATAATAGTTATTCGTAAAAGCTGTAGAACGCGCCTGAATTTGGCGCGAAGTAATATAATAATAACAAATTACACATTAAAGTGTTAAAAGTCATACTTGTTTTTTGGTTTAAGTTTTTTGAGTGTGATCTGAAATGGAAGGTACAGGTGAAAGACCATTAAGGATGTCTCGAAAACAACAGAAGCAGACAATGCTTAATTTTTGGGATCAAAATGAAGCAATAAAAATTGCTCCACCGACGAAGATCCCCTCGATTCGGAAACGTGCCAAATCGTCTAGCCTGGAAGTTTTTGGACCAAGCGAATGACGGAAAACATGCTGTGTACAATGTGTGCCATGAATCTGTGGTGTAGTCGGAGAGGGTGAATTGTACAGCGGCCAACACCATAACCGAGAAAAGAGCCTCTTTAAGTCCCGAGGCGGCGGAAAGACTACTCTTTTTACGCCAACATTTTAAATTTTTCTAAACCCGGCCGTTATCAAATTTTAAATCAATTATTTTTATCTGTAATGTCGCTTGAATGGAATAAAATGCCTTTTCTCGTAAGAAAATAGATTCTTCTCGTGACTGTAAGAAATTAACTTTAAAGTTTCCGCCTAAGTTCAGTGGAGGGGGAAGTAAGCGATATTTATCCGATACGTATCGATACTTTTCTAAAAATATCGATACGCATCGATACGTATTCTAACCGATTTTACCCAGCTCTAGTCATTACGAACACAAAAATCTCTCCATCGTAAAAAAGTGCTATAATTAAACTAAACCAGTGTTGCAAAATGTTAGATAATATAGTGTGAAGTTTTGTTATCGAAATAAGCAATAAGGAAAGACTTTTTTGAAAAGACGCAGAGGGACTTTAAAAAGTAACTAACTAATGAGAAAAAGCGATACTTTGCCATAAAAGATAGCATTTTTTTTTTAGCACCAAGTAGTATCGAAAAATACAGAATTTAACCAAACCCGGAACGGGAACCAGTGGTACCGGTTCTACTATTCGTGTGTTTCTCCTTGAACAACTAACTTGATCGCTTTAAGTTCATGGTATTTGGTTTCAGATTTTCATAATTCGGAGTTTCCCAGCTTGCTTTTATTTTTCGCTGTAGCAGCTGTTGGAGTCATTTTTTGAAAACCTTAAATAGGCGTTAAATAATTTTCAAATGTGTGCATTATATTAGATATTTATATGTACAAGTGTGAGTGCATTTCTGCGTCTAGCCGCGCCCCCTTGTCTAGAACTAACGCCATTGTTCAGTTTGAGCATGTGTATATGTATGTGTGTGTGTATTGGAGTGTTTCCAGTGTTGCTAAACAAATAAAGATGAAATTTTATTTTATTTATTTTGCGCATAATAATGCATACAAACGCCACTCCCCCTTGTGGAACCAAGCTGCTCCCCTCTCTCTCGCTCTCTCTCTCTCTCTCTCTCTCTCTCCTCTATCATTGCTAAATGCGCATAAATATTAAATGAGCTTGTAAAGTATATCAATTGTATTTGTTGTTTTTGTACTTGGATGCTGCTATTGTGGCCATGGATGCTTTTTGTATGCCGGCTCCGAGACAACCAGGCCCTGATGATGATTTAGTTTTCAGCACTTTATTGCAATAAATTCTATGCCAGGCCATTTCCAACTGGTTTTCGGGGCTCTGACTCTGACTTGCTCTAGCTCTCACTCTCTCTCTCTCTCCTGACTCGGACTCTGACTCCGTTTCCCTGACTCTGACTGCCGCTTGGCACTCAACATTATAAATTGCCGCATGACTCGACGCTCTATTTTGTGGAATGACAGTTGGAGTTTTTTGGGTTTGAATTTGAGTTAGGGGTTCTCCTTTTTTTTTTTTTAGGTTTTGTATTCGAATTTGGATTTGGACACAGCTATAGTGTAGAAAACTGGCCAACCAACAAATTATTATTATTTATGTATGTGTAGAGAGTGCTCTAAGATTTTTCGTTCCTCTAATAAATAATTATCGTATTGTTCAAGTCTCAAATAGAATGTCATAAATCATGAAGACTAGCCAAGAGCAAGCAAACGGCCCGACGCGATATTTGAGTCTGAATTATTATCAAGAGAGCTCATCATGTTGATAAGCATTGTGGCGACAACGACAATTCCAGTCTCATTCCAATCTCTGTCTGAGTTTTTAACCAGACGACACTTGCTAGACGGACTTGTTGTGACGTATGTAGCTGCTGTGTGTGACAACCGTTTAGGAAAAGTGTGGCCAAGTTTAATGTATGCCAGTTTATTAAAGTTGTAACGAATATTAAAAAGATCAGAAGGCACAAAGAATTTTTGAAAATTTTTAGCAATATTCTTTAATTCAAAGTTAATAAAAGTCATCATTCTGCTCCAGCCGCCTTGTAAACCTGTATAAGTCATCATAATCGGTTCCGCTTGGTGGACATCGGAGTCACTGTATGAAGCAGCTAAAATCTGAATTCGGAAACAACAAAGTCGCGAAACCCTGTATACAGCGGGCTATGGCTATTTAACAAACATTTTTAGAAAAAACTTCCACTTCAGGTTGTTCTAAATTTTATCACCTTTTTGTTGCCTAAACACCCGCAGTTCCGAAAGAATATAGTTTCTGAAATCTATTTGTTCATAGACAGATGGACATGGAAAAGGTTTAACAAGTTTTCCGAGCAAATAGTGAAAATGTTTTTTTTTTCAAAAAAATTCATTTTTTGGGAAGAGATCTAAAAAAGAGCTTATGCCTTTCAAAACATCAACAAATGCTGACAATCATATATGGTCACACTACCGCAAGACAGAGTAAGTAGTCGTAGCTGTGACTTCTTGGTATTCTACACCCCATTTCATGTAACTCGTCTACTACGTGACGTGTTTAGCATCTCAGCAATTTTCCCGACACAAAAATAAACTTAAGATTAACAAAATCATGGCTGCCGATTTTAGCTTAAAGTATGCCCCCCAAATAGCTCATAGTATTCACAGCTAGACAACAAGTTGCCGTCATGGCCTTAAGTGGCCAATCTAATTCAAAAGCCAACACGTGCCACCCCTAAAAAATATTGTGGCAAACAGCACAACCAGCACCAGCAGCTTGCCCCTTGGCTTTGAGGGCGTAAGGGCATAATCCAGAACCCAAAGCATGCATAACACAAAAAAAAAAAGAAAAAAAGAAGACCAGCATAAAGTGTGTGTGTGTGGGGGGGCTATTATGAGTCCCCAAAGTGAACTTAACGCTATAGAACGTACAAGTGAAAAGAAAAATATGCAAAATAAATTTTAAGCAAATTTCACAAAAAATTTAAATCTAGTCGTTACAGCGTTGCATGCAGCACTAAAGGCGGTACTGCTTGGTTTCTAAGCCCAGGCAAGTAGCAGTTAGCACCTATGTAGCTAGGCCAACCCCATGGAACTCCAAATTTCAAACGTTGCAACAACCAGTTTATTTATAGTCTTAATTGCTTACAGAGTTAGGTTGTTTTAAATTTAAGGCCTTCATTGTATAGTTTGCTTCTGGGATGCTCTTTTTACCGAACTTCTGCCATACATATCACCTTTTGGCAGCGAATTGGTGCTTTCTAAAGAATATCTGGAGTGCACCGAAAAACGCTCTTAATTGCTTACAGAGTTAGTTTGTTTTAAATTTAAGGCCTTCATTGTATAGTTTGCTTCTGGGATGCTCTTTTTACCGAACTTCTGCCATACATATCACCTCTTGGCAGCGAATTGGTGCTTTCTAAAGAATATCTGGAGTGCACCGAAAAACGCTCTCTAGCTTTGTCTATATCAAACACCAGCGTCTCCCGTTTGAAGCGTTCAATTTTGCTTTTGCCAATTAAACCACTCGGTAATATACGATTCTGTCGCGGATGTCGGTTTATCCAGGTCCAAGGCTTAGTATCGTCAAAAGGTGCATGATATAACACTGGAATCGGAACACCCAAATATCGCCGATTATTCGAATCCGTTGGGATTGGAACCTTTTTGTGTTTCAGTTTACGCTTGCTAGTGGTTCCCCTTATAACTGAGCTATTTGCATTCAGTTCATCATTACTCTCGAACTTTGCGACTTTATTGTACAGATCGGAAATGTCTTTGATAACACTTTTGCGTTCGTTTTGCCCTTCAATGTCATTGTCATCAACATCTGCACTTTCGTTGTCTAGATTCACATCTTCTTTATCGTCTTTACCATACTCGTTTGTATTCAGCAGAAATCCTTCTGATCTATCCACGTCATCCGAGTCTTCCTCATCGTCATACCAACAACAGCCCTCTATTACATGCCTTATACGCGTCTTTACCTTGCGTGGCTTATACTCATACTCATCACCCTTTTTTTTGAAACATTTTCCACAACCTTCTTCCCAACTGTGGTAGCATAGCAGATATGCCACAGCCTCTATTAACTTATAATAGCTAGCATAATCGATCTGCTTCTGAAAGTTGCCATCTCGATCGTATAGTTTTGCATACAATTCGCAAACATCTGTATGTACAAACGGCACATGACAGACGTTCCAGCCAGATCCTTTGGGGTAAAGTAAATCATGAAATTCCCGCACTGTTAGTTTGTACACTAGTGGAATCACTTCATCCGCAGTTATATGAAAGAGATCTGCTAGCTTATCTACCATATCCTTGTTACGTTTATACCATCTTTTTTCTGGTGTTGCCCAACAGGGACAGGGTTGTTTGCAAGTTAAAGCCGGCTGCAAGGGTACACGCTTATTGCAGCAACGACTAGGCGGACAAGCTTGGACCTTTTGAGGTTTAGTTAGGCAACACTGATAACAACACATATTGGCTAACTAAACTCTGCAAGCAAAAGACACAAAAATAAAAACATAAAACATTTACGGACAAAAATTTGAACAAAAGTTTATGTAAAACTGAGTTCTAGTTAAACATAAACGTTTAAGCATTCAAATCAAAGACTACTTTGGGCTAAACTATTTGATATTGAAGTTTTTTTTGGTGCAACAGCACAAAGAACTTGCGATTGTACAAGCGCAGTAGATTCTCGACTAGAATGCCTGCAGTTCACGAGACAAAGTCGAGTAAAGTTACAAGACGATCTTCTTCCACATGTTCCTTTAGACACAGTCTTCTGAAAATTGTCTCAGAGTATCTAAGAGAGAGATCATCAATTGGAATAGGCGAGCGCTAGACAGTGCTACTCAATAGGGGCTTTTTATTATTCATAGAGCGGATGATATCTTGTCCAGGATGAAGAAGCTTCAGAACGTGACATGTTCACCTTTTTTCATGGAAAGGCTACAGGGAATGAGGTGTTCAATGCGCCTATTCGAGGAACATATAGACTGTGTCTTTGTGTTGGTATCACGGATTGCGCAAAACAGACGCCTTGGTGTGATCATCTTTATTAAGAAGTAACCATATAAGTGATGAGCAGATAAGGTTAGTCTACAACTTAATTTGATATAATGTCGAGAATACAGGGGAACCCTGCGAAAGAGTAAAACATGTCTGCAGCGGTATCACAAAGTAGAAGTACGGGTGAAGATCTTCATTAGCTCGTAGCTCGATAAAAGATTGTTATAAACAGTTCAGAAGAAGAAGATTGCGACTACATTCTATGCAAAAATTTTAGACATAAAGCCATCCAATGCGTCTTCTTATGGAAGACGGCAAAGGAGTAGAAGAGTCTTTTCAACCTTTGGTCTTGATGAAGCAACAGAGAATAAGGTATTTCATGCAGCTATTGAAAGAACCCGGCGAAGGGATAGAAGGTGGGATATAAATTTAGGCTAAAAATTCGCCAGGTATTAAGGCATTGAATATGGCTTCTCACGGACTGCATTGTGGCAAAACGAGTCTTTTTGATACTTGGAAATTGAAAGGTGTTTAATGCGCTTATAAGAGTAACCCGGCGAAGGAATAGAGCGTGGGATACGCTATTGAGGATGAAAATGCACCAGGTATTATTGCGTTCAATATGACTTCTCACGGCGAGTGCAGTGGCAGAACGAGTCTTTTTGACACTTGGAAATTGGAAGTTGTTAAATGCGCCTATTAGAAAAACCCGGCGAAGGGATAAAATAGTTCAATATGGATTCTTCGGGTTTCGTCATGATGAAGTTCTTCTTGGGTATAAGGTGTTCAATGTGGCTGTTGAAGAAGAACCGCGAAGGGGTGGAGTGCCTTTCGTGGGATGCACTTGTTATTGGACGCATCATGGCTATCATTGATATTATTCAGCTGAGAAGGATCTTTTATGGGTTCCTTCGTTATGCGTCTGTTAAAACAGTACCACGCAGTTGTGCTTATGAATATCAGAAGATGCCTTCTTCTTCGTAATTGGCATTGGATACCTGGAGCCCCGAAGTAAGAAGAATTATAGTTCCCTGCAAAGCGGCCAGCGCTCTGAGCATTAATTCGGCACAGTTACTAAGCGTCAATTTGAAGCTTACCTATAGCAGATGAGATACTAAGCTGTGGCTACTTACCAATTGAATTATGAGAGGAGGCACACAGAGGTTTATTATTACCGCTGCCGCTCCTATGTATATGAGTTTGTTACTTGGAATTTTGATGTAGAGTTTGATTTGATTTAAGTCTAAGCCTGCTGAGTTAAGTTGCTGCTGCTACTGCTGGCACGTGCAAATCATTTGAAACACATTGACCCAAATATCAAACGTGGCCAAAAGCGGGTCAAGAGTTAGAAAACGGACAGCAGCCGCAGAGCAAAGCATTGTGTAAACAAAAAACACCGCAATATCCATCAATGCCAAGTGGTCAAGATATCAAGAGAGAGAGAGGAGAGAGAGAGAGAGAGAGAGAGAGGGCTGCAGTGGTTACTCTTGGAAAGCAACAATAATTAAATAAATTCGCCTTGACGTAGTATTTGTTTAATTTTGACCAAAAAAAAAAATACAGCAAAAAGTGAAGCTAAAAATGTAATGAGCGTTATAGTCGGGTGCGGCTGACTTTGGCGTACGCTGCAGATGAATCAACAAATTGGTTCTCCGATTTTTATTACATGTAGGATCTCGTGGTCTCGTAAATTTTTCTTTACTGTGCTAAATTAAGATTTTATAGAGTTATGGATAACTTGCGTTAACTTTTTTTTGCACAGATCATGTCTTGTAAGCTATTTATAAAAACTTTTTCCCGAGGGTATCGATTTCAAAAATGAACTCGCTTCACTTATTTACGCCTATATATAGATGTTACAAACATTTTTCCCATACTAACCAAAGCTATAAGAATAAAATCGTAGAGTATACTGAAATTATTTTTGGATGGAAGAAGGTGTGGAGGAAAATATGAAAACATGCCTGCTCATAGAAGAAGTTCAAATTTCGGGTTTGATTGTCCTAGCTTTTATAAACTTTAAGATATTGGCGTTCATACAGATGCAATAACATGTCTTTATTCGGCCATGCTCCGGAAAACGAAAAAATCAAAACGAATAAAAACAATTCGAATTCGTTTTTGCATGCTCCTAAATCCGCTTTTCTTATTGTCAACTCAAATTTCCCTTGCTCATCGTTAGCACAGCTTTACAGCTTTCGAGGGAAATTATACACGACTATGCTATTTCTATTACAAGGGAAATTTTTTTTATGCAAGACCTGGACCATATAAAAATCTGGGTTGAGTTGTGCTAGCTATTTTTTAGTTTGATTAAAAAAAAAATTTTTTAATAACTATTTAACTTAAAATTGGCATAAACACAATCCAAGAATGTCAAAGAATATTTTTAAAATATTTTAAAAATTACTTTGCAACCTATTTTACCAGCTCGTTTTAATTCCGCTTGCAATAAAACATTCGGTTTCAAATCACGTAAAAAATTCGATTTGGTGCAATTGGTTTCAACAAGTCTTTGGTTTCAAACGAATCCGAGTTGTTGAAATTAACTTGTGGGCTACTCCACCGTTTGCTTTTCTATGTTACATTATTTTACAGAAACTCAACTCAACGCCTTACCTTTAGGTATAGGGTATGAACACAAACAAATCAAATGACAGCAGCAAAAAGTGGTGAAAACTAATGCTACAATGGTGAAATGGCAAATTTTTAAAAAAGTAAATTTAATTATGTTAATTTTTACACACACTCACGCGCGTTATAATAGTGTTAAGCAAAATAAAAAAATGTCAAAAATATAATATTTGCCTTAGTATTTGTATATATGTATATATTTTGGCTTAAAAGTTTAAGCCACAAAACGCAAAACAAACGCCGCTTTTGAAACGACAGAAGTCAATACCCCCAAAGACAAGATCTATTGCTCGCGCACTCACACGTGCACATTATTATCACGTCTTTCATCTCTTTCTAACTCGCTACCACTTTTTTTTTTTTTTTTGATTTTGAGCCTAAACAAACACGCTGGAAACACACGCAATATTTATGGGCGGCGGTCGCTGGCAGTTCACTGACCTCAGACACTTGGCTGAAACAAACCAAACCACAAGTCAAAGCCTCACTAAACTGTTGTCAAATTGTTGGCCAAAATCATAGCTGAAAAATGCAGCACCGGAAACGAGTTAGGCAATTGTCAGCCGCCATCAAAAGCCTAGAGAGTTTAGCAAAAAAAAAAATCCAGCAGATACTTTATTTTTTTTTTTTCACATGTTTAGCAGGCAACAGGCAACAGCCAAATCAAAATAAGTTGGCTCAAACAGACCGTAAAATTAATAATTACAAAATTGCATGTTCTTTGTTGTTATCATGGCCAGAAACAATAAACATGTTTGTGTTGGTGTTCAAATCTAGGCGCAGATAAAACCTGGGTTTCTATTACCAAGCAACTTGTTTTTTTTTTTTTATAGAAAGCGTGGCCATAGAAAACAAAGATAGGTCACAAGACCATTATTGTAACTCATATATCATATTTCAGTATATACTTTTTGTTATAAAAAGCGGAGGTCTTAAGAAAATTATCGAATTACAGAACAAAGCGTGTAGAAGAACTTTACACTGGCAGGTTTACAGATAAGAACTAGGTTTATGGTTCCGAATCAGTTTTACAAAAGTAACAAAAACAAAAGGAGAAAGCTGCGCCAAGAAGTTAGGCCGTATTAAGTTTAGACATATTTTTTTGAAATAAACTTATTAGATATGATACATAAGAAATCGTTGTAAAAATATAGGGTGCTTTTTCAGGTGACTTATGTACATAATGTACTACAGGGTGATCAGTTAGCAATGATAGTTTTTGAAATTTTAATGATACAGAATCTACCGATGCCTTCTCAACGTGAAAAAGTTGAAGCGTGGGAGTAATCTTTTGGATCAATATAGCGTGTTTTTTCAGGTGACTTATGTACATAATGTACTATAGGGTGATCAGTTAGCAATGATAGTTTTTGAAGTTTTTATGATACAAAATCTGACAATGCCTTCTCAACGTGAAAAAGCTGAAGCGTGGGAGTACTCTTTTGGATCAATATAGGGTGCTTTTTCAGGTGACTTATGCACTACTAATGTACTACAGGGTGATTAGTTAGCAATGATAGTTTTTGAAATTTTTATGATACAGAATGTACCAATGCCTTCTCAACGTGAAAAAGTTCAAGCTTGGGAGTACTTTTTTGCATCAATATAGCGTGTTTTTTCAGGTGACTTATGTACATAATGTACTATAGAGTGTTCAGTAGGCAATGATAGTTTTTGGAATTTTTATGATACAGAATCTACCAATGCCTTCTTAACGTCAAAAAGCTGAAGCGTGGCAGTAATCTTTTGGATCAATATAGCGTGTTTCTTCCGGTGACTTATTTACATAATGTACTATAGGGTGTTCAGTAAGCAATGATAGCTTTTGAAATTTTTATGTTACAGAATTTACCTATGCCTTCTTAACGTGAAAAAGCTGAAGCGTGGGAGTACTCTTTAAGAATACACAGCGTCTAACATCGAAGAAGACTCAGAAATGAGGATTTGGAGATGTTCAGCTCAACAATCTACAGTCGATCCGACTTAATTTGCTGTGGGATTTGGGCCTACGTAAGTTCGCTTATTGGGCGCTGGAAATGTTGGTCTAAGATATATTCCGTATCTTGTGTGCTCTGTTGGTCAATAATGGGGGTCTTAGCCCAAAAGCTCTGCCATTTTGCGCACAAAAGAATTGAAGTTGGAAGACCAGAGATGACGTCTATTTTAATTATATCCTTATGTTTTAGTTATTATAATAGTGTTGATCAAAATATGTTGATAAAAAAACAAATTTAGCAAATTTTGAAAGTTTCTGCCCTGTCCACAAAAAAGGTGATGCCGCAATCTGCGCCAACTAACGCGGTATCAGCCTTTTGTCCGTTGCCTACAAGGTCCTGGCAAATGTTTTGTGCGAAAAACTGAAGCCCTATGTGAAAGAACTGATTGGACCCTATCAGTGCGGTTTCAGGCCTGGAAAGTCTACGATGGACCAGATATTTACATTGCGACAAATTATGGAGAAGACTCGTGAAAAGCAAATCGACACACACCACATATTCGTTGACTTTAAAGCTGCTTATGACACGCCTGATAGAAAGAAGTTTTTCGTAGCCATATCTGAGTTTGGTATCCCTGCAAAGCTTGTTCGGCTTTGCATGATGACGTTGAGTAACTCCTGCAGTTCCGTCTTGATAGGAAAAGACCGCTCCGAACCATTTGATACCAAACAAGGTTTCAGGCAGGGTGATACGCTATCAAGTGACTTTTTCAATTTACTACTGGAAGCTATACTGCGACGTGCCGATGTGAACAGGTCAGGCACTATCTTTTATGAGAGTGTCATGCTGCTGGCGTATGCCGACGATATTGACATTATTGGCACTAACATACGTGCAGTAAGCGGAGTCTTCTCAAAAATTGAAAATGAGTCGAAAAACATGGGTCTGGCTGTAAATCTGGACAAGACGAAATATCTATGCATCTACAAGTAAGGAAACGACACCACGGGGAATAGATAGCTACAACTTCGAAATTGTAAAGGATTTCGTGTACTTGGGCACCAGCATTAACGACACAAAAAATGGCGTCAGCATGGAAATACGTCGACGGATTAATCTTGCTAACCGGTGTTACTTTGGGCTAAGTAAGGAACTCAAGAGTAAAGCCCTCTCTCTCATACGAAAATAACCTTCTACAAATCCCTCATCATACCCGTGCTTCTCTATGGCGCTGAAGCATGGACATTGTCTTCATCCGATATGGCGATTTTAGGGGCTTTCGAGAGAAAAATTCCTCCGACGTATCCTTGGACCGATAAATGTGGAAGGTGATTTTCGTATTCGAATGAACCACGAGCTGTATGAGCTATATGGCGACATTGATCTAGTTCGGCGCATACAGCTACAACGTCTGCGCTGGCTACGTCATGTTGCACGAATGGATGAAAATGCTCCAGCCAAGAAGGTATTCGAGCGGAAATCACTGGTAGGCCGACGACGACAGGGACGCCCGCCCCTGCGATGGGAAGATCAGGCAACGGAAGATCTTCGTAGCCTTGGGATTGCCAATTGGCGCCAGCAAGCACAGGACAGAAACCGCTGGCGTAGGATAATTTCTGCGGCCAAGACCGATAACCGGTTGTAATGGCCAAATTAGTTAGTAGTAAATTTTGAAAGTTTAAAAAAAGAAACGATTTTTTGTCTTTAATAGTTACAAACTTTTTAAATTTAAAAATTTTTTAAAAATTTATAAAATTTGTTCAGTAAATAGTTTACTTTGAAATCGACCTATTATCTAGTGGATAAAGTCTTTATCAAAATAATTTAAAAATAGTTGATAAATGTAAGAGATTTTGAGAAATTATTTTTAAAAGAATTGTATTTTCTGCGTTTTTTTATTTATTTTTGCCCCCCTTTGCTCCTCCCTTTGAGAGCTTAGAGCCTCTACAAGAGCCTTCTTTCTTGCAGTAATCGATCCGATGCTTGGCCATTTTACATTTAGTGATATATTTTTTTATTCTTGAGTTGCTTATATTTTCCAATATTTCTCAAAATTTTTTGGAAGACTTTTGAAGAGAGCTACGAATACTTTGCATAAATCTTATGCAATTCTTCACTTATATTATTTTATTATTTTACTTCCCTTATATTAAAAAAAATTAAAGTTTGTTTTCAATTTCTAAAAAATCTGGTTTTTCACTTCGAGTTCCATACTTTATATACTTTTTTTTTGTTTTTAGCGCAATTATCGATACTACTACTTAAGATATTTTTTTTTTAAATTTTAATACCATTTTTTTTTTTTTTATATTTATTGAATTAATTTTTTAAAGTCGACGTACGCAGCAAACGCAAAGGCTGTTTATTCAAGTGTATTTAAAGCATAAATTTTTAAAAATCAATTATTTTTTTTTAATACTTACAATAAGCAAATTCAGCAAAAAGTTTTTGTGTAATCCGTCACGGCAATTATATTAACTCCAATTTATTGTATTTAAGGCTTTAAACTTTGTTTATTTGTTAATATATATTTATATATGTATATATATATAAATTTGTTGATACTTTGTAAAAAACTTGTCAAGCGTTTGGCTTAATGCATTAACATAATATTTTATAAATTTTATACTAGTTTTAACTGCTGCTGCTTACAATAAAAACTATTTTTTTTTTATTGTATGTTGTGTAAGTTAAAAAATTTGATTTTTTTTTTTATATTAAGGAAATATTTAAAAAATTGCACCTTTGAAAGGCTTTGAAATTTTATTGTTGCTAATTTTTGTTTTTTTATTAACTTGGCTTTAAAGAGCTTTGCACAAATTTAAAGCTGCAGTTGCAAATTTTTGTTGTTTGGTTTTTTTTTTGTTTTATATATCAAATTTATTTAAATGCGTGGTTTTATGTTTTTATTTTGATTGTTTTGTTGTTTATTGTGTAAAGGCATTGGCCTATAATTATTGTTATTATGGTTGTATATGTTGTTAATGCACTAAATTGTTAATTTAAATTTGCCATTTATTATGCAAATATTTTAAAACAATGAACACAGTTTGGTATTTGCAGTTAATAAGAATTTTTATTGCACTTTTTGCGTTTATTCGTTGTTGTAAATTTTTTTTTTTTTTTTGTTTAAAGTTATTTTTGTTTTAGTTTAATATGGAATGAAGATAAGTTTTTTATGTATCTCTTTCGATTATCGAAATTGTCAACTTTAAGTAGTTGCAATTGTTGCACTTTTGCCCATGGTACTTAAAACACTCGCACTGTAAGAAGATACATTTTAGGTTTGATAAGATACAAATACTTTGCTGAGAAAATATAATATTTGAGCATGAAGTTAATTTGTTTTATGTTCTTTCGATTTTTAAAGTTGTTATCTATTTGTAGTTGCTGTTATTGCGCTTTGGCTCAATGCTCCAAAAACACTCGCATGATAGGCAGATACATTTAACGATTTATAAGATACAAATACATTACTGAAAAAGTTTCAGATTTGATTTCTCTTCGCTTGATTTTCCAAGCTGTCAACTTTTTGTAGTTGCTGTTATTGCTCTTTTGCTTTATGTTCCCTAAACACTCGCACTATATGTAGATACATTTTGTTACCTATAAGATACACTTTCTGTAAATCAGCATATTTAAAATTTTTTTAGCTTAAAGATAACTTGATTTCTAAACTCTAGCTGTTCGCAGTTGTTAACTTTATATACTTATAATTAAAACACACGTACTGTTAGTAGATACATTTTGTGATTTTATCTATAAGATACTTTACTTAGAAAAATAGAAAATCAAAATTTTTTTTTTTGCTTAAGATGAAATGAAGTTGGATTGATTTTGTATCTCTTTGCATCGCTGCTTTTATTGCTCAACGTAGATACATTTTATAACTTAAAGATATTTTGCTTAGAAAACAACCTATTTTCCTGATTTTTATGCTCTCAATTTTCAAAATTGTCAACTCTAGTTGCTTTTAAAAGCTTAACATACACAAAAAATGCAAACTGTGTTTAGATACATTTTAAGACTTAAAGATACATTTCTTAGCAACAGCAAATTTTAAAGTTTTTTATGTCTGCAAAACAACTTGATTTTTGTGTTTTCAAACTTCATGCAGTTACTCTCATTGCGCTCAAAACACTCGCACGATATATAGATACTTTTTGTGCCTTTTAGATACATATATATTACTCAGAAAACAGCTGCCCCAGCCAAGAGTTCAGACAACTAATGTTTGTTCTTAGTTTCTTTTGTAGCTATAATTAAATTTTGCTTGACAACAAACAGAACTAATAAAAACTAATAGTTTTAAATTGTTTATTGAGTCAATTTCTTTATAAACCCCAAAGCTAACTATTTCTCTATATATACAGATACTTTATAACTGTGAGTTTGTCTATATATGCTATCTATCTAACTATTAAGTTAACTGCCTGCAATTTTTCAGATTTGTTGTTGTGTATGCGGCAACTACGTTACCCAAAGTCGCTTCATTTATGCACGACCGACTGTCTGGCCCTATAAAATGTCTAAACTTATGTCAAAGTTGACATCAACTAACCGATATGTATATTTTCTAGCTAGTATCTACAGATTTGTATGTTAATTAACTGTTGTATAAAGTTCCAAGCTCCAAGTTAGCAGTTGCCGCTCCCCCCCCCCCAAGCAACAAGAACTTTGTCTTATGGACATTTAATCAATGCTCAAGCTCATAATGAATAGTTGTCTAATGGCGGCAGCTAGAAAACTTTCTTTCATTGCCAAAGTTTTGCTCGGAACACGTGTAGGGTTCTCGTGCATGTTTTTAGGTTAGGTCAGGGTGTATCTTTATGCTATTAAAGCCAACAGCTCTTGAAGCACTTGGAACAGTGTAGCACTTTAGTTAACTAAAAGTCAATTCAAACTTAAATTGTGTGACATTTCCCAGTTTGACGGTTCGTGCCATTTGATAATTTGAATAAATTGCGCGGAATTATGCGCTCGGCGTTTTGAGACGCCATCAAAAAGGCGCTGCTGCCGCGCTTCAGCTCATTCATTATTTATCAATTGTTTAATTTGCACACTGCATAGCGGTAACTATGTAGCTACAAGTTTTTTTGGTGTGCTTAGTGCGGTCTGGCATTTATACTAAGTACACTGAGCGAAAAAGTATAGGCGATTGAGGTTAACGTTTTCTTTAAAGGGCCCATACGCAGCATGCAAAAATTCCGCACGAAATGTCAAAACTTCATATAAAAAAAAATATCCCAAAAAAGGGAATTTTTGTTTATATGAAGTTTTCATATAAAAAAAATATCCCAAAAAAGGTAATTTTTTGGGATATTGCTGCGTATGGGCCTTAAGGAACAAGAGTTTCTGAAAATGAGTCAAAATTTTTAATAAATTAAAAAAAATTTTAAATTTCCAAAACTTTTACTTATTGTCCAAGTGATAGATTGTAAATAAATTATATTAAAAAAAAAAAAAAATTTATAATTTTATGCAATTTTTTAAAATGCAATTTTTTAATATTTTAAAATTTATAATATAACTTCCGCTAATTTATCAATTTAATACAATTTATTAAAACTAAATTTTTTAAATTTTTTAAATTTTTTAAATTTTTTAAATTTTAAAATTTTAAAAAAGCTACCTCCAGCTTTTTAAAATTAAGGAAAAAAATGTTTGAACTTTAATCGTTTTATTTTTTATTTCATAAAAGTTTTTAGCCATATATTTTTAATTTTTTCGTATACTCATAGCTATTTTTCTCAGTGTAGCTTGTACTGTGCTGCACTCTGCCTTCTAATTTATATATATTTGTTTATGTAATTAAGTGCTGGCTTGGGTCTTATTCTGCCCTGGTGACAGAAGACGACGGCCTTCAAGTTTTCGTTTTTCTTGGATTTTTTTTTTTTAAGTGTGCCACTTTTACTTTGAACAAACGGTACGCCCCGTTTTGGACTAGTGTACGTGTGAGTGTGTTTGTATGGGTTATAATGCCGTTTGGTACTGTTATTTATTGTTTATGGTTATTGTTGTCGTTATTGTTGTTGTTGTGGTTGCTGCTGTTGCTTTGGATAAAACTGCTTCTGGTGTTAAGACTGGGTTTCGGATAGTGCCCAGAGTTTAGATTGTGCTTTATGTAACCTCAATATTGGCGCTTGTTTTAAAAGTAATTGCAATAAATTCTAAATCAAAACGTTGAAAAAAAAGTAGCAACAGCAAAAGCCGCAATGTTGACCAAGTCTCTAGCTTGACGAGGGTTGCCCTTAAAGTTGCGCGCAAATCAACACTGGTATCTACAAGTTCGAACGTTTTGGCGTATTTCGAACACTGTTAAGTTGAGGCACTTGAAAACTTTATTTCGGCCAAAAAACAGAAGTGTATACATTATTTCGCAATTTTGGATGTAATTCGATTTTCGACGTTGGAAATCGTTTGGAAAACTACCGTTTGTAGTTTTATAGAAATACTTGGGTTGATTTGGCATACTATGTAGGCTTTTTGAAGAAACCAAAATTGAACTAGTTCAAATTATGTACTTGTATATTTTTACATTTTGTATACCAAAAAAATACTTGTCACGTTTTGGCTTAATTTAGAACCCATTTTATTAGGTCGCTTCTAAAATGACTATCTGTCCAAAAAAAATTAAATTGAATCGAACTTTACAAATTCGATTTAAGCTCAACAAAAGTGATTTGATTAACTTTGTTCACTTTTAAAAACCAGCCCAAACAGAAGCTTTTACAGAAATGCTGGCGTCGCTTTGGAGAAGTGTTTTCTGTACAGTCTGCTAAAAAAATATAGCTCATTCAAATTATGTAGTTGAAGCGAATTTTATAACTTTCGTTGAAATTTAGTAATTTTAAATGAAAGTGCATTGACGAACTGAATTTAGTTTTTGGCATTCAAAATCAGTGGAATTAAAGCATATCATTAGAAATCAGCTGTTTTGCCTAAAACCAACGAGTAGTGCTGAAGAAAACATCGATGTTATATCGATGCATCGATGTATCGAAGTTTAAAATATTTATATATCGATGTTGGTCAATAGAGATGTTTCTACAGCACTTCTGCACTCATCAAGTGCTGGAGAAACATCTCTGTTGGCCAACATCGATATATAGATATTTTAAACTTCGATACATCGATGCATCGATATAACATCGATGTTTTCTCCAGCACTAGCAACGAGGCTGCACATGAACTGATACTGCTAGTTCATCTAATGACTTATGGTGAGTTTGAAAATTCTCTGGCGATTAGTTTGCACAAAGACTTGGGTGTCTAGAATTTTCGTTTAACATTTTACCATCAATTGATGGTTGTTAAAAAAAAAAAACTTTCGTCGATTGATGAAAAGCTGCAGAAATATGATGCAGCTGTGGTAACTTAAATCCCAGCGTATAAGCTCAAAAATTAAGAGGGGTCCTTCAAATAAGAGTCAAGTAAATATTGGAAAACACTTTTTTTTTAAGCCGGACTAAAAGTCACAATACCACTAGAATCTTTTAAGACGATCAATTCTGTAGTTTTTAGATATGATATGATGGTCAAAAGTGTTCGATGTTTTTTATAGAAATATATGCGGGAACAAAAGAAATTCAAAGAAATCTCTATGTTACAGACTGAGTCTCCGTAGATGATCCAGATCAAGCTAAAGTTTTCGAAAATTATGGCAAAAGATGAGGCAAAGAAAAGATGAAGAAATATGATGCAGAACGGGTCTATATGAGCTCAAAACTAAACTGAGGTTTTGAGTTCTTTAATGACGAGTTCAATTTAATGAAATAAAGCGCTTCTAAGCAAAAGAAAATCTTTATCGGTCGTAATAGATCGCAAATCTTGCAATGGGTTTTTTTTTTTTCGAGAACTGCATATTTGGTCAGCGTACCATTAAATGTTCACTACTGGATAACACACAACCATTTCTCATTCAAAAGTGTTGGAAAATTCGAGTAAAATCTACTTGCAAAAAGTTACTTAGATGTACCTGTATCAAATGTGCCATTTCGGAAAAAAAGTCTCTTAAATAGGTCTTACTTAAAGCCGACTGGAGTTTTTGAAAACGGCAGTGGCCCCAGTTAAAATTTTCCATTCCAGGAATATGAGTCATTTTCCACACTGCATTGCAAGTTTTCGCACATATGCTGAAGAAAAGTTTTTTGTAGCACCGAAACTTTTCATTTTTGGGTCATACTTCTATACTATACAGCAGACTCTAAGTCCTAATTTGGCGCACAATCTTTGCTTTTTAAGTCCACACATTGCGATGTCAAAGGTTTTGCATTCAAAGCGTACTATTCGTAGCAATCACTCATTTACAGGGCCTCAAGTGTTTCGAAAATTGTTTCAAGCGGAGACGTGCCAGAAATCGCCAGACATGATAATTTTTCTTTTTCAATTTATTTTGCAAAATCAAATAGAATTTTTAAGTTAAAAAAAAAAAACATGACCAATTGCTCTAAGGTTGAAATTCGCGTTAATGGTTAGGGGTTGTGCCAGTAAACTGTAGACATTAATTTTCTTAATTTTTTTTTTACTTTTATTTTTTTGTATTTTATTTTATTGCATAAAATCAAAAATGCATTTATTTTTATATATTGCATTTATCTGATTTATTTGTCGCTAGTCCAGTGTGTATCTGGAGCCATCATTGGACATGAACTGCCATAAGGCCAAATCAGGCCGTTATATTAATGTTGGAGTTAGGTAATTAAATTTTTGAATGATCATCTTTTTAATCTAAATTTTCTTTAGAATTTTTTTTTCAGGAACATTCACAAATTGCCTTTACGTTGAAATCCGATGGAAACGCATATTCGGCAATATGTTGAATTGCTACGGGGGTCTTCCAGGAAACTCTGGAGCTGTTTTTTTTTTTTGAAATTTTTTTTGAAAATCCATCGATATTAAGCTTCATTATAAATTTTTTATGATGGCAAGGTATATACGTAAAATTTTGAGATCTTTACGGGGGGTGTTCTAGAAAACTCAAGACGTGTATTTTCTTGGAAATTTTTTTGCAAAAATCCATCTACGGGGGTGTTCCAGGAAACTCTAGAAGTGTATTTTCTTGGACATTTTTTTTTGAAAATCCATCGATATTAAGCTTCATTATAGATTTTTTATGTTGGCAAAGTATATACGTAAAAGTTTGAGATTTTTACGGGGCGTGTTCCAGAAATCTCTAGAATTGTATTTTCATGGACATTTTTTTGTAAAAATCCATCTATGGGTGCGTTCCAGGAAACTCTGGAAGTGTTTTTTTTTTTGGAAATTTTTTTTGAAAATCCTTCGATATTAAGCTTCATTATAGATTTTTTATGATGGCAAGGTATATACGTAAAAGTTTGAGATTTTTACGGAGGGTGTTCCAGAAAACTCTAGAATTGTATTTTCATGGAAATTTTTTTGCAAAAATTCATCTACGGGGGTGTTCCAGGAAACTCTAGCAGTGTATTTTCTTGGAAATTTTTTTTGAAAATCCATCGATATTAAGCTTCATTATAGATTTTTTATGATGGCAAGCTATATACGGAAAAGTTTGAGATTTTTACGGGGGGTGTTCCAGAAAACTCTAGAATTGTATTTTCATGGAAATTTTTTTGCAAAATTTCATCTACGGGGGTGTTCCAGGAAACTCTAGCAGTGTATTTTCTTGGACATTTTTTTTGAAAATCCATCGATACTAAGCTTCATTATAGATTTTTTATGAAAATGTTTGAGATTTTTACACTGTTTCTAATGTATTAAAGGCAACCCTCGTAGAAGTCAGCTGTATTTTCTAAAGATATTTTTTTTTTTTGCCAAGATTTTTACTGACTAGATTTTTTTGCTTATCAATTGAAACACTAAGAGAGGATGAACAGATTGGTGTTGTGCCAAAAATATCTCGACGTAATTATTTTTAATTTAATTTCAAAATTTTTAGCTAAATTTATTGATATAGAGCTTTAATTATAGTTTAGATTGAAATTTGGTTGTTTGCAAT
The DNA here is from genome assembly GCA_018150985.1 of Chymomyza costata. Classification (NCBI taxonomy): domain Eukaryota; kingdom Metazoa; phylum Arthropoda; class Insecta; order Diptera; family Drosophilidae; genus Chymomyza; species Chymomyza costata. The sequence goes on along the minus strand of JAECWU010000799.1, from coordinate 48,386 downwards.
ATCTTTACATAATAAAATTAAAATTTTTGATTTTTGCTTTGTTTCCGATATATTAAAGACAACCCTCGTACAAGTCAGCTTGCTTAGCTATATTTACTTAAAAATTTTGTTTGCAAAATCCATCCGGTATACGGCTTTAATGATTGATTTTTTAAGTATTCATAAAAACTTTTGAAGCAACGACAGTCTGCTTTTGGTTTGAAAATTGCTCGAAATATATATCCGGCACAGTGTTGAACTGCTGCTAGATTGAAATTGACTTGATTGCCAACTCAACACTGAAGAAAGTGAATAACTTTAATTTTTGCTTTGTTTTCGTTAGTTTATAGGCAACCCTCGTAACAGTCAGCTGTATTGGTTATACATATTTTCATCAGTTTTTCTTTAACAATAACTAAGTTAACAGTTTTACACGCGTAAAGCTTGGCACGTTATGCTGGCTGCTGTTTATGTTTATTTTCTTTCTTTTCATTTTTTTTTGTCTTGTTTCTTGCCGTATCTTTATCGTAGTTTCGTCACACACTCACACACACATTTACTAGCATACACGCACGCACACACACACGCGCCACACACTTGCACAGTGAAATTCCGCCACACCGGAAATTACAATTGAAAAAAGTGTATTTTTTTAATCAACACGACAACAACAAAAAATCATAATAAAAAAAAAAAAATAAAAAGAAACCTCTTCACAGCAGCTGAAATGTGGTACCACGCATTTGTTTGTTTATAGCATGCGATAAAAAATTTATGCATGTATTTCATATTATTATTACTATTATTGTTATTATTATTTATGCGCTAGAGATATGCACAAAGAGCAGGATGTCAAAGCTAATAACAACAACTACAAAGCTAGTAACTAGCTAGCAGCGCTTAGTCAAGCTAAGCTACAAAATTTTCACAACAAAAAACGTTATTGTGCTAGAAATCTCCAGAGAGTAACAAAAGATTTTTAAGATTTTAGTTTTTAAATTTTGTTTGAAAGCGATTTCTAGCACAACACTCGAGTAAGTAAGTTATTTTCTTAGGCACCTTTTTTTTTTTGTATTGCCACGCAGCACTTTCAAAACTTTTCAAACGTTGCACGAAATTTTCGAAAAAAATTTGTTTCCAAAATTTTGTTTGTTTGGAATACTTTTTGCAAATTTTGCTTTATTTATAAATTTTGTTTGGTTTTTATTTGATTTTTTCGATTATTTGCGCACTTTTCAATTGGAATTGTTTAAACTTTTTTGCAACAATGTCTATTTGTTTCAATAGTATTAGTTGCTTAGTTGTTTGTTGTTGTTGTAGTTATTGTTGTTGTTGTTGGCAAACACGACGCGACGCCAGCATGAGACGCTATCAAACCTTACAGTTTGAGAGTTAATATCGGACTGTTCGGAATGCTGGCGCTGTTCCTCAAATTGCCACGAACCAGAAACGATGACGACGACGACGACGACGACGACGAAGCGACGACGCGACGTCTCTGGAAACGACAATGCTCGTTGGCTGTGTGGCAAGGCAGCGTATGTACGAACATATTTCTCGTATATGCGCTCTCATTGGAACTTGTTGGAGCGGCTTTCCGAAATGTTTTTACGCGACTGGAAACTGGAAAACGTCAGCGACTAATACAACGACGACAACGGCAACGTACGACCCGCATCTATGGCTGTGCGCACAGCTGAGCGGCAGCGTACTTACTACTACTAAAACACACACATACATCGAGTACTACGCGCTGAGATACAAATTTATCTGCAAGATACGCGGCACGTAAGTATGAACGAACGACCGTCACCGCGTAGTACCAGCAAAAAAAAAAAAAACAAAAACAACTTATAAGGCAAAACCGGCAATGGCAGTCAGTGCATTTTATGTGGGCTAGCGAGCGCGCTGAGCGGCGTGCGGTCTTTATAAAGAGCGCAAATTTAAGAGCGCTTCTTATGTTTCATTTTTTGTTCTCTTAAGCGCATTGCCGCGTTGCCAATTGCAAAAAGTCAGCCACTTAATTTATTGTCATTGCTGTTGCAAATTCGAATGTATCTTAAAGATACAAATTGTAAAAGCTTTATCTGCTTAACCTTCAAATTTGTTAGCAGCAATGAAACATTGTATTTTACTTGGCCTGCGGGGAATTTTATCAATTTTAAATTTATTAAGAACCATCTAGCTGATAACTTTTGAACTTTGGCACACATACAGTGGCACACGCGCGCATAACACACACACAGCTAGCTTCATTTAGACAAACCAAAATAGATTTATATTTTGGAAATTTCAGCATAAGCTAAGCTGTAAACCAAAACTCAAATGTTTTAAAACCAAGTAAATGCTTTACAAAAGCCTAGTCGATGCCAAGTCAAGCCATGTCAAGACTGTGTGCATCATAGAAGATATCAGTTTCCTACGAATGAATTCAAATTGTTTTGGCTTCCTTTTTCTGTGTGTGTCTTATGCTGTGTTGAGAGTTCATTTGCTTTGCTGTTTAAGGCCCATACGCAGCATGCAAAAATTCCGAACGAAATGTCAAAACTTCATATAAAAAAAAAATTCCCTTTTTTGGGATATTTTTTTTTATATGACGTTTTGACATTTCGTGCGGCCTTTAGTTCCAAATTTTAGGTGTTAATTAATTTTTGTGTATAAATGGTTGTTGCGAAGTGTATTAGTAAAGAAAAAAAATCTTTTAAAATTGGGACTAAGAGTTCCATAGTAAATTTTTGCTGCAGAAAGCTGGTTTGAGCTAGTTTCATATGGAAGCTTCATATTGGAGGTCTGTATGATCTACTCTAAAGTACTATGCAGTATTTAAATTCGCTGTGCTCAAATTAAGTGTACACACAGAAAAAAGGCTTGAGCTCCAGTTAAGTAGGAATTTGCTTAAAATAAAATTATCTAAATCTAGAAATTATTCAAACATTTCGCCAGTATTTGGTCTTTGGGGAGGGGGGTTTAACTACTAAGTGTGTATATATCAGAGCTCGCAAAAAACTGTCAAGCCATTTTTCCAACTTTGGGGGTGGATCCAGACCCGTAAGCCCCCGTGGATCCGCCACTGCTTTTTGCTCTATATTTTCCTTAAATTATATATGAAATACCATCAATCTTAGCATTAAGACTAACTATTCCTATAAAATGAGTACGAAATGCTTTTTTAGTGTAGATACTTTTTAAAATCTTTTAAACATACTCAAATTAAGAATTTCGGTCTTCACAAAAAAGTTTTTGAAAAAAGACTTTTTGTTTTAAGTTTGAAACGCTTGTTTTTGAGCACAATTTTCTTAAATTTGTATACCCTATACCGTATGGTACAAAGGGTATATTGTGTTTGTGCAAGCCGAAAATGTATGTAACATACAGAAGGAAACGTCGGAGACCACCCAAAGTTACCTAAAGTATGATCAGGGTGACTAGAGAAGTCGATATAACCATGTCCGCCAGTCCGTCTATCTGTTCGTCCGTATGAACGCCTAGATCTAAGAGACGGCAAGAGCAACCAAATTTTCAGATTAGATGCGTAATTACGTCAGGGGATACAAGTTTATTTTACTTTTTCGATATCGGGGTTATATTATATAACTGCCATAGGGGTGTTTCAGAGGATCTCGAAAAAAAACCAAAAGTTTTAGATGGATAATTCGTTTGTTTATGAAGATATCATAACCAATTTGGCACTTGGAAGTTTTTTAGAGTTCCCAAGCACTGTACCAAATTTGATCAAAATCGGTTGACTATATCATATATAGTCCCCATAGGACCGATCGACCGAAAATTCGACTGATAATTATTTTTTTTTTTTATGAAAATATCGTAGCCAAATTTGCCGAATAAAACATCTTTTGGAGGTCTTAGCAATATGTCGGACTTAATTGTAATGTGGTGGTTCAGGGTATCCCAAAGTCGTCTGCGCCCGACTTTAACGTACGCCATTTTTTTATATTTAGTTTTGTCATTCCGCGCGAAATTTTTTGAACTGCGGATAGGCCCTTATATGTTTTTTCAAATCTGGGACACATCAAATAAAACTTTAAGCACTGGGGGAAGTCAGCACCGTTCCCGCACTAAATTTCGAACGACAATTCTCTGTTCCCTGTTTTCTTCGAACAGTTATTAATAGAGATTCCATTCTCCACTAGGGGCGACTGTCAAAATAGTCAGTCAGGGATATCTATATATGTATGTATATATATTACACAAGGCCGTTTTTTGTGACATCAAAGGTTCCTAGACGGATCGCGCAATTTCAACAAATGCGGTATCAATCGAAAACTATTTACACCTAGATGTGCAATAAGGTGTTATTTTTTCGATTAAATCTATATTTTGGTGGATATCATATTTCAATCAAAGATGGTCCAATTTCAACAAATGAGGTATCAATCGAAAGCTCTTCACGCGCAGAGTTCTCCATTATGGCCTTGCGTCACTTTATTGCATTTGAAAAGAAATATGCGCGTAAATGAAGGTGAGGAAGAGTTTGCCAACTATTTGCTTCAAGTGGGAGGAGAAGATGATTCTGGGCAGTCTATATTATGCGCACGGCTTTTAGGATGCGGCTCACCTATTGTGACTTTATATAGGACAACTTACCAAATGATATTTCCACTGGCTTGATTCATGAGAAAAAAATTAATTCAACTGTTTTGGACCGAATTCCTGGTAAAGAAGTCTTATATAAAAGCATTGATTCAGTCATCTCCACAGAATGAAGGTTTCAAAACTTCAAATATTGTTTATAACGAAATTTATTCATTTTACACTTTTCATTATATGGGCTTTTTTGAATAAAGACAATGTATTATTTTCTGCAAAGCTATTTGTATATTATGCAATGCATTTTCTGGCGATTTTCGCCGCCGGGTTCACTAGATATTACATATTGTTCTTTAAGTATTTGCAACTTAAAATTTGCCTTAAGCGACGCGCTCAATAACGAAACAGTTGCATGGGCCACTCAAGAGTCTTTCAAGAGCGTAAAATATTGTTCTTCCTTGTTTCTAGCACAACCAACCTCTTTATAAGCTAAAATTCAACCCTCATATGTATATACATACGCATTTGGTCAATACATGCTGCAGCCCCTCAAGGTAACAAATATTAGACTCTGTTTACACTGCTGACCTTCCCCAATCTGGCGTGGCAGCTCCTGTGGCAGTTACCGAAGCTGCCCTAGCTTATATGCTAACAGTCAGGCCACAGGCATTGCGACTATAACTAAAGCATGGTCACACTAAAAAATGACTGCGTAGCTAATAACGGTGGATTTTCAATAGCGTCGCTAAAGTGCCGCAAGCAAAAAAGCCCTCTGGCTAAACGTCAAAAGAGCTTAAGCCCACATGAAATAACAGTTTGTTTCAGCACTGCGACTGCACACTGGGACCAAATACAAAGTTTTGGGCAGGTATTCGAATACTGAAGTTAATTATCAGAAACTAGGCTTAGATTCTGCTTAAAATTGGACCAGATGGGACCACTATATCATTTAGCTGCCATAGAAACTATCAAATAAGAGTGAAATGTTTGAACGGGGAATTTATTTATTTTATTTTTTAAGATGTCGAAATCAAAGTCTCTCGATGTTTAAAAAATGGTAGTACTATATGCTTATAGGAGAACATTTTTCATTTCTGATTTTATATTTTAACTGCATATATAAAGTATGTATGTCTTGTCCTGCAAATAACCGTCTTCCACCTACTGATGCTTAGTGGCGCCCCCTTGCGGCTGGATTTTGATTGAGTTTTTGTAAATCTGGCAATATTGTTTTTAAATTTAAGTAAACAAACTATCAGCAATAGGCCCAGAGTGATGCTGTAGTATTGAAAGACACACCATCAGACAGAAGTAACGAGAAGAAGAAAGATCCAGAGGAGTCTCAGAAGAAGCATAATAGGTTCTAAGGGCCGCAGCTCAGCTTTTTCACGAAACTTTTTTTTATTCAGTTTTAAACCCCATTTCGACAGAAACAACCCATATCGTTCCACAACCAACGTATTCACCTGTTATGCCACCGTGCGACTTCTGGCTATTCAAAAAACTCAAAAGACCGCTCCGGGAACACCGTTTTGAGTCAATAGAGGAGATTCATGCCGCGTCGAAGAGAGAAGACCCTCCCAGAAATCGATTTTAACAATTGCTTCGAAGATTGGAAAATCCGTTGGCATAAGTGAATTCTATCAGGGGGGGATTACTTTGAAAGCGATGAAATTGATTTCACGAATAAATTAAGATTTTTCAAAATAAATACAATGTCACCTTATTTTTTGGTCACATAATTTCTCCCTTAGAGCGAAAGTCATAAGAAAATCTTCGGTAAAAAAATAGCTGATCAATAGGGAAGGAACGATGCTGCAAAACGACTAATGAAGCATGTGGCATTGCTACTACAAGAAGTGGAGAGATTTCAGTCCAGACACAAACTGGATCGGCATGGCTGGCCAAGAAACTACTCGGTCCCAATAACTTGAATTTCTTCAAGAAAACCTCATAACACTGACTGGTAGTGCTGGAGAAAACATCGATGTATCGAAGTTTAAAATATCTATATATCGATGTTGGCCAACAGAGATCTTGCTCCAGCACAACTAAACACCCATTTGATGAGTGCAGATGTGCTGGATGTTTTCTCCAGCACTACTGACTGGGTTACTTACGGGTCAATGCAGGGCTAGCAGACATTGAAGCAAGTAGAGAATCACAGAACGTTCAGATTGAGCAGAATTCTTTCCAAACCATTCCTTTGGCGGCCATAGAATCTCCATGCATAATGTTTTTCGATTAGAATAATAGTTCCAGTTTCTGAAATTGGACTAGCTATGGAGCTGTACGGGTATTAGGGAACATACTAGTTTCTTAGGGTGACAGTGAAGTTTTTCCAACACAATGTTATTAATTTCGGATTTCTAAGAAACTACCTTGCGGCCCCAATGTGTCACGCCAGGATTCCGATTCTGATTTGTTAACTTAAAGATGCAGGTTATCTTAAACACTTTTATGGTTTTTCCCAAAAGCCTGCTGAAGATATTCTTCTATAACTGTAATTATATAGCGTTTTTTAATCCATAAGTTGGTATCTGAATAAGAAAATCCGCAAACAAGCATATTTATCTATTTCAAACAAAAACTAAGCAATATTTCTCAAAAAGATACAAAATCAGCAAACCATACTGCTATAGATACTGTGTATCTGTTAGGGTATATAAGATATGGCTTGCCACAGTAATATATTTTTTTTAGCTTGTTTTTTTTTTTTGGATTGTGTGGGTCGCTTGCTGAAGGTGGAGTTAGAGCGAGACAGGCTTAAAAGCAACAACAAATGACACAAATGCGTGGCCTTTGAAATGCGAAACCGTTTTATGGAAACGCTAACAGGTCGAGACAAAAGCCAAAAGAAAAGTAACGAGTAAGATACGCACACACAGAGGCACACATAGATCCAAAGGCATAAGCTGAAATGCAAACTAAGTAAAAATTGTGTTAGGTCGCTGTTGCTGCTGCTGCCACTGACGCTGCTACTGCGAAGCTGCGGCGCTGTCGCTGCTGTTGCATGTTCATCATCATGTTAAAGTTGAAGTTGCTCCAACGCACACACACACACACACACACAAAGAGCCGTCTAACTGGCTGAGTGACTTTGCGACAAACTGACTAAGTGACTAACTGACTGACTGTGTGGCAACTGACGACCACTGGGGCACTCTAATAAAATTTACGACAATGAGAATGACTACAACGCTGACGTCGCTGCCGTCGTCGATGTCAGCGTTGTCGTTGGCTTGAACGTAAGCCCTGCAGCAGTCACTGCAGCCGAGTGGCATACTCCAACAACGAGCTGAGCCGTCTCTAAAGTATCTTTGTGTGATTGCAGCAGTCGCTTGGCTTGGTCTTGTAGCTTTGTTGTAGTTGTTGTTGTTGTTGTTGCATTGGTGTGGGAAAGAATGTGAAGGGAATTTCCAAGCGCAGGCAAGCGACTACCACAACGACAACGTCGGCGACGACGACGACGACGACTTGGCAGCCATGGGCCAAAAACAGGCACAAACAGACACACACACACACACACACAGCGGCACATACTCAGCAAGCGACATAGTCACAGTTACAGCCATGGTCGCAATGTGTAATGTATCTCTTGGATACATTTTAAAATTGTCTACCATACGCTTGCTACTTTTTGGTTGGCGCATTGACAATATTGTCACTAACTCTCCCAGGCTATAGCTTTGAGTTTGTATCTGTATCTGTGCAACTGGCATGCCAGTGCGCTCAAAAAGGCCAACACCACACACACGCATAGTGCATTTGCATTTGGCCAAGTTAGTAACGTCAATTAATCAAAGTTACAATTGATTTTCATATTTCATTTCAATAGCATTGTTACCTTACGGCCAGCTGCACAACGCCTGCTCGAGCTCAAAGATACATTTATATCTTTCAGTTGGCATTAGTATCTGTGCCATTTATCGTTGCGTAAATCAATATTTTTACTACAACAATGCAACGATGTCTGGTTTGGCTTAATATCTAAACGTGTCCGTTCGGACCAGACATTGTGCCTGTTGTATGTATCTGTCAGTGTATCTTTTAGCAGTTTCGACTGTTTCGCCGGCAATCTGTGTTTGCGTGCAACCGTGTATCTGTAGCTGTGTGTGTGTTTACCTTTCCCTTGTTGCATTTTTCTTGTTGCACTTTTGTGTACATTTTCAATTCGTTTTCATTTCACGTTTGTTCGTTCAACTGACTGAAGCTGCCCCTCACTTTGCTGCGGCGTCGTCTCTGCCACAAACTCACATGTTTTATGTCTTTTTGAATGTGGGCTAGGTCAGTTCAAAGTTCACGTGTTTCTTTCTATATCTAACTATTGATTGCCAAATCCAATGGAGATTGTTGTTACTTTTTGTTTTGGCTTTGTTCTTTTTTTTTTTTTGTTTAACTGCATTTTGGTGGCACGCCAAGCATTTCAACCTGTTTTCTGTTTGCCTCAATTGCTTTGCTTGGCAGCTCCCAACATTCCTCCAAAGTCACCTGCTTTTTGCCCCTGCTGCACTGAGTTTCTAATAAATTCGGGCTACAAAGTTCGATGCGTTCAGTTTTAGAAATCAAAACAGAGCCTTTGTGTCTAAAATCCGCTCACGCTTCGGCTTAAACTTTAAATCTGTAAATTGTATGCTTACCACGCGCTTAGAAAAAGTAAAGTATGCTCAACTTTAGTTAGAATTAAACAAGTTTGTATAGCTAGCATTTCTTAATTGAGAGATGCTCACGCTTGAACAAACAACTTCAATATCAATTAACTAGCTTTTCAACATTTCAATGCATATAGGTTGCGGATTCGTTTTATAAAAAATCATCAAGTTGGCAACTTGCTTGCGCCATCTAGCGACAAATATTAGTAAACGCAACTTTTATATTTTGTCAATTATATTTCATTTCGTCAACTCAAAAAACGTTCAAAAAAATATGATAAACGTAGTATCTTTAGAAAATGCATTTTGTTGCTAAAGCCAGTGTGACCAGCTACTTTGTGTAAATTATTGCTTAGTCAAACTTAAGCGCTGCGCTATTAATATAGTATTTCTTCCAGTGCATTCAAATATTTTTTCAATTTGAAGCATAGCATTCATAAATATTCCCAAACATGCCACATATCTTATGCATTGGCTTTTCATTTTTATTTATTTCGCTTTTATGCAGCATTCTATATATTTTTTTCTCTTTGCTCCTATAGACCATTAATTGTTGACCCAAATGAACTGAATTTTGCTGTGCAAAACATTTCTGGCATGTTTCTACGCATATTTTCAAATTGCCGTAGCAAAATAAAAATGTGCAACCAAAAACAAAAATCACACTAGAAAAATCGAAAAAACCAAGAGAGAAAAACAATTTTCTTAAGGCCAATGCACAAGTAATGCCATACACCCGCTGCTGTTACCGCGTCGTATACGTTATTTGGTTGGGTGCATTTTTTCCCCCCAAAGGCAGACCAACTCGTTGCAGCTTCTAGAGCTGAGGCTGGCTACTTGAAAATTGCTTGCGCTTTTTGTGTTCAAGTTGTGCGTCGTTGTTGTTGTTGTTATTGTTGCAGTTCTGGTTGTTCTTATTATCATTGTTGTTGGCAATAAATTGAAACACACTGCGCTTTGTTTGAGGGACAGATTTGCTACCGATGATGTTGCTGTTGTTGGCGCTCTGCCTGAGCTCAGCTCATTCTTGCAGCTGCTCAAGCGATTTAGTTGCAAGCCACTTGTCATGCAAGCAACGCTGCCAGTCTTCAATTTGCCAGTTAGAATCCACTCCGAGCCCACTCCTGCCCACAATCCACTACAGAGTACTGCAGCAAACTGTTGTATAGAGCATTGGCCACATTTTTCCCAGTTGTCGAGTGGCTTTGTTAGTGTTGCGGCATGGCAACTTGTTCCTGCTGCACTGTAGCAGCAACAGCAGCTCCACTTAACTGGCTAACTGCGTGCTTCAACAGGCCCGCGCGCACAGACTCAACCCGACCAGATCAGACCAGACTAGAACCAACGAAATTGCAACAGCAAATGATTCGTAGAGATGCTTAAGAAAGGCAAGAAGATGAAGATACTCGAGCAGCTGGCTTGAGTTTTGAACTCATTTGGCAGTTGAATGGGACTATAAATAATTTATTGTCTTAACCTAGGTCAAGGATGGCATTAAAATGAGTTTTATTGAGGACGTAAGAAACTAAAGCTTTAAAGCATAAAGTCGCTGATAAACATGCAGCGTACTTGGCACATTTTATGACACCACAGAACTGCAAGTTGGCAGATCAGGTAAAAACTAAGCCTGTATTTAATATTCCTTGTTAATCTTTCGTAAGTATGTATTAAAAATTCTCACTTTGCATTGCAGCATGGAATATGGGGTTAGTCGCCCAGTAAGTATAGGCTATAAGCTGCCTAATAAAAAAATAATAATTGTAAATTTTCTTAATACCTTTACATGTTACATAAGAAGTTTATAGCCAGCGATAGAGACATACAGGCTCTCCAAGCTCTACCATTTATCTTATTTTCAATGTCCAGTAAATATTTCTATTAAGTTATAAACTAAAAAACAGAGAAAATAATTTAAAAATGCGCCATTCTGCACTTTACTTGTCTTTTTTTTAAGTTTTTAATGTACAATATTAGCTTTAATTATATTTAATTGAAAATGCTACTGTTACAACATATAATGCTTGCGCCATCTAGCGAAAAATACTAGCTTGCGCCATCTAGCGAGCGGGACGACGTCAATAAACTTTTATATGTGCAAAAGTAGCTGAATTCAATCGCTTCAATTTTGAGACCCACCCGGCTCGAAGTTTTCACAAGGGTCCGGTGTAATTACTGTCGTAATAAAGGGGCCACTACATTTTCCCCCCGGGCCTGGATTTTCTCTCTACGGCCCAGGATATACCTTATATGCATGAAAATTATTAATTAAACATTCGAACATAAATACATGCATACATATATAGGTGGCGTCTGTGGACTTAACTACATAATTACAGTGGGCCAAACCCTGAAAACAATACCCACACATTACTTGTACTTATAAAGTTTGCTAAATATCAAAGAGATATAAATGTGCCAAGAGTAATAATTATCTGCCATATCTAAACTTGCCTCTGGTCAGCAAATGTAACACCAAACTATGTTGCCTAATCCTAAACAAACTTAAGACTAACCCTATCGCATATATCTCATTGTTCAACTCCATTAAGGATCTCAATGGCTTATGTTTGGCTTTGGCACAACTGTGTAACCTGACCTTATCTAACCCATAACTAGACTTACACACACACAAACACACACAGACCCATTGAGAACAACTATCTTGAAAACAAATGAAAACTTAACCCAATTCAACACAAGCATTCTTTGTGTCAATATTATGATGCTTGTTGCTACTGGGTCGGTTGGTTGGTTGGTTCGTTGGTTGGTTGTGGGGAGTTTTTATCTGAATCAACTGAAAAGTTGCCCATATACAAGATTCGAGTTTACGAATCTAAATAGAACTTGACAATCTATTTAAAGTCCGCATGCCAACAACAATAAATGCTAATAGGAAAGCAGACGCTTTGCTTAACCCAGAGAGAGAGAGAGAGAGAGCGAGACAGTGAGTGCAAGAGACTGAACAACTCAGAGAGTGGGAGAACTACTAGAGACAGCATAAAATCTAAAACTCGTCTTATAAATGTTTAAAATACACGCTTGCTAGCTTTTAAGTGTAGCTAGCTATGTATGCATGTTAGTGTATCTGTGAGACCCATTTTGAGTTCAAGATTCTTTTGTTGATACTCCAAACTCAGCAGCTGGCGGCGACCAGCGACACCAATACCAACTTGATATGCTCTGGCTTGGTTTGGCTCTCCATGCCTGGTTTTTGTCTTGGTTGTAGTTGTTGTTGTTGTTGGTACTGTCATTGTGAAACAACACACACAATGGAATCTATCTAAACTCTCAATGCAGCTCTGTATGTATGCATTGTAAAGATTTCAATTTGAATTGCATTTGATGTGAAGCTTGTTGGATTTCATACGACTTCTATCCAGCAAAAACACCCAACTAAGTAGTACCACAATGTGCTACATACAAACGAATCATCAACCAGCAAACAAACAAACCGACAACTAAAGTCGGAACTAAGTCGCTTAATGGCGTCTGCCCGAAATCTTTCAGCCGTCTACGCATTTAAATTCATTTTAAAATTCTTTCAAAAATTACTTTCATCAAATACTTTTATGTTAGATTTTCAAAGCTGTCAAAGTTATTTCCAACCAATGCTTTTGTGCCGCCATTAAGTTGAAATTCGTTTGTAAGCGATTTCTGACACAACACTGGCCCCAGAGTTGCACGAATCGTACAAAAACTGCTACTATTCATGTCGTTTGGCTGTCGTTAGTGTGTTAGTTGCAGCTTTGAGATATTCGAATGAAAAATACTGCAGATATATACTATGTACTACTACTACTACTACAACTACAGCTTATACAACTTGTTAGAAGCGAATATGAACGAATCTCCCACTGCACCCGTGCTCTGCTCTTATAAGTTCTTCTTCATCCTCGTCACAGTCACAGATGTTGATGGTTCGTTGGCTAGGTTTGTGCTACATATTTTGAAGGAATATTGGCCACTGAGTTGCCGCTTTAGACAAACTTATATAAAGTTTGCACTTTATATAAATAGAGGATTTTGCTGCATTGTTCTCTTAACATATAAAATTATGTATTTTGAGAGAAAATTTCCGAGTTACTTGTTTATACGCACATAAGCGGCTCAATAAGCGTAGTATTGCCTTCTTTTAGGATAGCGTTTCCAAAATTTTATATTTTAGATATGAAGAGCGGTAGGTGTCCTGCAAAATAAGCCTTGATGTATTACTAGTGGTGAGTGGTACGTACCCAAACTTGCAAAAGCAGGAAGAACTAAACAAAAGCAGGAGACTTTAAATTATTAGGCATACTAGTCGTTACAATAATCATTATCAGAGCAAATTGGCAAAGGGTCTCATCAATGTCAACCCCAAAAAAGGTTTAAAACAAGCCCTTTTCAAGATATCCCCCCCCACCACACACACACAGACGAAGTGTCCTGATTAGGAGCTGTATACAATAGGAACCTTGATGTACCTCTTATCTGTCCTGGACACACTTGCTATAAATGCCAGACCCATAAGATCCATAAAGGTCCCATCAATGTCAATCCCCTAAAAACCTTAAAAGGAGAGCTCCTTCAGAGATATCCACTCACAGACAAAGTGTGCTTAGTCGGAGGTGTATTAGATGAGAATCTTGATGCACTCTTATCAATTCTGGATACTTTACAAACACTCTGCCTCCCATCTATTAGCTTCTAATGCTGGACTCCGTTTAATTCAAAAATTAAGAGGACAACAAGTCGTAAATGTCTTCCACGTCACCAGAACAAATCAAAGAGGGGTCTCAGCAAAGTTTAAAAGAAACTTGTTTAGAGACATCCACCCGCAAACGAAGTGTACAATTCCTACGTAAACGATGGGAGTCTTCATCCCCCTTATCAATTCCAGACACTTTCTAAACACTCTGTCTCCTATCTATAAGATTCAAAGGATGGAGTCCATTCAACTAAAATTTAAGAGGCAGCTAAGTCGTTACAATGAATGTCCTCCCCATCACCAGAACACTTTAAGTGTATGGTCTCATCATAGCTAGACTCATAATAAGTTTAAAAAAGAGGTTCCTTAAAAACCTTCCTTCCGCAGGCGAAGCGTCCTAAATAGGAGCTCTTTAAGATTTCACCATTTTTGTTAAGTTCTTTGTTGTGGGCTACTGGAGGATCCACGGGAGGGTTTTGGGTCCGGACCCTCCCAAAAGTTGGAAAAATGGATTGAGAGCCTTTGGCGAGCTCAAATATACACTTTGAAGTGAAGACACCAATCCTAAGATCCATACCTGTTGTGGGCAAACTTTAACATGACTCCTATCTATCCTTCAGCCTTAGATCGTGGGCCAAGGCTGTGAAACAACAATAAAATTGTGCATACTAGTTGTTGAATAAAATGCCTGTTGTTGAATAAAATGACGGATTTCACCAACGTCAACCATACAAGAAGTTTCAAATGGTGGAGCATCAGAGGCCTCTTTCCTTAGCCCTCAAAGTTGACGTGCCATGACTAAGAGCTCTATAAGATAAGGTTCTTGATATCCTGTTTCCTGTTCCAGGCAGACAAGAGTCAGCTTTCTATCTATTTTCATTTGGGTAAGTGAAAAATTTAGCCGTATATTCTTGGCTTGAAGCTGACGTTACCGGATGGGTCTACTCCCTGCTTGCTTTGTACGCTTAAGTATTAAGATCTATCATCGTTTCCTCACCACCATTGAAGTAGACCCTTTCTTTACCCCCTAGCCCAAGCTCTTTAGCTCTTACCGTTTTGAAAAAAGTGACCAATCTTATTGATTTATATAAGAACGAGTGTTTTTTTTATTTATTTAAGTGTAACTTTTATAAATAGGGTAATCTAGAGATCTATCTTTGAAGTATACTCTTTCTTAATCACCTTACCCAAGCCCTTTATCTCTTACTGATTGGAGCGTTTTTTCCCGAAGAATTTTAATATTTTATTTCATTAAAGTCTTTAAGTAAGAAAAACATTCACGACTGACGTTAAAGTTTTTACAATATCATAATTAATAGCCGAAGTTGCGAAAACTACGAAAAGATTCTCTAAATAATGAGAAAATTGATCGTCGAGGATTATGTAGGGTTCCCTTTAAAGAGCTCAAACTTAAAACAAAATAAGTTTTTTTAATATTCATGTGGCGCTTGCTGGCCATAAAAGCCGCGCCCTGGACCCGTTACCCCATGCTTTAATTTGTCACAATTACAGCCAATCGAAATTTCAAATCTACCAAAATTGGGTTAAATTTTATAATTTTTTGCGCTTTCTGCAGTTGTTTATCTATATTCAATCTAATTGCTAATCACACATCTTGTTAGTTAACACTAACAATTTCAAACAAAACAATTCACACAATGTCCAGCCCCTGACGCATGTCAACACACCCAACCAGTTAGTCAGTTGGCCAGTTAGTACGACAACCCGTCAACGGATTCAACGATACGGCCAAAAGCAACTTTGCCAACTGCAGCAATTTGCAATTGTAGGCAGGCAAAAAAATAAAACTAAAAAAATTACTACAAAAAAATAAATCATTAAAATTGCGACACTAAAAAATGCCAATTAAACACCAATGGAAATTTCGCAGACTCATGCAATGCGAGTTAAAAGATTGAACCAAGCCAGAAATAAAATTAAAAAAAAAAAAACACTAAAGAGCTTAAAAATTACAGATTACGAAAATGTACAAAAAAAAAACAAGTTAAAGAAAATGAAAAAAACACAGCTAGCTAAAACAAAAAGAAAGAAAGAAGTTGAAGAAGTGAGTTGAAGTTGACGAAGATGAAGAAGCAGAAGTGAACGAGGGTGGTAGTGAAGGCGGAACCTGAGGCAGCGCCAAGTACATTCAATCCACTGAATTGGTTGAGTTGAGGAAAGCCACAAATTAGATGGTAAGATAAGGTAACGGCAACGTTGACGGCAACTGAGACGAAGACGAAGACGCAGACTGAGATGAAGACTGAGACAAAGACGAAGACTGCGACGTAGACTGCGACAGAGACGTCGACGGCGAATGCAGTTAACGGGCTGGCAGCGAAAACAATGTTAACGAAAATAGCATTTAAGGAGAAAGTGCGCATACCAAAGCCAAAACTTTTACAGTCTAACAATTACAGCAACAACGAGATGATCAAGAGCTGGCCAATAATGAAGTTCGGCTCGGCTAATAACGACGATAACGATGCCAATGATGTTGATGTTGATGATAATGAGACTAACGATGATCAGGTAAGAAAAAAAAAAGTTGACTACCTGCAATGAGCAACATGTCATTACGAATTAAGCAAGTATGATGCTATACTGGCCTGTTCCGGACTTTAATTCCAAGCAAAATATGCGAAATCGAAATGGCTTAGTATTCTAGATTTTACTTTGAATCAGAGTCCCTGACATCTAATCTACCTCAAGCACTTTAATGAAATCGGTGGGGTATATCACTGTGAAAGAAACGAGTCCACTGTTTTATGAATTAACTAAGCAAACTTTGACCTCTGGTCTATTAGTAGACTACAGGGTCTTTTTGAAAAAAGCGGTTCCAGATCTGGAGATACCGCAGCTAAATCACACCAATATACTTTTTCATCTTATTTCTGAAGTAAATAGCAAGTCAGTAAGTTGACCTTTGCACCATGACTTCAGTCTGGGTGCCACAGAAGAGCAAATCTCCTACTTCTTCAGCAGATTTAAGGAAAGGCTGATAGCCCAAAGAAACTTGTGTGGACAGTCCCAACAAGAAGACTGAAGAGAAGATGCTTCAACAATGCCCTGCTACATTTTCTTCGCATAGTGACTAATTAAAACCCGTAATTTGATATGATGATAATAAGTGATGATAAGCACTTTGGAAAATAAAGGCTTACGGTCTGGTCCGTTCTCCTTGTAACATTATTTGCCTAAGACTTGGAGAAACCTTGATCTAGAGGTTACAGCATATACCAGGTGTAACAAGCTTAAGTCCCGCTGGAGGTGGGGAGTGGGAGTGTCCCATTGCCGAAAAAAGGTCCAGGTCTGGTGACTAAGTGGGATGGGGTAGCACCACCCAGTTTGAGTGTCTCAAAGTAGTTGACGACCATTTTTGACGTGTGCGATGGTGCGCTGTCTTGGAGGAAAATCAGCTTGTCATGTCTTTGTTGATAATCCGGCCTTTTTTCATACAGAGCATGGTGCAATTTGATCAGTTGTTGGTGGTGGCGGTGGGCATTGACAATTTCATCAGGTTTCAATATCTCATAGTAGACGATAACCTGCTCATCCCACCAAACACACAGCACCGTCTTCCGTCCGAAGCGATTTGGTCTTACGGATGATGTTAATGGTTGGCGTTGCTCAACACATGATGTTTTGGGCTTAGAATTCTCGAAAGCACTGTCGCCATAGGCCTCCACAAGCATTCGATGCGATTCGGCAGCCGATTTCTTCAAATTGAAGCAGAAAAGCAAAGCTTCCCAAATATGCTTTTCTTCTGGCACAAATTTGGACATGATTACCAAAACTCATTAAAAAATGCGGGGGTTCCCATGGTGACTTAATACGCTCACTAACGCCATCTATGAGCAAACAGCGGTATTAAGCTTATACAACTGGTAACTACTTGAAGAAAAGAAGCTGCTATCAAAAACTGTAGCTGATCGAATTGTCATAAATCTAAACGAGTTAAAAACGATACAACTCCGATTCGAAATCGATTTAAAACTTACTTTAAAAATTTGCATTACCAAAACTCTATGTACCATTGTTTTTAACACCTCTAGCCGAACTAAAATCGGGAACAGGTCTAGTAACAGTAGAAGTAGCTGAAGCCGAAGCAGCAGCAGCAGATGAAAACTTATCGCAAAGAAGAAGCAGCAAACCGACGACTAACTGACGGAATGGACTGACAAACAACACTGCAGTCAGACAAAAAGCCAACGACATAGCCAAAGCACATCAGGAACAAGTTTAAATGAGGCAAAATCCGCCTTGGGTTTTAGTATCTGTGCAAAAGAGTTGGCTTGGCATTCAAAAGAGAGTGGTGGTCACAATCGCTGCCGGGTCTAAAAATACTACACGGCAAAAGGCGAAAAAATTTCAAGCCAAGTACAAAGCTATAAGCACGCACACATTCATACATCATGATGATGGCCAACGAGCGTCCAAGCGACATAAAAGACTTTAGTGCACTGAATCGTATAACGCTGTACAGCTGCACACACACACACACAGATACAGATATAGCTACACTCACACACAGATAGAGTCACTCACGCAGACATACGCATCAATACGCATGCCAAGAGAATTGCATTAAACTGCCGCGTATCTGTCAGATACACCTAACGAATCATGCGAATTGGAGTGCATACAGATAACACAGGCATCCGAGCGAACTGGACAAAGCAGAGAAAATGAGCAGACACACACATATGTGTATGAAGAGATAATTGCATGATATTAAAACTCAGATACCCTTGAGGGGATCTTGCTTAGGATCGATTAAGGCTTTAGCATAGAGCTAAACACTGGCCTCTTTTCCAGGTTTTTGAATGTTATGACTCGAAATGACTTGGTCAAATTAATCTTTCTGAACACTTTAACACAAGGTTTCCAAAATTTTTTGAAAAGATAAGTCATCCACCAAAATTAAGCTTAATTATCACACCGTTTGACTTTTTCCTTTGGGGCTACGTGAAGTCTTAAGTGTTTGTGGATAAGCCAGCTACGATGGAAGCATTTGAGGCCAATATAACACGTGTTATTCCAATGCGTCATCGAAAATTAGAACCTCCGCATGGACGAGCTACGGCGCAGTTGCGGTCAACATTTGAAAGGGATTATCTTTAAAAAAAAATGGCAAGAATGTTTCTTTCTATTGATTATAAAAATTTTTCGATTCATTTGACATTTTTATGTGTTTTTGCATTTACAAAAAAAAACCTCAAGATTGATGACCCTTTATAAGCTAAGTTTATTTGGTAGTCACTACTGGCTTACTTAACGTCAGAGCTTCTTTGGTTCCATAGAACTAGTTCCAAAAAATAAAATAAATTTCATCAATCAGTTCATGCTGCATCTTTGAACCAACAAATTTACAAATATGCAACCTAGTCCAGCATACCCGCTTGTAGAGTATTTAAAACACTTCAAGTATTTATGTATACAATATACATATTTATACAGACAAACAGACATCATAATTAAACACTCCGATCAATGCAAAGTTCATTGGCATTCAAGTTCAAAAAAATGCATTTGTCAGTTGGCACAAATAAAGATTCCGGATCTCTCTTAACTTATAGCTAAAAAAAAAAAAATACCCATTTTTAAATGTAAACTAATACATGCCTGTCAGTTTTGATTATAACAGATATAGGACTGTCATATGATATATGAGTCTATATGAATGAACTTCAACACTCTGGAACAACGTAGCGCTTATTAAGCATGATAAGTAATTGACATTGCTGTGGACACAATTCCCTAGTGCAGCCAGCAGATACTCGGCTTAGTTGCAAAAAACAAGTTCACACATACCTAAAAACCGGACTTTAAATTATTTCATAAAATTATTTCTGCCACGTTTTAATTGCCCCAGTTTTAGGGCCTGCCCAAATCAGCGCGCAGGCAGCTTCAATCTTGCTGCACAAGTTGCAACAACTTGCAGAGTTGTTGCCAGTCTAGTTAACGTTGGACAGCATCAATCAGTTTCCATTCAGTTCAAATCAGTTGGGAGCTGCACGCTTTATGAGGGGCGTAACCCTATGACGCCTAAGCCAAACACCCATTGAAAGACCTTGAAAAACATGCAGCACTGACAGCCAACTAGCTGCAGCAAACAACGCTGCAACTTTCACCAGGTGCATGTATCTTGTATCTTATGGATACGCAGCAGCATCAGTCAGTGCGTTAATTTTTCATGTCACAATCACAAATGAACAAACGAAACGAATCGAAACGAAACGAAATGAAACTTGCGGGCAGCCACAAACAACAACTGCAACAACGAAAACTACAAAAACAACAACAACAACATTTATCATTATCAGCAGTTGCAGTTGTTGTGGCAACAACAACAACTGCGACAACAACAATAACAGCATGCAAGGCCTGTAATTAGTGTTTGTCTTTCACCTCCAGCTAAACTGAGGAAAAACTCAAAACTTAAAGCCAAAGCCCATTTGCCTGCCAGCTTGGACAACAACCAACAGCAACAACAACAACAACATCAACATGCAACCAACAAGCAACAACAACAACATCATGCAACCACAACACCAACCAAGCACTGCAATGTTCTATAGACTAGACTAAGCCCGAGGTCCAAATGGTGGCAATATGCTAGCATATATAAGTAGCTACAGCCAGCAGCAGCATCACCACAAATAAAGGGTGCTTTTTTTGGGCTAAATTTAGCTGAGCCAAAAAACAAAAATTTTGCTCTTATTTAAAGTAAAATTTTTATTTCAAGAGCTTTTTTTGTAGATAGAAAGTCTTATTTTAAGAATAATAGCTTGATTATGGATAGCTTCTAAGATAAAAACGTCATATTATGTATTATGATTGCTAGAATGTTTAGTTCTTATAATGAGTTTGAAATATTCAGCCGTGCTGCTGAATAGCGAAAACGAAAACGTATAAATTTTGCTCGTTTTCGTTTTTACGTGCTTCCAATTTCAACATTTTTTGTGCTCTCATATTTTCTTTACTCTTTGTTAGCGTAGCTCTACATCTTTCGATTGGAATTAACGTCGACTAAACAAAGGAAATTCTTTTTATGCAAGAAAAGAACCATGTATGCCAAAAATTGTAATACTTTTGAGCGATATCACCGAGCGAAGACTAAGCAGCTTCACTGTAGAAAAGAATCGGTTTTTTTTTATTCATTCTTTAGCAGCCGCTGAAGAAAATTTGATCAGAAAAGAATACAAAATTGTAAAATATTTTAAACGATTTGAAAGCTTTCTTTAGAGGCCAAACGATAAATTTTTGCAAATGTTAAGTTATGC
This sequence comes from Chymomyza costata, assembly GCA_018150985.1. Taxonomy (NCBI): domain Eukaryota; kingdom Metazoa; phylum Arthropoda; class Insecta; order Diptera; family Drosophilidae; genus Chymomyza; species Chymomyza costata. Next base: position 27,237 of record JAECWU010000799.1, on the reverse strand, counting down.
ACTAAATAAAGAGTGTCATGGGCGGAGCATGGGGATCTCTATTGATAAATGTTCGAAGAGAACAGGGACCTACAGGGCTTTATAGCCGAATCCGAACAGCGTTGTTCTTGAATCAATAGAGTTTTTCTTGGGCAAATAGCGTGTTTGAGCTAGCGATGCCAGTGCTAGGCAAATGCACCAGTGCAGCTGCGGGGAATCGAACCCCCGATCATCGAGTTGCAAAGTGAGTACCCTACGCTACCGATGGCCACCACATCTAGAGTATGCGGAGGATATAATGTTGCTCTCTACTACTGCTTCTGCGTTCAACAAATGGAGAGGACATTGATGGACAGCTCATGTGATGAGAATGGACGCTAGGCGCCTACAAAAGAAGATACTAGAGTACAACCTAACTCATACACGATACAGGGGATGGTCAAAAACACGGTTAATTGAGTGTATCGACAAAGATTTGAGAATCCTTGGGAAGACTAACTGAAAGATGCTGGAAGAGACAGAAGCGAATGGAACAAGATAGTAGAGGAAGCCAAAACCCATCCCGGATTGCACTGCTAATAGAGATGATGAAGATACTAATCTTGCTCTCTTATTTACATCATCAAATGCAAACAAAACTAAGTAAGTTACATATTGGATCTGCGAAAATTGGCCTTACGATCAATATTGGGAAAAAAAGCATATTTGACATATTTTTTTTGGAATATGTGGCAAAAGAACCATTTTTTTAGCCCAGCTGCCAAAATTCCTCTGCCCAATCATAAAAAATTTCACTGTCCACTTTTTTTTCATCGAAACCATTACCTTTGGCGCTTAACTTAGTTTGCAAAAAAAACACCCTATATTCGTTTATAGGTAGGTATGTGAAGTCACTGCAAATTGCATATTTTTCACTGTTTTTGTAGCTTAGCTCACGTTTCATGCTCGTTTCGTTTTATTTTGCAAAAGCTGTTGAAATTTGCAACATCTCTCTTTACCTCGTCTCGCCCTGGGACTAGCCTTGTGGGTTCCGTATATTTTATATTGCATGCTTTGGCCTGGCCTGGTGCATCTTCTGCAGTTTAAAGCCACCGAAAAAAGACGAGTGCCTTTGATTGCAACTCTGTGCAATGCTCCCCCTCCCTGATGTTGCTGGACGTTGAGTTGCCGAGTCGACGGACGACTCGCGAGGCGGCTTGTCATGTGAGTTGCTTTTTAATAAAAGTTGTTTCTGCTGTTGTTTCTTGGGTTGTTATTTTTGTTGTCATTGCTGTGGTTGTTGTTGTCGTCTTGGTTTCTTTCTTGGCTTTTTCAGCTGTTTACGTATTGCACTCACGACACAGCAGACACTCACAGATACACACACACACATAAAACTGCAATCATTGCTCGTCATAGGACCTTGGCCAGCAACCGGCCCCACCAGACCCCCTTCTTTAAAGACGCAACAACATGCCAGCAGTGTTGTTGTTGTTGTTGTTGCTGCTGCTAGCTCCCAAGGTGCGACAGGGCGCAACAGTTGTTCAGAAAACATTCTATTTTTATTTTTTTTCACTTTACTTCTCCTTTTATTTGGCTTCATATTTCGTGTTTATACCTTTTTTTATTTATATTTAGGGGATTTCCCTGTTGTCTATAAAAAGCGATTTACTTTTATTGTTATGCGGTCGACACTGACGTCGACGTCGACGTCACAGCCTGGCCAAGATTTATGCGTTTACATTACGCATATATTGCCTTATGGTTTTTGGTTTTGCTTTTGATTTTGTTTTTGTTTTTAGTGTTCCTTTTGCAGCGTCATATATGAAGTCTAATTTATAGACTTTATTGTCATCTTGAGCTGAAATATTTGCGCCTATTAAGCAAACTGAAGACCTGCAATTGATTGCAGCTTAATCTATAACTAAATAATGTTAGCAAATTTTTGCAGCTATGAAAAAATCTTCTAAAACTGACAAAAACGCATGCAGTTTTTATTGCATAAATACTTCGCTTTTATTTTGAAATATTGGAATTTTGTCTTGCATTTTTGAATTGGTCGCAAAAAAAAAAATAAAGCAAAAATTTACCAAAATCGAATTGCTTACTGCCAACTTGAGCTATTATAAGTTTCTGTGTATGTTTGTGAGCTCTGACAGCAATCACTGTCAGGCTTTAAAAAAAAAAAACCTATAAAAAAACAAAGATTTATTTATGTTTGCATATTTGTGCCTCTATGGAGGGTAATTTAAGCAAGTTTTAGCGTGGATGCATAAAAGAAAATTTATTATCGGTAGATGAGGCATTCAGAATGTTTATCGATTTGTATTTCGATTGGTCGCTACCGTTATTGCGTTTGCTTGAAGGCAACATTCGGAAACTGGGACTAACTTTTAAAGTTTTTGTTGTTTTAAGTTGAGGCAGTCGACAAGCTTTTTAGGAATATTATATGGCTCCTAATTCGATTTTTTAAATCGATTTTTTAGGGGCAGCCATAGGTGCAGTCGACATCGATAACTGGTCATATGACGGGGATTACAAGTTACTAGACCTAAAGGAGGTCATAAGAGATCATAGATGTTAAGGGATTATAGATTTGAATATATATATGAAGGCAAAAAAGAGTGATATGATTGAAAGTTAAAGGGGAATGCAATATAAAAGAAACAAATGAGTAGCCTCAAAGCACATCCAATTCTTTTTTAACAAGGCCATTACACAGACCAACAAATACCGAGGTCATGTCAGTTGTTGGAAAGCTAAGGGTCGTTTCCGAAGTAATTTGCTGCGTAGAATCCGAATCCGGGGCCAGAATGATCGCTTGAACTTTTAAATTAAAGGGTGAGAGTGGTACTAAATGATGTAACTGGAGTGACAGACCACAAAAATTATTTGCACCCTGTACATAACCTCAAAAGTAGGAAAAAACGCCGTTTTTCGGATAAATAAGCTCAAATATCTCAAAATCCTGACGTGATGGGCCAATTCTGGCCCCATATTCGGATTCTACGCATCAAATTACTTCGAAAATTACCCATAGCTTTCCAACAACTAAACCATGTTGGTCTGTGTTATTTACAGGGTTTTTGAAAATTTTTTTACACAATTTCATTCGATTCAGTACGATTAATAAAAGCTACGCGATTGTAATAATAATGACAAATATTTTTATGAATATAATCTTTTAGAAATTTAGTTAGGGAACTGCCCTTCAAATTTATTTGCATAGTAGCTTCATGTCTTTTCTTGCGCGTTTTTTTATACGTTTTTTATTTCGGAGCCAGAAACAGAATAAGATGAATATGATTTCTTCAGATTTTGCCTATAAAATAAAATAGAAATTGGATTCGGCCTCAGCAACCTCCAAAAATCTCTCTATTTTAAAAAGATTTCAAGCTTCAAAGTAATTGATCTACTCATTCTTCCGAAGATGATTTTGTTCTAGATTTCCGATTCTTTTTAGTTCTGTCAAGAACTTTACGTGATAAGTTTAAATACACTTCAAATTCGATTAGTGAGACCTGAAGTATGACTAATGAGCTGGTTCTTAGCTCAGGACAAAATTCCTTGAAATTTTAGTTTTTTTTTTGAGATAAAACCTCATATAATGGCCCTACACGAACTTTCTCTAAGATCTACCATTTTCTTTAGTTATTTCAAATTGTTGTTGAATATGCATCGCAACGACCCAACCCAGATTATCTTTAGCTATGTCCCCAGCTTTTAGCTACGTATATGGTAAAATGAAATATAGTTCAGATCGGTATAGTTGTCTCAAAGCAACTTCGATATACATTGTCTGAACTCAGGGGAAAATTTAATGAATTTTTTTATTTTTTTGAGATAATATTGAAATTTTACTAGATGATGCCAAATGAATGACGGACTCGGTTCCAACATGATAGCTTTAAAAGGGGCTAGGATTTTCTTTCAGCAACTTGAAAGATCTCAAGCAAGATATGCTACTATATATTATGTTTTTCGATTCTTTTTAGGCATGTCAATAAATTGACGTTATGTGTCCAAATAGAGTTCTGATTCGATTTCAGAGGTCCGAAGAACATTTACTAATAAGCATGGACTGTCCTGAGCATAATAAAAGTCGCACCGATATATTTCCTTTTAAGTAATCTACTATAATATAAGGAACCAACTTTCTGTTTCCAAGGAAGTTCTTGTACTGAATTTGATTTTTTTTTAATTTTTTGTGTTTATGATGTGTGACTAGACGTGATTAAGTGAAACTTATGACAAATTATTTAATTTTTATACGTAAAATATTATGTGATGCAGTCTATTAATCACATCCTTAACCCATTAAGTGAAACCATTTCAAACACTTTTCAAACCACCCACGAAAAATGTTTGCTGCTAGTTGGACAAGACAACTTGCTCTGTGGTATGCGGCATAAACACACAAACACAGACAAAACAAACATGCACACACATATGCACATTCATAGAGACTGTGTAAAAAAAACAAAAGGAGAAAAAAAAATATAGAAACTGCATTGAAACTCATAAATCGAGTTTTTCCAATTTTTTTCCCGTTGTCTTCTCCAACGTTGTTGTTGTCATCATCTTTGTCGAAGTCTTCGACAGAGACTACATCTTCGCATACAACATCTTTAAAGCTGTTGCATGCAACGCTCCACTCTTCTGTGGAGGCAAGCAGATTTTTTCTCTACTAATTTTTTTTTCATTTTAAACTTAATCATTATTTTCCAGTGATTTGCTTTCATTACTTGTTTGCTACTTTTAAACACACGCACATGTTTACTCATTGTTTTTGTGGCAATCAAGAGCTAGAAGTAACTAGTAGATACATATGTATTTGTTGTTTATGTTGTTGTTTTTGTTGTCTTTTAGCACTGTGCGCATTGATTTCTTTGTTTGCCAACAAAGACAATAAGAGCAAAAAAATTTAAAAGGCAAACTAACTGCTGCATTTTATCTCTCAGTGTATCTGTATCTTGTGCATAGTAGTTGTTGTAACTTGTTGACTGCTCGTTTGACTCTAAACAACAACAACAACATAACAAGAACGCTCTTCACCTCACTAAGTATATAAGCAGTAGTTATGCACTACATAAATATGTACATATGCAGCTACATACATACATATGTTTGTATATAAATTATATTACATTTTATGCCTTTATTGCTTGCGCTCTTTTTGCTGCTGTCTCTCTGATCAAGTGCTCAATTATTATGACTTGTTGTTGTTGCTGTTGTTGTTATTTTGCTTCGTGCACTTCTTGGCTGGCTTCCATTGACCATTCCGAAAAACGCATACCAATGCTTCCAGTGAAACCAATTCCAGTTTTCAATTGGAACACACAGAGCAACGTCGAGCTCTGTCCCGAGTTCAGAAACCCGTAACGCTGCGCCAACAGCAGCGCAGCCAACGTCAACGTCGCAGTCAGCGGCAACGTCAACGTACGACATTAACGCGCAATCATGGCACTTGTATCCAAATCCCATACCATGTACTCTTCTCTTTTATTATAGTATCTTAATGTTTATGTATATTGTATCTGAGAGATGCCGCCGCAGCAGCAGCAGCGATCGACGACGTTTATAGCAGCGACGTATTACAAGCATTACAGCCGAGCTTGACTGAGCAGCAGAGAGCGCTTGAGTGCGCCAAGTGAGAGAGAGAGAGCGCGCGTATAAGAGTGAGCGTTGTAATGAGTAATGATCGTTTGTGTGGGTGGATAAAGCAGTTTGCCAGAGTTGCCAGCTGATTGTTAGAGCTTGAATGCGAGTACAGTGTAGGCAAAAATTATGCGAACGCTTTTTAGTTAGAGTAAGCGTAAAGTTCGCAAAAATTAAAAATGTTTGTCATATCTTGTTATAGAATAGTTATTTGTTTATAACAATAAGATAAATTATAATTGATTTGCCTTGCGACAGAAGGTGAAAGTCACTGCGGAAACAAAGCACCTACTCATTTTTATTTAATTTTTCAACTTCTTCATAGTAGTAATATTGCTAGCTGAGTTTTAAATATTCACTGGCTGGAAAGCATAAAATACTTTATTTTCATTTTAATTTCAACCTTATCGTGATATTAAGAAGACAAAGTTTGTCCGATTTGCTAGCGGTTATTTTTGCTGGATTCTTCTCGACTATCATAATTTTTGTATGTCAAGAAAAAATTTTGCTTCGAAAAGCAACCATTAATTGCTATCAGAATTTAAAAAATTATGCCTTAAAAATATACTCTATTTGAGATAACGTAGAATTTTATGCCACAGTTTCTAAGAAAATTAATTTTCTAATTTTCAAATTTGACTTTAATTTAGTTTTTTTTTCGTATGACTTTTACAGTTTCGATTATTTTTTTGGCCGAAAACGTTCGTGCGCTGGCCTGTAGACAGGTGGTTTTAAAAAGGGGGATTTTTTCGCGTGTTTAAGGTTCCCTAAAGCGACTCGTAAAACATTAAAAACTATTTTTGTTTTAGATTTTTTTGAAAGTTGTCGAGTGCCCGAGTTCGGGTTGCCTCAGAGGCAAAACCGTATAGTACATAAGGGTAGCTTCTTTACGAGCCTCTAAGCTTAACGTCGCAACGTCTAGAGACCAAGGTTCGATTGCCAGGCGAGGCAAATTTTGTATTATTTTTATTTCTTTTTATTTTTAGTGTTTTGTTGCTATTACATGCTTACATCTTACATATGGAAATAAAAAGTTGTCTGATAATGCGATGTAACAGTCTGCTGTATCCGATTTAAAATTTCGCCGTATAGTTTCTATAAAAATGTTTTATTATTTACCTAGAATCTTAATAAATGTTGGTCGTTGAAAATATATAATTTTTTCCGGTTTTTTCACTTCAACTATAAATAACTTTGTGTTTATTTTTAAAACATATAATTAAACTGTTATTGATCATTTTGCATATTAATAAGAATATAATATTAACAATAATAATAACACTTATTTGGTAAAAATTATGCAAAGTCAAAATGACTTGCTATTAAAACCAAAGAAGAAGAAATTAAATAGCTACATTTTTTCAAATATAGTATGTAGTTTTCAGCAACTAAACGTATGTGATTCATTTTTTGACGTAAAAAACTGAGATTTTGTCAGTGTTTGCTAATGCTAAAAAGTAGGCTTGTTTATTTTTAAAACATAATTAAGGTGTTACTTTTTTTATTTCTATTTGAATTAATTTCAACGAAATTTTTGGTCGTTAAAAATTTTTTTATCTTCTTAAGTTTTAATGTGTTAATTTTATTTAAAATTAATTTAATTAAAATATTACTTTTAAATACCCAGCAGAAATGTTTATGTTACGAGAACTGCGCAACAAAAAAAATAGCACTAAACTTAAAAAAATGTGTGCGAAAAGTTACTGGCCCCACTGTTTAAGGTTTTTTTTTGAAGCGAAGTTCCTTAGCGAAGCTTGTAGGTACGTTGAAAATAGAGTAAAATCATCACGTAACGAAATCTTGTAACGAGTGAAATTTTTATTTGCTTTGAAATTTTCTTTCATCGTTGGTAAAGTGTGGATATAGAAAAAACGTCACATAACGAAATAAGTTGTGAAGATAAATTATGATTTGCTTTGAATCCTTCTGTCACTCTGATCCTATTTTAGGTAACTTTTGGGGGTCTCCGACGGTTCCTTCTGTATGTTACATATAGGGTTTTCCAACAAGAGGTATTATTTCGAATCACCCGGTAGTTCGGTAGCTGTCACTTTTGAAGCATTTATTCTTTGACATTTGACAAGTAGAAACGACGCCATTACTAAAAATGGAACGATTCACGCTTCAACAACGCATGGAAATTTTAAAAATTCACTACCAAAATGGTGAAAATCTTGCAGTCACAGTTCGCAAAACTAAAGCATTTTTGGGGTCGTCGTGAAGCACCTTGTGGGACCGCAATACAGAAATCGGTGGAAAAATTCGAGCTGTTGGGACAAGTTAGTGATGTGACGAATAAAACCCGTCCACAAACGTCATTACACCGTATTTTGCATAAAGACTTGGGTCTTAAGGCTTAAAAGTTCAGTTAACACAAGAACTTAAGCCGGCCGATCATCAACAACGTCGTGTCTTTGCTGATTGGGTCCTTGAAAAGCATGAAAATGATCCGGAATTCCATCGAAAAATCATCTTGACTGATGAGGCCCATTTCCACCTCGCTGGCTATGTCAACAAGCAAAATTGTCGCATCTGGGGCTCGGAAAACCCAAGAGTTATTGTTGAGAAGCATCTCCATCCTCAACGTGTGACTGTTTGGTGCGGTTTATGGTCCGGCGGGGTCATTGGACCTTACTATTTCGAAAATGAGGTTGGATCAACAGTTACGGTGAATGGATTGCGCTATCGAGAGATGATTAATGACTTTTAATGGTCGGAGTTGGATGGTATTGATCTGGGCAACGTTTACTTTCAACAAGCAACGAAACCATTGCTCTTTTACGGGAAAAGTTTCCGGACCGTGTTATCTCTCGAAGGGGTGATCACAATTGACCACCGAGATCTTGTGATTTAACACCTTGTGACTTCTTCCTTTGGGGCCACGTAAAAGACAAGGCTTACGCCAACAGTCCAGCGTCGATTCAAGACCTCAAAGGTAGAACTCTTGAGGCTATCGAGGACATAGGGCAGCCACTTTGCGATTTGGTTATGGAAAATTTCATGAAAAGTATATGGTCCTGTAAGCGTGGTCGTGGTGGCCATTTGGCTGATGTTGTTTTTCATTATTAATGGCATACCTTCCTCTTTATTATGAAATAAACAGCCGATCATTTATCTCAAAAAATTACATTTTTCTTTGAATAGCAAAATAACACCTGTTAGTGGAAAACCCTTTACATTTTCGGCTTGCACAAACTTAATATACTCTTTGTACCATTAGGTAAAGGGTATTAAAATAAATAATATATTAACTACCAAACCAAAAGACTTGCATCGAAAAAAAGTTTAAATAAAAATATGTTAAAATTATATAATTATATACATAGTACAACCAAGATAATCTTTTATCGCAGAAAAATTTTAATATTCCGCAACAAATCTCCAACAGATGATTATTTCAATATATTCTGCACAACAGCTGATCCGCATACATACAGAGATCGTGGCATAAAAAATGCGTAAAGCATGCTCAAGACCCGTCTGCCTACATCTTTTATCTGATATCTCTTTTAATCTGCCGCCTGTAGAAGAGCACTCGTAGCTTATGTGACAACACAGCTACGCCTGTGACAGCTCATCTCAGATTCAACAACTTTGTCAACGTCATCATCATCATCGTCATCGTCATCGTCATAGGCTTCATGTACAGCGAGTCCGTGCTTAGGCAGCAGCCATCATAAATTTTTGCTTTAATTGCATATCATACATCAGATGACGCTGCCAGAGCGCTGTCTGGCTGCGATCCGCCCAGCAGCAGCAAATCTAGTGCCACTACCACCTTTTTTTTTTTTGCTGGGCCCAAAGGCAATGCACCACAAATGCAACATGATTGCCAATATGGCCATAAACTGCCACATTGGGCTGCTGCAAAGATACAAACAGGTGACGCATGGCAAAGCCAGCTTTTGGTAACGAAAGGTGCGTTCGGTATGGAGGTCAACCAAATTGCAAGCCGTTCGCTATAAAGTCTTTTACTTTTTTTTTGTGGGGTGTGCAGCAAATTGATTGTCAGTCAGTGTTGGGTAGCGCTCAATGTTTGCTGCTTGGGTACTTTACATGCCACATGCGGTGGCGCTTGTTGCGCCTTTACTGTCAACGTCAGCAATGGCAACACCAGCATCTTCAACAGCACCATCGTCAGCATCTGGTACTTGATCATCATTGTCAGCAATGTAAATGTAATTAACATGTCAAAGTACTGACAAACTTCATGCCACCTTTTGTTGTCAACTGGAAAAATATGTCAAGGCACAAGAATGGCTGACTTGTCAAAGGGCCGCAGCAGCCGCGGCTCAAACAAAGTGCAGCTCAAGCTTAAGATACAGCTCAGCTGTTTGTTACAGCTACACAGTTAGATTTAAATGTCGGAACAATTACGGCTTTTGACCAAAAGCTTCTAGAATACACATTTAAAAATATGCCATGAAAAATGTCAAAGGTCTTAGACTGTCAACCATAAACACGCCCACAGCAACACCCTACGCCCACATAATTTGTTGCTGACATTTATGAGATACTTTTTATTTTTATTTTGTGTTTTGTTAAACTTTTTTTCGCGTTGTTGTTGCTGCTTTGAAGCTTTTAATTTTATTTTTTTTTTATGACGAAGGTAGCCGTAGAATTCGCTTGATTGCTGACAACTTCAGCACTTTTTTTAATGAGTTTTCATTAGCACACAAATTGATTGTGCATAAATTTTTAATTCTAAATGTTGAGTTAAATACATGTGTACTCTTATCAAAAGAAAGCGGCGACTTGGGGTTACCCTAATGTACACTATAGCGTCCCAAATAACTTTAAACAAAAAATTTACCTCGACTGGGAAACGTCCTTGGTCTCTAGAAGTCACGACCTACCCTTTTTTTGGCACTGAGGCCATTTGGACTCCCCATAAAATAGTATATTGCGATTATCTAAGCTGTTCTTGGTCTGACTATAATGATATTTGGTATCATTCGAAAGATTTTTGTACTTCTCGCATTTAGTCCCTACACACAAAAGCTGTACTTTTGAAATTGTAGAAAATAAATTAACTTCTTAAAATATGGAAGGGTGCCATGGTAAAAAAAAAACTCTTAATATGACTGCTTATAAAAGGAGCCCAAATCTCAAGATTGGTTATGCAAGGACCTATAACTTCCTATAAAAAAGTTTATTGCGATTATCTCAGCTGTTCTTGGTCTGACTATAATGATATTTGGTATCAATCGAAAGATTTTTGTACTTCTCGCATTTAACCCCTACACACAAAAGCTGTACTTTTGAAATTGTAGAAAATAAAATAAGCTCTTCGAATGTGGGGCCGTGATAACGAAAAAATTCTAAATATGACTGCAAATAAAAGGAGCCCAAATCTCTAGATTGGTTATGATAACACCTATAACTTCCTATGAAATAGTATATTGCGATTACCTCAGCTGTTCTTGGTCTGACTATAATGATATTTGGTATCAATCGAAAGATTTTTGCACTTCTCCCACTTAGCCCCTACACACTAAGGCTGTACTTGTGAAATTGTAGAAAATAAAATCAGTTTTTTTGAATGTGAAAGAGAGGCATGGCAAAAAACTACCCTAAATATGCCTGATCCTGAAATGAGTCCAAATCTCAAGATTATGCTAGCACTTGTAAGTGTCAAGATAGAGGCGTTCATACAGACGAACAGATGAACGCATAACTTTAAGGGTCTTTCTCCTTCTCTATATTACATATATTTGCACAAAATTAATGTAACCCATACCTTAAGGTGCAGGGTATAAGAATATGAATCAGATTTAGTGAAAAAATGGAGAGCTTGATAGTCTTGAATGTCTTCGACGCACCAGTTACAGTCGTCGTTTTACTTATTAGGCTCCCATTAGAGCTCATACCGAATTTGTTGCAAATATTAAACAGCTCTGTTAAAAACCTTGTAACTCTGTTCGAGAGAATTAAGCGCAGCTAGATTTCAAAATTTTAAGTCGCTTAAAGAAAATTTGACATGAACATATCGACGTTTATATAAATTTTATACAATACCCGTATCCTTCCCTGGCATTTAACTCAAAATGTCGTACAGTTTGATAAGCACTGCTTGCAAACGCACATTATTATGATTTATTCTTTTTTTATCTATGGCTGCTGTCTTCAACAGTTGCATACACAATAACAAATCAATGTGCTGCATATACAAACAAAATGGCGTTTGCCTGCCACAAAAATGGCGAACATGTTACTGTCACATCCGCCATGCTGCAGTCTGCGACAATATGCGGTATATTAAACTAAATAAGTGGCACAATATGCGTCACGTAGTGACAACGTCTGAGTTACATAATGCTCGGTCTTTTTGGAGCTGGAAACAAGAACTTGCCGCTCCTGCTGCGTGATGAACTTGTTTAGAATGGAACGTGGTGTTAGAAGCAGCAGAAGATGAACTTCGTGGCATCAATATGTCAAATGCAGATGGGAGGTTTTAGATATACAATTCAACACGTTGGTCTTAAACTTTCATAGTGTATATTTATTTTAAAGTGTGGGCGGTTTGGCGGATGCTCACAAAATCGAGTGCAAACGTTAAAGGCAGCCCCTGTGGAAACCTCCGATGGCAACAATGGTTCACGCATGGGCCCAAAACTGAACAGGGTGTAGATGTTGGAGTTGCTGGACCCATCACCAGAATCTATAGTGCACTGGCTATTTGGCCCAATGTCTTTCAAGCAGTGATTCATACCATAGAGATCTGCACCAACAGTATCCTTCACAAGGGAACTAGGGGAGCAGACATTTTTATTTATTCGGATAGCCAAGCTGCTATTAGGGCACTATCATCATGGAGCATCTCTTCCTGGATGGTAAAGGAATGCCATAATTACCTCCAACTCCTGTCTTCCTTAAACAGAGACATGCTACGTTGGGTACCTGGACACTCAGGATGGAAACACGATTGCTGATGATATAGCATGACTGGGTGCCTCCACCCCGACTACATCTCCTGCGCCTTTCTGTGGTATTGGTTGAGCCGCAATTAAGACCATGGTAAACAAATGGGCTGCAGCAGAACATAGCAGACACCGGCTTTCCTTACCGGGGCTGCGACAAGCAAAAGCGCTGGTGTGGTACAGAGCCTGTCATATGGGAAAGGAACGGATCAGTCCTTTCCATCTTAGGTCACTGCTTTTCATGCGGAAAGCGGGAAGTTTTTTACATTAATTTATGGGTACCGGTACAAAAGATCTTCTGGTCGCAGTGTCCCAGCTCTTTGTGAGGAACCCATGCAGGAAAAAAAATACATGCGACAAGATTTGCTTCAACAATTCAGGGGTTTTTGTTTATGAGAAGCCAAAGTGAAATACTTTTCGTTAATTAGGTTCACATATGCTGCATCCAGGTGCGGATGCAGGATTTGTTCTTAGGGGGGTCTTCATTTGGAGTGCATATATATCAGAGCTCGAAAGAGACTGACAATCTATTTTTCAAACTATTGGGGGTACGGACCAGAAATCCCTCCGCCACTGGCTGCATCCATATTTCCCTACAAAAAAAATATCTGCATTTTCTTAGAATACATGGAGGATTTTTGGTAGTGGGGTGAAAGGGCCTATTAAGAGAAACAATCAAACAATTTTCGTTTATTCGGCTCACATATCTTAAACCCAGTTTTTCAAAAACTTTTATTCCAATACGCTAAGGATTTTTAGTAGTGGGATAGTGGGTGGAGGTGCCTATACCATTGGTGGTTTTTGGTATCTAGCGGAAGGCCAAAGGCGGAGAGAGAAATTATGCCAAATTTTTTTTTTTTGTTAGGCTTAGTTAGCTTCAGTTTAAATTCAATAAATCTTGGTGAAATTTTTATAGAAATAATCAGAAAGCTTTTATAGTGCACGCAAATCTTTCAAAATCCGAAGCAGGGACTCCGTCTAGGTTCAGACGAACACCGCGAAACTAATTTACAACATTAAATGTTTATATGCATCAATCTCAACTCTCTTTAACTTGTCGAAGGTTGTCTGATGAACCTTAATGGATTTTTAATTGGCCACTTCCAAGTGTCTCCATAGACTGGAATCTAAAGCTGTCAGCTATTTTTAGCAAAGGCTCAACTATTTATAGAGCTTAAGCAAAGGGTTCGGTGGAACTCGGTGGTAACTCTGCCAACACTGCAAATGTCAAAAGTTTAGCTGGAAACGGGAACACACATAAACTCACAGTTAGACAGACAGACAGGCAGACGTACAGACAAAAGCCGGCCAAAAAGTTTATAGCCACTTGAAGGTCTTCTTGTATGTTGGCGCCCCACCTCTCAAGTGACAAGAGATTTAGTTGACTTTTGTTTGGCACGGAAATGGCCAAGTGGCATGACAAAGCTGAAAGCTAGTGCTAGATATAACTCCTAAAAAGACACGAATGCATTTAGGTTCCTTCTTTCTCATTTTTTTTGGGAGGGTTTTTTAGTACCGACTGCAGTTTGCAGTTCCAACTTTTTCGTACATAGCAAATTGCATGCAGGCACGCGATGATGACGACATTTCCACCAAGTAGAAGCTGACACAATGTGCGCCCCAAGGACAGACAGGTGCATGGGGATATATATATATATGTGTGGGCTTAGTATGTGCTCGGAATGCAACATGTCTCATATGTCCAATCAGCAAATCAAATGGCAAGCTATTTAACTGGCTAGTTTTACAGGCCACAAGAACATGACGGAGGACAAGACAATGTGCAGATAGGTACCAGCACAAAAGGAATCAAAAGTTTTGTAGTGAAAGACATAAATAATGCAGCAGCATTTATCCAGTACATGTTGCCCCCAGAAGCCAATCTCATTCCCATTACGATTGCCATTCCCATTTGCACACTTGCCCCGACACATTTTTCATGTTGTCATGTTCGCCGCTTCAACTGTGTCAAGGTAAAGCAGGAAAAGCCAGGGAAAGTGGTGGAAACTAGCGGCAGCTGCAGAAAAGGCCCCTGGCAAAATAACTGACAAAACAAAATTAGATTTTCGCCGAACAGCGCTTTGGCCCAGCTTTTATACACAACACTCCTACGCGTCTTGCGTTGCTTCAATGCGCGCCTTCAGCTTGGCAGTGTGTCAAAATATTTAAAGAAAATGAAAATGCTTCAATCTATCACAAGAAAACAACAACAAAACGAGAGAGAGAGAGAGAGAGAGAGCAAAAAAGACAACGCTGTAAAGAAAAGTAAATTTTCTTTTTGCACTCACCGTTAAGCGTGAATGGCACGCAATTTTATTTGCAAGTCTTTCGCTCGCTGTCTGTGTATGAGTGACAGTGTTGGAAGGCGTTAAAAAATGTTGCGCAACTTACCTGCAATGGAAAAAAAAGGAGCGTTAAAAGAGACAAGTGAAAAACAAAAGAAAAAAAGTATATAATTAATTTTAATTATGGCATACATACAAAAGCTGAGCAAAAGAAAATGGCGTACCAAATTAAGTTATTATTTAATGCTAAGTATGTAGTACTTGGTATTTTTTTATTTTTTTTATTTTTTTGCTTTTTTTTGTTTTAAAATACGCAATTAATTGCTTAACGCTTCAAGACTATGTCTACTTATGGGTAAGTATGTGTGTGCACAAAGTATATATGTTTTCTTTTTATATACTCTATTAAATAAATAAATGTTTTAACTTTGGTTAGTTTTGTCAAGAAGCTTGCTACACACGGCATTCCAATACGTCATTGGGTCGAAGAAACCAAATATTCATATTTTTTAAAGTTTTTGGTATTCTGAAATTACTTTGTAGGAATTTATTTAATATGTACTTGCTATTTTTAATAAAAAATATATTGTTAATTTTGTATACTCTATATATAACAATATCATTACTTTGATAGTTTTTTTTACGTACATAGATTTAAAATGGGATATCCCATTTGGGATTTTTTTTTTATGAAGTTTTTTCATTCCGCGCGAAATTTTTCGAACTGCGTATACCCCTTAAGAAAAAAATAATTTCAAAAATGTTTAATTAAATAACTTAAATTGCTTAATAAATCAAAAAATTTTAATGTTAATTCTCGGCCATTTTTGCAAAAGTTATTCAAAAAAAAAAAATTGTGCACCCAAAATCCCAAATTTTCAAGAGAAATTACACAGCAAAAAATTTTTGTCTCACAGGCTTAATGCAAATTTTATTGACGTCGAAGGGATATAATTCGTAACTTCGAATGGCCATAACTTTGCCAAAAAAAAAATCGTAATTGATCTCTTGAACTTTTCAATTAAAGTGTAAGAATGGTACTAAATAATGTAACTGGAGAGCCAGAGCACAAAAGTTTTTTGCACCCTGTACATAACCTCAAAATTAGGAAAAAACGCCGTTTTTCGGGTACATAACCTCAAATTTCTCTAAATCCTGACGTGATGGGCCAATCCTGACCCCGGATGCGGATTCTACGCTGCAAATTACTTCGGAAATGACCCTTAGCTTTCCAACAACTAAGTCATGTTGACCTGTGTAATTAATTCTAAGTCAAATCTACACCTTAATTTGAATTCGAAGTATTGGGCAAACACATGCGTATTTCTTAAACAAATAGTTTGGAAACTATAGGTAGGTAGCTAGGTAGAAGTGGTTGTCTTTCGACACACCTAGGCCTGCAAAAGGCCCGTTGTGATGCCACTTGAGCTAGTCCTTACTCTCCTGTATCCTCTATAAACCAACCTCTCAATTTGATGAACGAATTAATCTTATTTATTCTGATTCCTGCGAATTCAGTTACATTCCCAATAGTTTCGGAACCCAATGTGTACAGTCTCCTCCTACATAGTGCCATGCATCCACACAGGAGATGCTCCACTGTTTCCTCTTTCTCTACCTCCTGACAGCTTCTACAGTATTCCAAATAAGGCACTCCCAGTCTATTGGCGTGCCTGCCAAGACAGTGTCCAGTAGTGCTGGAGAAAACATCGATGTTATATCGATGCATCGATGTATCGAAGTTTATATCGATGTTGGCCAACAGAGATGTTTCTCCAGCACCTCTGCACTCATCAAATGGGTGTTTAGTAGTGCTGCTCTCATTCCAAATCGCGAGACTTGGACTGAAGGCAACCCTTGTGGTAACCTCCGGTGCCAGCAATGGTTTACGGATGGTACCAAGACGGAACAGGGTGTAGGTGCTGGAGTTATCGGACCCAACACCAGAATCTCTATTGCAATGGGTATCTGGCCCGGTGTCTTTCAAGCAGAGATTCACGCCTTAGAGGTCTGCGCCCACAGTATCCTCCTTAAAGGTACTAGGGGTGCTAACATTTACATATTTACAGATAGCCAGGCCGCTATCAGCGCATTGTCTTCGTGGAGAATCTCCTCCAAGCTGGTTAGGGAATGCGTAAACAAAATCCAACTCCTGCCCTCCAATAACAGAGTCACACTCTGTTGGGTTCCTGGACATTCAGGAGTGGAAGGTAATTCGACAGCTGATGAGCTCGCAACACTGGGTTCTTCTTTGCCCACCACTTGCCCCGCGACCTACTGTGGCATCAGCTGGTCAACAATCAAACCTATGATCAACAAATGGGCCTTAGGTGAACATAGGAGATATTGGTTCTCTTTACTGAATTTAAGACAGGCAAAAGTGCTTGTCTTACCCTCGGATTGCAACAGAACTATAGGTCTTGGTAGAGCGGACCTAAGGTTCCTGGTAGCCTATTTGTCTGGGCACCATACTGTAAGTTATCACTTACAAAAAATGGGTCTATCGGACTCCTCAGAGTGCAGGCTTTGTTTTGAAGACGACGAGACGACCAAACACATCTTGTGTGACTGTCCAGCAATAGTGTGGTACAGAGTCACACATTTGGGAGCTAAACGGATCACCCCGTTTCAGCTACGCCGAATCCCAACGAAAGACTTACTGCTCTTCATAAGGAAGGCAGATAGTCTTTTGTCCTAAAAGAATGGGGAAGATACAATAGATCTTCAGGTCGCAGTGCCCACTCTCTGTTGTGTGAGAACCTAAATATATAAAAATAAAAAAAATAAAAAAAAAACATCAATGTTTGCTCCAGCACTAGTGTCCAGTAAGAGCCCCTATCGTAGCTCTTATGTCAAGTCTGTTAAGTTTTAAAAAATGCTTGGTTCTATTCAAACTGCATTGCGGCCAAGTTTTCCTACTAATAAGACAGGTTTCAGTTTGCTCCCATCTATAGTTTGCATCATTAATGATATTCTTATCTATTAATAATTTACACGTCGCTAGCGGCATAGGTATCAAGGTTTTTGGCTGAAATGGTACCATTGCACCACGTCTAGCTAGTTCATCTGCCTTGCAATTGCCCAAGATATCTCGGTGCCCCGGTACCCAAAGCAGCTTAATGGTGAAGAATTTTGTAGCATCTAGTAAAAACGACTCCAAGTTTTCATCAACCGCTCTTTGCGACGCATCATGAGAGTCTTTTGGCCTCGCATAATATCAAACTCCGAGCTGCTTAGAAAGGCAAACCAGTTAGATGTGGCTACAGTAATTAGGAAGAGGAAATGGCAATGGAGCAAAACAGGCTTTGCGATGGAACCCTTTTCAGCAAACAGGTCGCAGCATTGGTAGGCCGCGTATCACCTGGCGACGCTCAACAGAGGCCGAAATGAAATCACTCAATCCAACATGGAGTGAACTCAGAGTCCTTGCACAAAACCGGGTCCGCTGGCGAAGAGGACGCCCTATGCTCCAAATAGGAGTTAAAGGAGCATATATATATAGTAAAAGCTCCTAACATTCCATCACTGTTTTGGATGTGAGCCTTACTGATTGTAGTGCTTTTAAAGCAGCCTGACTGTCAGAACAGATCTGAATTTCACTTTCGGTTAAAACACGATTCTTAATGATTAGAATACTTTCCATTATAGCTATGACTTCTGCCTGGAAGACACTACAATGATCTGGTAAACGAAAGGATTCGTTTATGCCCAACGATTACGAATAGACACACCCTCCCATCTGATCATTGAGTTTAGATGCGACCATAAAAATGGTAATCTTGCTATTGCAGTCTAGTATACCATTGTTCCAATCTTCACGAGATGGGAAACTTACACTGAACGGTTTGTTTAAGGATAACTCCATTGAGTTAGAAAAGTCAGTGGTTCTGGGAATTTGCAGAAATTGGCCAGATTCGAAAATTCTCTTAGTCTTGGAAACTATAAAAAGTTCAAAATTTTATGTAACAAAATGCCAAAATTTTAAATTAAAAAAAAAATGTTTAATCAATGCATACAAATAGTTGGATTTTGGATGCACAGCTTTTATCTGAGAAAACTATTTGATCAAAAATTGTTAAATGAATTGCTTTGCTCGCTTTAATTTTAAATAAATTTTGAAATTTCAAAATTTTGAGTTTCTCAAAATGTTAAATATAAATTTAATGAGCTACAATAGATAGTAAAAGTTCTTCCGGTCTAGTTTCTCGTCACCCTAAGGATTATTAATTACAGTATTGTTATTGTATTATAATTAATATTTAAATGAATAAATAAATAAAAAGTTCTTCCAAACTCCCAAATTAATTTACTGCATATGGTTGGGAAAAAATATATTAACATTCCCTAATCCGTTTGGTTTATTAAAAAGCTACTCAAAATCGTTCCCAAAATTATTTTGTACAGAAATTCACAAAAAATTATAATATCAATATTAAAGTAATAGTTAAACATTTTTTCTCAATTTTTTTGTTTCAAAGAGTGCTTGCTATAGTACACCTAGGGCAATGGTAGCTATATCCTATATAAGTCCAAAAAATTCCATTCAAATTAAGCATAATCTGTCATAAAAAGATCTAAAACGCTTAGAAATCATTTTTGTGGTACACTTTGAGTTTGGATCGTTACTGTTTTTTCCGGTCTAGCAGCAGACAAATATAGATTCGAAAATTTGCATTATAATTATCAGACACAAAAATATTCCGACAAAAAATTTAAAAAAAATATTAAAGAGCTTAGAATTATTTTCATTTTTTAATAATTAATTGTTATTTATTTTCTCTCAATAAAAAGATAGCCGCCTTACAAGCTTACCAAGTTTCAACTACAATAAAATTCTATTGAACAACTTCTTTGCGCGCTTTCGTCACAGCGCGAACTACCGTCCATAGTGATAAAAACTTGCAGCCATAGTTCACTATGAATGCTGTACCAATAACTGTCCCAAGAAGTTTTGCTTTAGAGTATCTTAACTTTGCCTTAGTTAGTTAGCTTTTATGGTTTTATAATATATACACATTTTTTTTTTTTTTTGGTATTTTATGACGCCGTCAAAGTTGGTCAAGCGGCGACTGCAGCATTTTGCCTGGAGGCGACCGTCGTCGACTTTGACGGCAACTTCGACGCCAACGTCGGCAATTTAATTGCATTAAAAACGACATTTTTACGTGTTTGCGTCTCAATTAGACGCTTTAATTAAAAATATGAATGACGGTGAGCTGCCTGGCTAGCCGAATGGATGGATGGGTGGTTGCAGGGGTGGAGGGATGGATAAATGGATTGATGTTTGCTTAGGTGCTGGAAGGGTGCCCGGAAAAGAGGGTACTCATTGCAACTGACAGCGAGTCTTAAATTTTTGTATTAAATTTTGCAATAAATAATTGCAAAGCATTTGCGTGTTTTCCGTAATGCTATTTATTTTTTAGCGTAACGTTTTCTGTTTTTATTTTTTATCTCTTATCTTAAGTTTAAGTTTTTTAATGCAATTTCATAATTTGCTTAAATTGCTTTTAAACTGTATTGAGTGCCAATCTTTGCGTTGAAATAAATCACGGAAAAAGCGAGACTTTTTTGAAATTTTTTTTTTTGGATTTTTTGCATTTACTCTGACTTCAGAAATTGTAGAACATTCGGCTTTATTTCATAGAGTTTTTACTATAATAAAACAGACAGAACATAGTTTGTTTTTTAAACATAGAAAAGTATGGTAAAATGAATTACAATTTAAAGTGCCAATTAATGTTTCAGCTAAGCCAAGTCTACTTTCTGTAATGGATAACTTTTGGTTAAGGGGAGGTTCTTTCAAATTTGGCCGAAAAGAAGGCGAAGTTTGAGAATTTTTTGGGCATGATGAAAAGACATACAAACTTCCTGTTTTGATGGTTAAATGCGACTTTTATTGTATTATACATATATATATATATATTGGAAATTCGGCTGAAAAATGGCGGCTCTTGTCTGCCTCTACCCGCAGAATATCGTCCCCGCATTTCACTTCTCCAGCCTTTTGTAGTGAACCGAAATGAAAAATGTTGTTTGTTCTCTATGCCTTATACTAAGTCAGAATGAGTTTTGACGAAAAATATTATAAATATATTATATAATATATTTAGATGATTTTTCTTTAATTTAGTGCTTAAACCCTAATTAAAAAATGTTACTCAAAATTTCCGTTAAAATAAATCTCCTAGTCTTGAAAGCAAACTCGTCTTTGTGTTTCTTTCATTATTGAATTCAAATAAAACTTTATTTAAAATTTTGCAAAAAAAAGAAAAATAAGGAAAACAAAATTAACTTTTTTGCATAAAATGAGTATGTACATCCAATATTTTCGAAAAAATACATTTTTTCAAAAAGTGTGAAACTATTAGGTGCGCAACTAAGTTCTCGCTGTTTGTCAATAGATGGCTTTTGCGCACCTAATAAAAAATTCATTTTAGGGCTATTATTATTATTATTTCTAAGGCAATTTTTTTTTAAATGACCCATCCCTACAATTTGATCCGCTTTAAATATACAGCCCTGCTCCGGAAAACGAAAAAACCAAACCAAACAATTTTATTCGGATTCGTTTTTGAGGTAACTTCCATTTTTATTTTCGATAAATAAATAAATACAAATTTTCAATAAATTCTTATATTTAAAAACTTAAAAAAAAAAGAAAAAAGTATAATAGGTTTATTTAAAATAAATGATGGCGATAGGCACGACGATGACAAACCACTTTTATAGAAATAGAGAGATGACAAAAATCTGTCCTACTGTTCCAGCCTTTCGTGCTAATTTTTGAAAATATGTAGAGGCAAGTGGGTTGAATTCGGAAGCGAATTTTTGCTTGCAGAGAAAAAATCCTCGTATCGATCTTAAATTTTGAAACAATGTAGCTTATTCAATGACCTGGACGACACAACTTTCGATTATCAAAAGAAATAAATAAAATTTTTTGTCAC
Source organism: Chymomyza costata (assembly GCA_018150985.1). NCBI lineage: Eukaryota > Metazoa > Arthropoda > Insecta > Diptera > Drosophilidae > Chymomyza > Chymomyza costata. The sequence continues at coordinate 5,469 of JAECWU010000799.1, read as the reverse complement.
TTAAAAAAATGTACGAACATTTTTTTCCGAATTCCTCCTTCATATGGGTTTTCGCAAATTTTAAAGTTGCCCATAATAGCCTTAATATTATTTAATTGTTTTAAACTGCTTTTGCCAAATTATATTCATCTCAGCCTCAAAATTTAGCTGGGATCAAACTTAATATGCTCCGTGACTAGAGGAATCTTTTGATGAAATTTCCTATTTCTAGCTCTATGGAATCAGAGGCAACGGCGTTCAAAGGCATCCTCAGAGCAAAAGCATTCTTTTAGCAAAAGGCCCAACAAACCAGTTCGAATGAATGCAGAACTCAGCTCACGTAATAGAGAGAGCTGACCTGCTGTGGTGGATCCATCACGGGAGACTCATTAATTGCTGCCCATACGAATCTGTATTGCCATCAATGACATTATTGGGAACTTTTGGTATTAGGAAGATGTAGCAACGGTGCAGCTCTTTTTCTGTTCATGGCTGGGCCGATGCAAGATAGAAACTTACAAACTAAATGTTCTCCTTGACCAAAAGTTCCTAACAAACGAAGGCGGGGAATGTAGGTGATATGATAAGCCAACTAGGTCAAGTCAAAATACATAATTAGCGGATGTGTCAGAAATCTCTATAAATTTTGCCTCGACTTTAATTGGATGTCTCTCGAAAAATCCGTCAGAATGCCGGCAGTGTATATCTTCAACTCAGACCGAAGCCCTATATTTCTCTGGCTAAAAACCTTTTCCCGGAGAGACAAGATTGGACGCTCAAAACTTCCAATAGGGAAAACGAGCTTACAATCTTCACTGATGGTTCGAAGACGGATGAAGGCACAGGAGCGGGCGTCTTCTCGGAAGAGCTTGCAACACGGCTTTCATTCCGTCTTCCAAATTGGGGCAGTGTGTTTCAGGCCGAGATATACGCGGTCTGGCAAGCGGAAAAACTGATACAAACTTTGGATGACAGTCCAAAGAACGTGTCTATTTTTGTCGACAGCCAAGTCGCTATCAAGGCTCTGTCATCGCACTCTATAAAGAGCAAACTTATTCGTAACACCGTGGCAGCGCTGACCCGCATCCAGCATCACTCGATCACCCTCTGCTGGGTACCTGGTCACTCTGGGATACCTGGAAATGAGGGAGCGGACGAGTGTGCCAGAAAAGGTTCGGCGCTACCTATTGCCTCATCTGTTACGGATATAGCAAGACCTCTACAGGATGTGGTCTCAGAGATCACGAGGATAGTCAGATCCGAGGCGGAACAACAACGGGACACTGTGTCCGGCTGTCACATCTCCCGAGCACTCTGGCCAAGATACAACCCAAAGCGAACTTCCGAACTCCTGCGATTCCACAAGAGCAGGACTAGGAGGGTGACAGGAGTTGTAACGGGGCACTGCGCCATAGGCCTTCCTGGCTGAGAGGATGCATGTCCCCCACAACGACTTCTGTTGGAGCTGCGGAGATGAGGAGGAGATAGAAAGCATCCAACACCTGCTACTGCCCTGCACTTCTTAGGAAACGCAACCAGTACCTGGGCAAACCCTTCTTTGAAGACCTGGGCAGTCTGGCAAACTTGCCCATAGCGGACCTGGCTCTTTTTATCGAATCCTCGAAATGGTTCAATCAAATAGGATACAGAAACAGATTAAGCACGTATAGAACTTACTCTTCTCCCCCCCCCCCCAACCGAAATTTTGTTTTGGTTCATAAAAAATGCAATTGAATAAGTCCACAGAATAAATCCTTTACTTTATGAGTAAATTACAATTTAAACAAGCACTTTGGCCATAATGCAACATATTAGCTCTTCCGCTGGAGCAACATAAGCAGCTCTCAATCCAACCGCATTCCGCTCCTGAACATTGAATTATTACAACAATTAAAACGTTAAGAGAAACCCTCGAGCTATAATGTTTATACAGCAAACGTTAAGTACACCAATTTACCAATACAGCAATGCATTATATGGTCAATATGCGCTGCTGTGTGTGTCTGCGTGTGTGTTTGTATTTGTGTGGGGGAGTATTTATATGTGGTTGACTGTGTATATATGTGTTTGTTCTTTGCCAATGGCCAAACAAGAGCGTATTGTTTTCAGATTGAAATGTGATTTTAGCAATTTATGCGCAGCAGCCAAACATAAAGTTCATTAACTGTAAAATAGCATACACACACAGATACAAAAACCACACACAGATATACACACACACACATACGCGAGCGCGTGGTTTTACTTGGGTCAGGTTACTAGCAAATTAGCGGTTTATTAAAGCGCTGTTAACACTTTATAATTCAACGTCAAAGGACTAAAAAGCCAACAGCCAAAAGTTACACTAACACACACACACACACGAACACTAACAGACTTGTCAGACCACAGAAGAAGTAGTTGGGGGGCAACAAAGAATTTAGGGGGTAGTCGGGTTAAGGACAAGCTTAAAATGCAGGCCAAAAAGCTTTAGAAAGCGTAAAATGAAGAAGGACACAAGTGTGGATGTCGGTGTGTGTGTCGTAGTATGGCAGTGTCTTAGATAGAGGGGGTCGAGGGATCATTCTTCTTGTTATTAGTTGACGATTAGAAGGCTGGTGAATAATGTTTATACACTGAACGGTATGGTACAAAGGGCATATTAAGTTTGTGCAAGCCGAAAATGCACGCGCGCTTCACCCGATTTTGAGAAAGTGCTGGCTCGAGGAAGTGATCCCTGAGGCACGGAAGGAAGGTCTCATAGTGACGATCCCAAAAAAAGGTGATCTAAAACAATGCAACATTTGGAGAGGAATAACATTGTTAAACTCAATTAACAAACTACTATCCTCGATTATCCTCTCCCAAATATCACCTGTCTGGGCTTTCGGCCCAGTAAATCATGTGCAGATCACACTAATACGCTTCGGATCTTAATTGAACAGTCAATTGAATATAACAGCCCACTATACCTGCTTTTTGTTGACTTCGAGCGTGCTTTCGACACAGTTCACCGTCCAGCTCTGTGGAAAACCCTCAGCAGTAAAGGCATACCCGACAATATTGTGTCAATGATCCGCGAGCTTTACAATGGTGCCCATAGCAAGGTTCGCTTTAAAGGCGTGTTAAGCGACCAATTCGAGCCTGGTCTGGGGTGAAACAAGGGTGTGTCCTTTCACCTACGCTGTTTTTGATCCTGCTGGACGGTGTAATGGATCAGACAAACCAAGACCTACCCTGCGGCCTAAGGTGGAAACTCGATGAGGTATTAACAGACTTGGACTATGCAGATGATAACTGCCTGCTAGCGCAAAGGAAACTTCACTGCCTAGCTGAAAACGCCTGTAAAGTTGGTTTAAGAGTCAACGTAAAGAAGACCTATAGAAGACGTTGACTCCTTTACATATCTTGGCAGCATAGTCTGTAAGGACGTTGGATCCACGCTAGATATAACCGAAGGCATCAACAAAGCGCGAACTGCCTTCTCATCGATGACCAGAATCTGGCGAGCGCACAATATAAACACCAAAACAAAGCTCCGAATTTTTAATTGCAGCGTACTGTCGGTGCTCCTCTACGGCTGCACCACATGGAGCACAACGCAAACAACACGCAGAAAACTACAAGCGTTCGTCAATAGATGCCTCAAGCGGATCTTGAGAATTTTTTGGCCCACTTGGGTTACAAACGAGCAGCTACTTAATCTAGCTGAGATCCACCCGATCGAGCTAGAAATCCGAAAAAGAAAATGGTCATGGATTGGCCACACTCTAAGACGGCCAGCCCGAGACATTGCAAGAGCAGCACTCGAGTGGAATCCGCAGGGCCATCGACGCCCCGGAAGACCACGAATCACCTAGATAAGAATGGTCCGAAATGAAGGAGCTGGTCAACATATGAGATGGAACCAGCTCAAACTATTGACAAAAGACAGAAGTAGATGGAGAGAATTTGTTGACGCCCTATGCTCTTGTTGAGCTTTCATATAGCATAATCTAGTTTTTATATTGTATAAATAAAGGAATATATATATATAAGCCAAAAATGTATGTAACATACAGAAGGAGACGACGGAGACCCCCTAAAGTTACCCAAAGTATGATCAGAGAAGTCGATATACCCATGTCCGTCTGTATGAAGGCCTAGATCTCAGAAATGGTAAGAGCTAGAGCAACTAAACTTTTAGATTAAATCCGTTATTATCCTACGGGTGACAAGTTTATTTTATTTTTTGATATCGTGGTTCTATTACATATATAGCTCCCATAGGGGTGTTTCAGAGGACCTCGGAAAAAACAAAAAGTTTTAGCTGGATAATTTGTTTGTTTAGCAGTTATCGTAACCAATTTCGGCGATAGTTCCCAAACACTTTACCAAATTTGATCAAAATCGGTTGACTATATCATATAGCTCCCATAGGGGCATATCGGTCAAAAAAACGTATTTTGCCGAGTTGTACAGAAAAAAAATGTTTAGATAGATGAGCTACAATACTAATATCAACGTCTGCTCCAAAAAAAAAAACTGCTTGAAAAATAACTTTTAAAAAATGTTTTTAAAAATTTAAGGAAATTATCAAAATTCTTAAGAAATCTTCTGCCTTTATTGCAAAAATTTGTTAAAGTTTAAAACATTAAGAACAGCTTGTACTCTTAACCATAAAGAAAATAAATTTCAAGCATCTCATGCTCTCTTCTTCAGAAGCAATATGCATGTTAATTAATGCCAAGTCATAGCTACCCCCTCTCCGGAAATCTAACTACCCCACTGGCCCTTAGGTTGTGTGATGGCTGCTAATGAAGTCGTGTCGAGGCAGCAGTAAAGTTCATAAAAACCGTTATTATTTATTTATTTATTTGCACAGGTTCAACAGGCCAGGAGCAAGAGAGCAGAGTGTTGCCATCTGATGAATGATGTGTGCCATCCAAAAAGAAAGCCAACACCAAGGTTTCAGTGTGTGTGTGTGTGTATGTGAGTGGGTGTAAATGGGTGTTGCCATTTTTGACCTGTCATATCTGGCGCGACATTGCCTTGGCCTTGAACCTTAAATAGCTGCCATTGCTGTGCTTGCTTGTGTGTGTGTGTGAGTGTGGGTGTATCTGTGCGCGTATCTGTGAGTGTAATCTAGATGTGCATGTATGAGTGCGCGTGTTTATGTTTGTATTCCTTTGAACTCTTGAAGCTAATGACGAAATAGCTTCTACCTGACCATTAATAACAAAGTTATAAATACAGAGCTGATCAATCGATTAGGTTAGCGGCTTAAAGCAATTGTGAATTGTAAGCTTAAGTATGAAAACATTAAATATTTTTATATATATATATAGGTTATTCTTTATCAAATCAAACACAAATTAAAGATTTAGGGCTTAAAATTGCTTTCATCAAAATTGCGGAGCTACTATGGCCGCAAAAGCAAAGAAACTGCATTTAATCACTATTTGTAATCTTATTATCGGAAACACATTATTGCAAACCCTGTTATATTCTGTTCAGATACTTTTGAGGTAG